>CM041645.1:6891158-7019334 GCA_023333625.1 Bothriochloa decipiens | reverse complement strand
TTGGGTTTATTTTGAGTGTATGCATGTACTTCAGGCAATGGAGCAGACCCTATGGGGCGCTGCAGATTATTCCAAACCATAAGCTCAGAATGTTTTTCGGCCTCAAGTAACGTTTGAATAAGCTCAGAATAAACCTGAAAATGCCTTTCACGATATTGTTGTTGAAGAATCCTTTCAGAGGGAAGCATAGTAGACAAAGTCTTTTCTATCTTATCCGCATCTGTAGGTTCTTTTTCGCAGAATTGCAGCTTTGAGCAAATCCTATGAACAGCATGATTGTAATCACTCACAGTTTTGAAATCCTGTAAGCGACGTTGCGTCCGCTCATAGTTGGCCGCGGGCAATACAATTGCCTTTTGTTGTTCATAGTGTTGCTTAATTGAATTCCATAGATTTCGTGGATTTTTTTTCCAACAAGTATTCAGCCTTAAGGTCAGGGTGAATATGGCTCCTGATAAGGTATAGGGTCGTATATACATGTTGATCATCAAGTGGTGCAACACCCTCTTTGGGTGGTAACACTGCTGGATAGAAGTCCACGATAGAAGTTCATCAAGCTTGGCTGTTTTGCTCTGCCTCTGCAAGAACGTGTTGGAAATTCTTTTTTCACACGCCCGAACGTTTTTGGATTTTTTTTTGCAAAATATTATGTATATATAAAATAGCAATAGTTTGACGAGCACCGTCAGTAATGGGTAGAAATATTTGAAATCCAGAATGCACAGCGGATCACTGTCTCCCTGAACCGATGCCTCGTTTGTTTTTCTTAACCAATAACGCATCACTATTCACTAGCCTCACCTAGCGGCGGTAGCGCTCAGGTAATGAACTTGCAACAGAACCGCCATCTGGTCACGGATCCCAGCACTAACGAATCGAGGAGAAATTGGCACATGGCTATGGATATGCGGTATGCCCTTCATCTTCATTTAGGCAGGAGAAGACTGATTCTTTTGGCAGTCTTTCAATCATAGTGAATGTGTCACCCATAATGTGAATGGAACAGCCTGATGAACAACAAAAGCTCAGAACGAACAAAAACATGCAAATAAAAACAAAAAAACATCACATACACAAAACGAGGACAGAAAACAGAACACGAGACAGACATAATCCGATCCAAGACGAGTCAAACACAATCCGAACCAAGACATGACATAATCCGATCCAAGACAAGACAGACATAATGCAATCTGATTATTTTTCCAAATCCTAGCATCTTTTAGCAACAACTCCAATTTTTCCAAAATTGACTTACACAATCAACGATCCTAACTGTTTTTCCACCCCACACATATTTCCAAAACGATTCGACTATTCCAAAAAAACACTATTCCTCCAGCCACAGTTGTGAACAAAAAATACGACAGTGGACACTCACAGCAGCAACAGTATTGAGTTTTACTAATTGTTTCGAGACAATTCAATCTTAGACAGTTTTCTTTCAAAAACACTCTTGGACTAACACAGTAGGATTCAGCCACAGCGGGTAGAACAAAAAAGACAGTGGTACATAGATAACACCCAACATGGGGTAACTGATCTCGCCGCACACCTAACACTTGATCTCCTTCAGACCATGAGAAAAGTAGAGGAAAGTCGGATTAGTGGCACCATCCTTGTAATAGGCGAACACCACGGTTGCATCATCCTTCATGCTCTCACCAACGAAACTGTAAAAATAAATGACAACAATGTCAACCTTAGACTCAACATAAATGAACATGAGACTAAAATATCTTTTAGAAGGCATTAGACTTGCATAAATATCAACATTAGATTAAATTATAGACAGTGGGTATAAATGTAAAATTAGACAAAGCAGTGGTAAAAAATACTTTCATGGCAAAATAATGCACAGCAACATGATTTTAGGCCAAGAAGAGGTTAGAGCAGCATAACAAGAGGTAAAAGCGGCATTTAAAACTAAGGTACCATACATAGCACAAAAATAAAAAGGGATGTTCACACAGCAGGAACACAGCATTACTAAGCTAACAATCAGATATGAAACGTATCATCGATGGATTTGGGTATAGAACTTATAAGAAGGATAGTAGTTCACACAGCATTTTACTAAGCTAACAATAGATATGTATTGTCGATAGATTTGGGGTATGTTGTTGTAATTTATGTACCATTTTACGTGCCTGAACCGTAATTTTTTTTCTTGTACCATTTATGTGTTCTTTGTTTTCATGCCTCTTTTGGGTTTCATCTCTAGCCTACCCCAACTTGCTTGGGATAAAAGGCTATGTTGTTGTTGTTGTTGTTGTTGTTGAAAGATTTGGGGTATAGAACTTACAATTGAAGGTCCTTGAGCTTGCTAAGAAGAAACTTGGTGGCACTCTCAACACCCTTCTTGAATTCATCAGCTTTCTCTGGCTCCAACACGGCAGTGAGGTTCTTGATGTATTTCTTAATGTAAGCCACAAATGATTTCTTGTCAAAAGGGGGTTGCTCCTGCAAACAGTAGGTTATGGATTAATAGAAGAAACATATGCACAAGGTACACTCAGGACAAAAAACAAATTAACTCGTGACACATTTTGAGGGCATCAACCTGAAGGCGGAAGGTGTCAACAATGTCAACAACCTTGACAGCCGTGTCATCAACACCTTCCTCGTCGCCACCTTCGGCAGACGGATTGGCACCGATATCCACATCAACAGGTCCTTGGACGACCCACTGCAAGCATCCAGCAGAGTGTAAGGAACAATCACACCAAACCCTAACCAGAATAATGGAACAGGTAAAACAGACACAAATCATGACTGTGCAACTTACTAAGGTAGATTAATCCAAATTGATATTTGGTACAAGCAAAATACAGATGAATACTCACACTAAGGGCAGGGGCACATATGAAAATTTAAGTTTTGGTGAACCAACACAAATTTAAGAATACTCACACTAACAGCACGATATATCAATCTGAACCAAACATGGCATGCCACAGGAGTAAATTACAAATGTGGAGAAGTTGTTGGCACACATGAAAATTAAGTTTTGGTGTAGCAGCAGGTTAGTCAATCAACACAAAAGTCCTGGGCTGCAAAGACCATTAGACAAAACTAACAGTAGCATACATCAATTTGAACCAACGGGTAAACTACATGGCAGCCACAGCAAGCAAATTAGAAGTGTGGAAATCACTTATACATAACAGGCTCCGACAAGGAAACCACAAAATCTATCTACAGCAACTATCAAAGTCCGACTGAGGGCAGCACACAGTACATCTACTAAACTCTAAGAGTAGTATGATGCCTACTGCCTAAACACAAGCTACCGACTGCATCAATCAAACGGATGATATCAGATCACAACAGATGCTAGAAAGCAATCAATACGGTTAGTACGGTGATCGAACATACCTTGCCCTCGACCTCCCAGAGGACGCCGTTCTCGAGCTCCTTGTAGGGGAAGGAGTCCGACAGGAGCTCGTCGCCTGCAAACCAGAGCACACAACGAATTAGACGGATCGCACAACAACATATCCACAACTGATCGCAGATCTAGCCACCAGCAAAGCCACGAAATCGGCCCCTCTACAAATCCCTCCCATGACACGACTAGACCACCAGATCCGGCGATCGAGAACCAGGCGAATTCATATCAAACAAACGGATAAGAAAAGGAGAATAAAAGAAAATCGGGTCGGCTGAAATTCGCACAAACGCACGCACCAGAGAGCAGATCCTGGTAGACCAACATGGCGACGCCGGTTGTCGGAACCCTAGCTCGCTCGCTTGTGGAGACGACGAGGCAGGGGAGAGGCGGCACAGCGAGCGAGGGTTTGGGGACGGAGGCGGCCGCGGCACATTTATGGCCCCTGAGAAACATCGGGACCGCGGTTCCAGCCATCCGATCCGCGGCCTCGACGGTCCAGATGCTCGCTCGATTCAGCCGCGACGGGCGCTTTTGAGAAAAGAGTCCTTTCCGTCGTGGGGAATTCGGGAGGAGTCCCTTTTCCTTTTTCCCGTGGGGACTGGGGACGGGTCGTGCGAAACTGGGCCGTCCGATCGCGGTATCTGCGCCGGATATTCGCGCGCGGACGGCTGGGATGGGCACGTGCGCCGCCGCCGTGGGGTCAGCGTTGGTGGCACGCAACCATCGATTGGGATTTCTCTTTTGCGAAAAGCTCCCTGTCGTGGTGTGCCGGATCGGAATCAGGCGTGCGCGGCGCTGGCCGACCTCCGCCGCGTCTCGCCGTCTCGTGCTGCCGACCAGCCGCCGACGACCACTGTGGCCGTGCCGCGTCCCTGTCGTGTTGTTGTCCACTAGAAAGCTCACAAACATAAGCCTCGTTCTATGGATCTCTTTAGAACGCAAGATTGATTATAGGACGTGTTAACATCTTGAATCTTTCACCTTGAGAAAATACGAGAAGCTCCAGGATCAATTAACGAGAGAATCCATAAGAATTTGATAAAAGAGAGTAATGGTACAAAAAATACTTTTCATTAGGTTAAACCTCTTTGGAAAATTCTTTTAAATAATCGTATGGAACAAGCCTTAAATCGACGATTTTTTAAATCTTTTTCTATGGGAACTAGAATTTCTCGACTTTTTCCTTTGTTCCAAAGGGGCTAAAAGAGCAAAGGCTATGGTATATTACTTACAAAATGTGAGTGTTAAATAAGAAATTATAGCTTTTTAAAGTTGGTAGATAAAGGACAGTGACACTACTGCAAACTGATTTTTTAAATCTTATTCTATGGGATAGGATTTCAATCCTCTAGAATTTCTCCATTTCCCTTTGTTCCAAAGGGGATAAAAGAGAAAATGCTAAGTCCATGGTATAGTATTTACAAAATGTGAGTATTAATAAGAAATTATAGCTTTTCAAGTTGGTAAACAAGGACACGTCTGCATAGAAGATAACCGGTGTGCATCCCCAATAACTCTTCAAGGAAAACACCTAGGAATTCATTTACAATTGGAGTTGTCTTCGACTCCAATGGGATATTGACGCTGAAGTCAAAGAAAAAGGGTTGTGGGTTGATTTTGTTGCTAAGCTTTAGAAGCACTCATTTTATGGAAGGAGGACGAGACAAGTTTGGATTGGTGACACCGTACTTGTAGTAGGCGAACACCAGATGATGCATGACGAACAACTCATCTCCTTTCGTTGCTATATCTATCCCATATCCTTCCCTTTTTCCCTCTACTACCCTTACAGCAAGATAGCCTTCGGTTTTAGATACTTTCCTCAATGAGATCATTACCCAAATCTCTTACAAATTATTTAGTTTCTTGTTATCTTCTTTTTTAATTACGTTGTACATTCTATTATTCATTAGGGATCCAAACAGTACCTCGTGACAAAAAGGTTACATTAGACTTCTTTTAGCAAGCAACAACGGGAGGAACGATGAGTCCCCGCATGACAAAAAGGTTACATTAGACTTCTTTTATTCAATCACGGCGGTGAAATCCAGTGCCTTCGCCATGTCCAACGCGCGGTAGCGGCGTCACACCATCCGCTCTAGACATGCGCCGCATGGAGCTAATGCATCGCGACGATGCGTGCACGGAGGGGCTGCTTCATGACGGTGGTGAACTCCAGCTCTTCCGCCATGTCCACCGCCACACCGTCCACCGCCGGGCGCCACTCCATGTCCTGCACCATCCTTGCCACGAAGTACTCGGCGTGGTGGATGCCGAGCGAGTATCCGGGGCACATGCGCCGCCCGGCGCCGAAAGGCATCATCTTGATCTCCCGACTGCCGGTGATGTCGACGCCGCAGCCCTCCCCGCCGTCCAGGAACCGCCCCGGACGGAACTCCTGCGGCGCCGTCCACACCGCCTCGTCACGGCCGATCTCCGCCACCAGGAAGTTCACCTCTGCGCCCCTCGGCACCGTGTAGCCGCCGACATCCGCGTCGTCGGTCTGCACACCGTGCGGGAGCACGAAGTGGCCCGGCGGATGCGCAGGCCCTCCAGCACCACGGCCTTGAGGTACGGCATGGCTTGGACCTTGATGTCGTCGCCCCCGCCGTCGTGCTCTGCCAGCTTGGACGGCACCCTGATCACCTCCTCGTGCACCTTGGCCTGCACGTCGGGGTGGTTCACCAGCTCGGCCATGATCCACTCCACCAGCGTCACCGTCGTGTCCGTCCCACCGTTTAGGAACTCGGAGCAGAGGCTGACCATCTCGGCGTCCGTGAGCGGGCGATCGCCCTCCTCAGGCACACGCAGCGCGCGGAGCGAGTCCGCGTAGCACGGCGGGTCGTCGTCGCCGTTCCGGCGCGTGGCGTGGATGAAAGGGACGAACACCTCGTCCTGCCTCCGCCGCACCGCGACGTTGGCCTCCCACCTGCCGCGGAAGAGCCGCTTGGTGACCGCGGGGAAGAAGGCGAAGATGGGGAAACTGGTGACCGAGAGAAGCGCCTCGTGCTGCAGCGCCTCGATCTCGTCCATCGCGTCCTGGCCCAGCCGCGCGCCGAAGCACATGTACACGAGCAGCTCGAACATGGCACGGCGGAGGAGCGGCCGCAGCGTGACAGCGCCACCAGCACCAGCGTCGCTGTGCCTCCGTAGGCTGTCGACGAGGCCGTCGCAGGCCCACCGTCTAGCGGGCGCGAAGAGTGCGACGCGGGCGGGCTGGAGTGCCTCGGCCGCGAGGTTGCGGCGCACGAGGCGCCAGTATGCGCCGTAGGTCGAGGAGCTGATGTCACGGCCGCCGGCGGTGAAGAGGCTGTTCGGGTCGACGGGCGGCGGTCGGTCGGCGAAGGTGGCGCCGGCCTGGACGAGGAGTCGGTGCGCGAGGCGGCGGGCGGCGACGAAGACGAGCGTGCGCGCGAGGCGGATCGAGATGACGGGCCCGTAGCGCGCGTGCAGGTCGCGGAGCAGCGGGGCCAGGTCGAAGATGGAGTGCCGCAGCGCGAGGAACTTGGCCAGGAAGAGCAGCGTCGGCGGGCCCGGCGGGAGGCGGCCAGCGGCCTTGGGGTGGTTCTTGCGGTTGCGGTTGCGGGCGTGGGCGAGGAGGAAGAAGGAGACGAGGGCGATGAGGATAGCAGTGGTACAGAGCAGGAACAGAGGCGGCGGCGTGGAGGTGGAGGAGTTCGTCTCCGTTGCTGGCGCCATGGCAGATCAGGCAAGCAACTTCTGTGGCAGCTGGTGGCCGATGGCCGCCGAAGCCTCCGGGACTGGATTTGATTTGATTTCTGCGCGCGACGTTATCGGCGCTTGGAAAACGCATGGCCGCCTTCAATTGCTTCCTGCTTCGTTTTAGGAAAGAAATATCTGCTGTTGAGGCCAAGTTAGAGACTAGACCATGAAAACTGTCGCGTTTTATCGGACTTGTTCCATCAGAGTAGTTGAGGCCAAGTCATCCACGAGTACGGCTTAGTTCAGAGCAACCTTTTTTTTTTAGAAAACCGGGATTATATTTCACATAAGCTTTGGATAGTTTACGTCTCATAACTTACAAAGACAAACCTGAAAGTAAAACAAATTGTATCCAAGTCCTTGCAAGTTTCTCCCTGTCGCCCCCGTCACCGATAGTCGAAGTTGCCGCCCGTGAAGCCGACCACCTTCCCGACGAAGGACATCAGAAATTTCCAATGGCACCATGAATAGCACATTGGAGATACCAACATGCCATATGATCGTTGAACGAATAAGACGGCCAACGACCAATGCATCGCCGGAGAGCAAGGGATCTGGCACCTCAATCACCGACAACCCCGACACACCGGATGACGAGTCACCCAGAAGGAGAAATAAACTACCAGAAGCGGTGGGAGATGAAACCAACCCGATTTCTCGGCAAGTTGGTACAAAAAAACTCCTCTTACCTCCAGCAGCTATGCCGTTACTAATAAGGTTGGCGATGCCACACACATCATGGACACAACTGGCACAAGGAAGCCCACAAAGGGCTCGAATACCAACGCATGAAACAACATCAAAGAAAACATCGTTGGTATAGAATCCTTTGCATAATACACCAGCATCGTGCACCACAAGCTCTTCAACAACCGCCGGCCTCTCACCTCCAACACAGACTGAAGGAAGTAGAGGAGGAACACACATAACCTGATGTTGCCGCCGCCCACGATGTCGGAGAAACCGTCGGAGATAGCACTTTTTCAACGTCGCATGGTAGAACAGCAGCAACCCAAGGAGATAGACTACCACCAGCGAACACCGGCAGTAGGATACCTACTGGCACCGGCAGGAACCAACAGCAAAGAAATCTGATCTACTAAGCTAATCCTATAACTACACGGCCTCACCTGTTTCTCAAGCCAAATCCCTTCCCCTCCGGCGCCGGCGACGCCGTCGGGAAGAGAATCGGCGAGAAACAGGCGTGGGACTGAGAGATCGCATGGGAATCGCCCCTATCTACTGTAGCTTGGGGAAAAAGAGAGGGTTCGACACCTAGCAATTCACGTGGCACTTGGGCCGTAGCGACATGTGCAGAGACAGAGCAGCTGGGCTGCCAAGAGAGTATGTTGGGCTTTGGCCGCTTGGGTACAGGCGATGATGATTCGGCGGCGACGACACAAAATTGCTCGTGGAAAGTTGAAAACAATATGAGCTCTGCTACTAGGCAAGAGTTGGACGGAATGCGGAAGCAACCAAGGCGCTGGGGTTGATATCTTTGGCATGCGGTTTTGCCAAAGATAATCATAAAACAGATTATGGTTACTTATCCCATCTCCTTGAATGCTCTCACTGATTTCTGTATGGATGCCTGGACTTGATTGAAGGTTAATCCATTCCTAGCCTTCCAAATGGTCGACACATTATGATGAAGATTTCGATGAAGAAAGGAACCCTCAACTGCATTTTAACGCTCTCCAGGTTCTGAAAAATGTCTGACTGTGGAAGAACCTGAAGAGGCAAAGGGGCAAAGCAGAAGCAAATGCATCAGTGATTCTTCTTCCACACTGTTGTTCCAGAGGGAGTGAATACAGGAGCCTCAAACCATCCTCTCTCCATACTCCAGCTCCTGAACCACCGCTTAGTTGTTTAGTTTTTGTTAAGTGTTCATCCAATAGATTACTTAAACCGAAAATACAATATGGTTACCTCAACAGATTATTACTTATCATAAAAACAGATTCTCTTTGATTCCTGTATGAAAGCCTGCACTTGATTGAAGATTAATCCATCCCTAGCCTTCCAAATGGTCCAACACATTATGATGAAGGTAATGAAGGTTTTAATAAAGAAAGGAACCTTCAACTGCATTTTAACGCTCTCCAGGTTCTGAAAAATGTCTGGCTTTGGAAGAACCTGAAGATTTATTTATCCAGGCCCAACAGGCTGAGGCAAAGGGGCAAAGCAGAAGCAAATGCATCAGTGATTCTTCCACACTATTGTTGCTGAGGACACTAGTATGGGAGATCCATGTTCTTCCTCCTAAGAAGACTTGGTGCTTGTTCTGGCAAGCACTCTTCCAGGGTTAACCAGCAGAAGACTTTGTGCTTGTTCTGGCAAGCAGTCTTGCAGATCCAACGAAATCCCTGATGTACCGTGCCTTGGGGTGCCTGTATGCCTTTGCTACTGAAGATCAACCTGAGGCCCAAATGTAAGACCAGGAGTCAGGACTGTCATTCAGAACCAGGAGTCACACTTTAGTTCTTGGTATTAGCTAAGCACATCAATGCATCACCCATGAACCAAGTGCACCTAATGATCATAGGAATTATTATCTATCTACTGCATATGAGACATCATGGTACAGTACATGTGATGGAAAGATGAGTGACAGACAGGCTTCAAGGGCTCTTGCATTGACAATGATGGAAAGAATATTCAACAGCTTGAAGAGAAGAGCAGTCCTTGTTGCTCTTGGTGCTTCAGAGTATCATTGTCACAGGCTCACAGCCAAGCTGGCTGTTCGTCTTTTAGAAGTGCATCACTATGCTTGCTAGCTAGCCTGCAAAATACAAGGATTGACTCAGGGTGTAGAAAAAACAAAGAAGGTCAAGCGGCCCACAGTAAACTGTAAACTTGCCTGCGCCACTCAAGAGACGAAGAAACCAATGCTCCCTCCTGTGGACAGGCTGTCTCTCACAGGACTGGTTGATTTGTTGCGAATATGTTAAAGGATGATTTTTTTTTTTTGGTGAGAGAGCCACCAAACTCAGGAAAAGTGGTGCCACTGAAATACATATATTTTTTTTTAAGAAAGTAGTGACAATGAAGGTCGCCTTCAAGGGACCGAAAAAACTCAATTCCTTTGTGTCAATCAGATACCATTCCATCTATTTGACATTTGGACTCAACTTTTTCATTGTATATATATCATATGGAGAGCAAGTAGTAGCAGCAGCTAGCAGCCTAGCACAGCATCCAATCCATCCATTCCTCTTCCCTTTTGAAAAAGAGCAGGAAGGAATCATCTTTTCTTTACTGGTTGGTAGTAGTAGAATTCAGATAGCAGACAGGCAGTACATCACAGTTTCTTTCAGGATTGCTGGATAATTAGTCATAACAAATATACAATAGTTAGGGCCAGTATGTACCGTAATGCTGTTGTAATTTACAATACCCGGTACAGCAAGGTAGGGACAAGTGAGTTGAATTAGTCTCCAGATAGAATCATAGAGAGGAGATGAGTGGTGACAATTGACAAAAGGGCATGACGAGGTCTCCTTCGATCGTCTCACTCACAGCTATGTCCAGCTCAGCCGATGCTGCTGCCGTCCTGCCCCCTTGATGGCCTGCACATCTCTCTTCCGGCTCAGAGAGTCTGCCCAGCCCATGGAAATCTTGGTCAGTGCAGTGTTAGGTGCAGGCCCTGATCCTCAAATCCTCAACCTCCGGGGTCAACCCTTTGATTCGATGTCATCTGCACTTGCAGCACCAACGACTGCCTCTTTGTTTGCTGACGAAAAGCAACAGCATACTATATAGTGGCTTCAGTAAAAAGAGCTCAAATTTATATTCAGTAGTTGCCTTCTCAATGAATGAATGACTGAATTCGGTGTAAAGACGAAAAGCAACAGGATATATAGTAGACTTGGTAAAAGAAAAACGAGCTCATATTCAGTAGTTGCCTCTCTGAATAAATGAACGAATGAATGGCTGAATTGGGTGTAAGATTCAGTCAGCAAAGCACACGGCCGGTGCGGAGGTCAACCGCAACTTGCAGCTGGTCCAGTTGTGGATTGCTTTACAGTTAGTTGTTGGGGAGATGAGAATCAGAAGAAGAAAACTAGTCTAGATTCGACGAGGAAACAGCAGAGTTCACAAATGTTATGCTAGTTGCTAGCTCTAGCTCATACAACAATGGACAGACAGACAATCTTTCTGCTATGCTCTTCAGCATTCAGAACAATTAAATGTAAACACACACAAACTAATCCAACAAGATGTTAGTTTTTACATACAGGCTCTTCATCTACAGGGCATGATAATCAAGAGAGGCGTTTTTACTGGCAGGCAGGGCAGCAGTACAAATCAAAGAATGGTACAGTACAGGGCAATGGGGGAAGAGTAATTTGTCACACCCAAAGCAAGCAAGCAAGCAAGCTTGCAATTCGTCGACGATCGCCGCCCGCCTCAGAAGGAGTGCTGGTGCTGCGGCGGCACGCCTGACGCGGACGCGGTGGCATTGGCGGTGCCGGCGCGCGCGCTGAGGTCCATACAGCGGACGACCTCCGCGCGGCAGGCGACGACGCGGTGGAACACGACGCGCACCTGCCGCTCCAGCGGCGCGAGGCCGTCCTCGAGCGCCCGGCACGCGGCCGCGAGCTCCTCGGCGCGCTCCGTCACGTCCCGCGCGCGCTCCTCGCCCACGATCCCCTGCCGCCGCCGCCGCTCCTCGTCGTCGTCCTCCTCCTCCTCTTCCTCGGTGATCTCCTCCAGCACGCTGTTGAGCTCGCGCGCGGCGCGCTCCAGGGTCTGCATCTCCGCGAGGAGCCCCGCCGTGGGCGCGGACCCCGAGCCGGAGCAAGACCCCTTCTTTTCCTTGCGCCTCCACTCCTCCGCGATCCGCTCCTGCAGCGCGGACATGGGCGCCGCCCACTGCGCCTGCTTGGGCGGCGCCACGGGCGGGTTGCTGGCCGCGGACGCCCGGTCCTGGCACGGCACGGCGCCCACCAGCGCCCACATGGCGAAGACGAGGACGGAGCTCATGGTGTAGAGCGCGAGGCCGAGCCCGCACCCCGCCCCCGCGGCGGCCGCGGCGGGCCCCGACGACTGCGGCGGCGGCGCGAGGTGCGCCGCCATGGCGTTCATGTGTCGCCCCGCGGACCAGTTCTTGGACACGCTCAAGGAGAGCGCGCGCATGGTGCGCGCGGAGGGCGAGGCCGCCTTGTAGGCGGAGGCGTTGGCGGCGGATGCGGAGGAGGCGTCGTCGGAGGGGAAGAGCCTGGCGATGGCCCTGCGCGCGCGCGCGAGGTGCGCGGCGTGGAGCGACGGCGCCGCGAGGAGGAGGCAGGACGCGGCGGCGAGCGCGGCGCGGTGCGCGGCCCGGAGCGAGGCGAGCGTGAGGGAGGCGGCGTTGAGGACGTCGAGTGTCTTGACGGCGCGGTCCAGGAGGTCGGCGGCGAGGCGGTCGGCGGGGGGCCTGGCGAGCGCGGCGGCGACGGGGGCCAGCGCGAGCACGCCGCGGAAGGCGGCGTCGGAGGAGACGACGGCGTCGAGGAGCTTGGAGAGGAACGGGAGGGACAGGAGCGGGGCGCCCGGGGTGGCGTGGGATTGGAGGGCGGTGAGACGGTCGGCGACGTGGGACTGGAGGGCGAGGAGCTCGTCGTCCTGCGCCGGGTCGAAGGACGCGACGGCGGTGGCGCTGCGGCGGAAGCTCAGCATGCCGAAGAAGCCCATCCCGGACGGCGGCTGCGGCTCGGCGGCGGCCATGGTCGGGCCTGGGCCTGGGCTGCCCTGGGCTTTGCCTTTCTTGGAAGAGGATGCGGAGGAGGGAGGCGGAGTCGTCGTGGTCGGAGGAGGGAAGGGAAAGGAAGAGTGGAGGGGAGGGAATGGTGGGGAACAGCGGCTTCTGCGGGGCCGCCATTTATACGGCCTCGACGATGACGGCCGGCGGTGGTGGCTCGCATCCCCCTCGGCCTCTGGGAGGCTGACGCGTGGGTCCACGGGCAGTTGGGAGCCACGTGTCAGTGAGAGGACCGAGGAGACGCGGGGAGCGGCGTGGACTGGTTCGTTGGGGGCGGAGGCGGCTGACTTGGTTGCCTCCCACTCATTCCGTCTATAGGAATACGTCTTCGCCTATCTACGTGTAATATGTTTCGCCTGCTGACTCGGCTATCTCTTGTCTCCTCTTGCTCGGTGGATCATTTCCATTTTATCCCCAAATTCTTCTTCTTCTTCTTCTGTTTCTCTATACTTTGGATATATATAACAGACTTACCTGTAACTGTTGTATATGACTCTCATCTTTTTTTAAGAGAAAAATATTACCCCCGTTTCGGAAAAAATATTGCAAAATATCTAAGGTTTTGACCAAATTCATTTGTTGAGAAAAAACTAGCAATATTTATGACACACCTAATAATACTTATTTCATACTTAAAATATTATTTTATATAAATTTGGTCAAACTTAAAACGGGATAACTTGATACCTTGCTACGACCGTGTAATATGCTAGACCGAGGGAGCGTATGGCTAAAGCAGTTTGTTTTTAGGTTGCCAAACAAGGAGTGAAATTAAACCAATCCTTAACAACATTTGAGGTGGAGGGCCTTAAATAAAGCACCTCAAAGTTAGAAAGATAGGAATATTGCTAGAAGAGTCGTATAACATCTCATAGTAGTTGTTTTCATTCAAAGCTCCAACTTTGAATATGATGCAAGAGAATGCTCGAGTTGTCACTCAGAGACACTTGTGTGCCTGTGAACAACCAATCATCAGTAACTTCCTCACGAGATTTGAATAAGAAGTCAATGCTTATGTCACCATTGTGACGGACTCAAATTGTGATATCCCAAAGTTATTTAGCTTCAAAGAGTGCTCTTGTCCCGAGTATCCTCCTCAACCCACATAGCACCGACAAGGAGAAGAGCGAGGAAGAGACCATCCAAATGAGGAGGAAGAAGGGGTGACCATGGGATGTAGAGATCGAGAGAAGGAGGCCGATCGGATGAACGGTTGGACAGAGAAAAACATCAAATACTATTTTATTTTTAGGGGTCCCACTTGTAAGTCATGGTTTAATCTTATTCATTGGGACCACCCAATAAGTAAAACCAAATCATTGCGTAGGATCAGAATTAGACTTACATATTACAGATGCCCAAAAGAGGAACGTATAGTAAGGGAGGAGCAAGAGCAAAGGAAAAAAATAATAACAATGAAATGAGGAGAAAGAGCCATCGGGTGTGTTTAGTTCCCGCGAATTTTAAAAGGAAATGTCACATTGTGTCACCTCAGCACACTGTAGTATTTTGTTTGTATTTGGTAAAAATTATCCAAACTTTGAGTAACTAGAGTCAAAATATTCGTTTCGTAAAGTATAATAAAACCGTGTGTAACACCTCTGGTGTTATATTAACTAAAACCTGCCATGTCATCATATGCATTGCAAAGCATTCATGGTTAAGTCAACCTTAATGTGCATCAACTAAAATAAGTTTACATTTCATAGGTTGATCGAGTTTCTGGAATAACTTGTCACATGAAATGATAAAACTTTATTTTCGAATGTCATCGTAAATGCTTAGTTTATACTCTTTGTACTTGAGGTGTAAACTGTGTTTACACTAGTATCAAGCATAGTGTATAAGTCTAAGTCCAACCCTAAAAATGATTTTCTTATTTGAAATTAAATTTGGATTTCCAAACTTATTTCTAAGCCTGGCTATCCCAGTTTAAATTTAAATAGGAAATGCTATAAAAGGTTTTTCAAAAGTCAACCTGGTCAACCAAGGGTGTAATTGGGTCAATGACCTAAAAATGTCCTTGGATGATGTTTGTGATCATTAATAACCAACCAATTAAATTAGAAACCAAATTAAGTTTAAATTCTATTTCAAAAACCCTTTATTTTAAACCCTAGTTTTATCCCCTTTTCTCTAATTCAAAATCTATAAGGAATTTGGAGATACTTTAAAAAGACAGTTTGTAGATCTTGACAAGAGCTACAAAGTTGGTATATAAAGTTTTTCAAATTTCCAAAAGGAATTTCAAATTAATTTGAAAAATACAGTTTTCATCATTTATCCCCTATTGAATTTAAAACCATAATTTAAAAATTATACATAATTTGAGGAAACTTTGTACATGAAAAATGTTTGGTTTGACAAACTCAACATTTCATAGTTTTGAAGATTTTCAAGTTTTATTGAAAAATCAAAAGTAATTTCAAATGTTTATTTCTAGGGTTAATCCCCTTTTCAAATCTGAATTCAAATTTCAAAATCTAAACAAAATTTGAAGATGCCCATTAAAGGAAAAGTGTATCTCTTGAAAAGTTATGCAAATGATATTTTTGGATATTTTCAAGCTCTTATACAAATTTTGAAGTAATTTGTATTTTGAACCGAATGGCAATTCTGTAAATAATCCGAACAGCACCTAACCCTATCGGCGAACGCCATGGCCGGCTTCGCATCGCGCGCCGCCGTCCACCGCCGCGCCTTCCCGGCCGCCCGAGCGTTTTCGGATGCGAGAAACTTCACCGTCGCCGTGTCACTTGCTCCTTCATCGCCCCGAGCTATAAATACCGACCGGACGTAGCCATTCTTTTCCTTTCTTCCTCCCACCACCGCCGCCGACGACCTCGCTCCGCCGTCGAAATTCGCTGTCGACGCTCAACCTCTGTCCAATTGCTCTCGCCCAAAGCTCCGCAACTTCCTCACGGTCCTTTTGGGCCAGTCCGTGTTTTCTTTCATCGCCCGAGCTGCCTGCACGCAGTCTTCTTTCCCCGCGGCCAGTCAGTCGCGCCGCCGCCGCCATTTCCGTCGTTTGCCGTCACCGGAGGTGAAAATATTTTACCTTCGACCCTTTAATCGTGCTCTCCGTGTTATCCTGCGTCTGATGCGCACCTTGGTTTTAGCAGCGCATTACCGGAGGTCGCCGTAACACCGTCGTGCCATCGGAGCGCCGCCGCCGCCATCACCGCCATCGACCGCAGCAACCCAGCCACTCCGGACCTCCCTTAACGTGCGCATCAGCGCCGTGGTGAGCTCCTGCGTCTATCCGTGTCATCAATTTCATCCATTTCGCATCGAGAGTTGTTGAAACGCAGTCCGGAGCCGTCGGAGTCCTGCTCGAGGGCACGGCCGACGAGTCGAGGGGGTGACGGTCGAGGTGCGGGCTCGAACCGAGGGGTCGAGTCGAAGGGTGCACTATTCTCGAGGGTAGTCGAGGGTTGCACTGTTCTCGAAGGGATCGAATCGAGGGATCAAGTCGAGGGGTCGAGTCGAGGAATCGAGTCGAGGGATCGAATCGAGGAATCAAGTCGAGGGGTCGAGTCGAGGAATCGAGTCGAGGGATCGAATCGAGGAATCAAGTCGAGGGGTCGAGTCGAGGGACCGAGTCGAGGGGAGGCTCGTTCGCTGGGGGAAGTTTCGTCTTCGAGGCTGGTCCATTCGCTCGAGCGGAGTTCCGTCTTCGAGAGGACGCCCGAATTGTAACCTCGAGTGTACAGTACCTAATCGCTCGATCGCTCCTCGAGCAGGACTTGGTTTCGAGCCGCCATAGCCCGTCCGTGAGTTAACCGGACATGTCTTAGCCTGCGGGCCCTCGAGCGTCGATACCGTGCAATTAGTTTTTGATTTTATCTACATTTAGTACTCCATGCATGTGCCGGTATTTTAATGTGACGGGTAATAGGAATTCTGTATAGTGAATTTTGTGGTGATTTCTGAGTAACTAAACACAGCCATCGGATCATTGTATCTGCCATTAGGTGTTTTTTATTTCTTTTTTTACCCAATTTCATACGTACTGTGGTATATTTCCTTTATTTTACTTTTTTTCTATAAAGAAAGCACCAAATATATACCACCAACGTTGAAGCGGCATGATCTGAATAATCTACAGCCAACGCGTATACCATTTTATATACTGAATATATAAGCGACAAGAAAACAATGTTTGCGCAAAATGAATGTAATAGTTAAATAAAACCGTCGTAAAAAACAGTTAAACAACATTGATGTCCTTATCCGAAGTGAAAACATAATGCGTCTACAGCTAGCTAACGTGTTACTATATATTACTCGATCCGCCTACATAGAAGTATGCCAGCTGACACAAAAGAACTAACTTGCTGATGTTTCACGCTCTTAGCTGGCTCCAAAGACTCAACAAACGGATTATGAAATAAAATGGACCCTGCCTGCTTGCGTGTACGAAGCGCACCAACTTAACTCATGGGAACACCTATGCTTTTGTTTCTTATACACGTGACGTTTTCCTTTAATGTGCGAGTGTGTGACATCCGGTTTTGATTTTTTTTTTGCACGACGGCAAATAAATTAAACAGAGGAGAGGAGAGGGCACCTCAAGCGGCCAAGCCTAGAGTAATAGGACAGGGCAGGCTATCAGGCTATGGGTTATCTCTGTAATGATATCCGATCCACGAGCAGCTTCCCGTGCATAGCTAGCAAACAAACGACTCTGGTATGCTCCGATCCACTAGTGAAGTTCTGAAATCTCAGTCGGGACTCGGGAGGAGTGTGTGAGCCGAAAATACTAGCTTCACCTGGTTCCTGTCGATCCCATGGGACCAACACACGGGCAAGGTCGATGTGCTCATGCGCGGGCAGGGACAACGAGGGGAGAGACACGGCTTCCATGTGAAGGAGGCATGGAGCGGGAAAATGGTGGCACGAGTGAGCTCGCAACAGGTGAGGCCGCGCGCGAAGGTTTGGTTGTAGCTAGGATGGCGGCACCAGGTGCACCGAGAGCTGATGCATCCATGGGGTGAAGATGGAAGCGCAGAGAGAGATAATTGGTCTGTCATGGTGGTGATATATAGGGTGGCAATGAATAGAGAAAATGGAGAAGAAAAAATAATAAATAGAGAAAAAATAATGAATATTTTTTAGAGTAGAAAAAATATATTAGCTGCCAATGTACAACACAGCAACAACGCAGCGTAATCGGCCAAACCGATCTAGAAATCGATAAAGCCGATGTAGAGCTCATTAATGGATGAAACGACTCCCGAACCACCTCCGGAAGAATCCGTCAGGAGGAAGCATGTGGAGGATCTTTTAGGACCAGCAAGGCCGCCTGATATGCCAATTAATCTAGTAAAGAGAAGACTCGGACAACAGGTAGAGGTTGAGAAGAAGAAGATTAGGGCAAAGGGGATAATTTAGTTGTTTTTGTGTCGATTGATAGGATGGGATCAATCGGCCATGATCCTCTCGTATATATAGAGGGGTGGTCTTATCCCAGTAGAAAACAAGTCAACACGTGATCTCTAAGTTTTCAACGCTTAAAACTTGCCAAAACACGATTTAGTAACAAATCGGTTCGGACTCGGGTCGAGACCGGCACTCAAGGGGAGAAACCGGCCTAGCCGGCTAGGGGACCCGGCTTAGCCAGTTTTTGCGGGGCTCGGCAGCCTGGCCGGCCAGGCGCTGGACCTAGCTTAGCCGGTTTAGACTGTCGGCTTAGCCGGCTACCACAGCAGCAGCAGCCAGCTGGCAGCATGACCGGCTTAGCCGTCTTGGTGACCGGGCTAAGCCGACTCAGGGGGAGAAACCGGCCTAGTCGGCTGGGCCAACCGCCCTAGCCAACTGGGTCAGCTCGTCGCGGCACGCCGTCTTCTTCGTGTGATTGATTGCTCTATTGATGATGCCATTTGACCTTAACCATGTTTAGGGTTCCATAACTTGCTCATGTTACCAAATATATCACTGGATATTTTTAAATATCAACACAAAGGTACGGAGATAGCACGCACACACGGGCACACGGCCATGGCCCCATTTGTCCTTTCCTCCTCTTTGGTGTCTGGTTAGTCCCGCAACCGCCACTGCCAATGCCATCCATCATCCAACCACTAGTCTTGCCGCTGTCACAGCATGCATTGCAAGAGCCAGTTGAGTCCTTTCTCTCCTTTGCTGTCTACTAGTTTAGTACTGTACGATGACCACGTGATGCAATGGAAATATGTAGCAGCCTGCATTTACATTTCCAGCCAGACTTGCATATAGAAAATCATCTCCACTCTTAAAGAAAAAGCAGGAAGAGGCTTATTAAAGCTCAACCCAAAAGCAGAGGTTATTACCTCAAAAGCATGTTTTGCATGCTTGCGCCGCCAGATTAAGCTCAACCCATTGGAAATAGTCCAGTGTGTAGTTAACTGACTCGGTACATACATGCATCCTAACCTCCCTTTAGATCCGGGGTAGCCGAGTCTTCTTCTCCCTCGACGGCGGCTGGCGATGGCGGCACGACGACGAACGATGGAGGATACGAGCGAGTTCGGTGAGCACAGGCTCTAGGGACCTCATTGTAATTTTGTTTTTCTTTAGGGGCCTTGATGCAAGATGGTCTAGACAGCTGTCCATGTATCTTTTTTTTCGGTATCTATCTTTGTACGTGTATTTCCTTATCATGTAATACAGATATGGTTTGATAAAAAAAAGCAATTCTACATGAAACTTTAGGTTTTTCTTTAAGAATTCACGTACTAGAAACGATCTACCTCATCACCTAATCTCTCCAAGGCTTACCTCACGACTCCACCACTACTTGTCATACTCAGAAGTGTCACCCAATATATTCTTGTTTTCTTGTCCGATAACATGGATCGCACGTATTTCGTTTCATCCAAACAAGATATGTAGTAGAGCATCACAGCGACTGGACCGGTAAAAAAAGAGAGAATCCAAGACTAATCTCTCTTGGCCTCGTGCCTGCTCGTAGCTAGTAGTTGTCCAGTTTGCCTTCGTGCTTGAGTGGCTTTATGGCTTCCTCCCGGCCTATCGTCGCCTCTGTCGCCGGTGTCGCCGTCGCCGGGGTCTTCCTCGTTGTCTTCCTCGTTGCCGCCGTCGTCGACCTTCAGGTACGTGGTAATAAAATAAATCCGTCCTCCGCCTTTGCAGATCTCCTCCCCTTCCTTCCCCCCACCTGCAACCACCGCCGAGATCTGCCCCTTTCCACTCCAGCTCCACCGCTGCCCGCTCCCCCGTCTGTTCAGCATCCTCCTATCCTGCTGCTCCTTTCCTTCGCTAGGCAGCTCCCCCACTGGTGCTGGTTTGACTCCGCCGCCTCCACTTGGCACCCCGGTTCATGCTCCTTCAACCTCCGGCAATGGCAACAATTGAATTCTTCGGTCGCCGGTGTGTGCTGTCTTCGTTGGCACGACCGTCCCTTCTTGAACCGTCGCTTGGCGCGGTCCGTCCACCCCGGCGTATGCATCGTCCTCGAAGCCTCTGTGCTATCTCGCCGGCGGCCAGGTCTCCACCACCAACTCCGACGAAGTTGCCTACCTATCCAGAAGTTGCAGGACTATGTTGTAATCAAGATCACTTTTGAGGTCTTCTTTGTAACTTGGTTGCTGAATTAATATAATATATGTGGTGATTGCCAAAAAAAAAAGACTAATCTCTCTTCACTTGCTGTCAGTACGGCAAAGGTAAACGCGCTGACCTGGCAATGGCGACTTGATTGTTTCACCCTTTGTGTCCGTCCGGTCGCGGACTCGGTCATGATACACACAGCTTCACCGGCGCAGCAGATCCCATCCACCCGGAGACATAGGGCCTTTCCCGTCCGTCCGTCGTACAACGCTGACAGATAGGCACCGCTGACTGTGGAGACAACACGGATTGTTTGCGGGACATAGTGTGCGTGTGTTGTCCACTCGCCTACGAAAGCAAGGGAGTGGAATAGCGGACGGTGCCGTGTCCACGGAAAAAAAAGAGATGGAAAATGGTTGCCGTCGTTGGATTGGGCACCATTCTGGACTGCATTACTTTTGTCAACGTTTATATATGATCGTTACGACTCATAAAGGCTGTGCGAGTCGTCGCCGTCCTTGTTCCCTTCCTCTCGTGCTCCTCGACTGAATAGTCCCAAAGTGCAAATGGAAGAGAAACCAATACATTAGTGTTTACTATTAAGAAAATACATGGATGATAGATTATAAGATATGACTCGGGACTCTTAATTGATGTGTGGGCGCTCTACACTCATGATGCATGCACAACCTCTTCTTCCTCATTTTCACAAAAAAAAAGAAAAAAGAAAAGAAAAACGTCTTCTTCCTCGATATTCTTCTTCTTCTTCATTGAACCCTTCGTCGCCGTCGACGAGCAACCGAGAGGTGATCGATGATGAATTGAATGACCGACTGCGCGTATATACGTGGATCTGTGGATACCACGTCTAAAAGAACATTTACTGCGCAATTTAGACAGAAATAGAGTCGTGAGGTTGGAATTCTGGGTAGAAACTGACGATATTTTAGTCGATAAATTAACACCTCAGATAGCAAGCGAATCGTTGTATATCGCGGAAGCTGGATTATTACGGGTCTCGAGGTATCCACTTCAAAAGAAACTTCTCTCAAACTACCTATAGGTGGAAGAGGGCGCGTTATCGATGTGAAATGGATCCAGAGGGACTCCTTTGACATAATGGTTCGTGTATATATTTTACGGAAACGTAAAATCAAAGTTGGGGATAAAGTAGCCGGAAGACACGGGAACAAGTAGCGACGACTCTGCCGTGTCGACAACGACTATAGCAAGACCGTATACCGTATATACTGAGCCAGCAACTCGTTTGGCTGCCTGACTGATGTTGTACTCGCTTTAATTTAATCCGTTCCTGAATACACGTTTTTTACCAAGACCCGATGCGATGGATGGGAACCGATCGATGAACAATTAATAATAAATATCAGCATCAGCATCACCCCAATCTGAAAACACAGCCTGCGAAATCCTCTGCCGCCCATATATTTCCCCGCGCATGTATGCATGCAGAATATCTTCTGTTCCTTGTCTGCGCCGGCCGTCGCGCTCCTCCGCTCCACCACGTAGGCACCCCTGCCCGCCGGCTCGGCTCCGGCATTCCGGCGACATAGCAAACATGAACCGACAGCAGGGCTAGCTAAACTGCAAGACATCTATCTCTCTCTCCGCATTGCCAGGCAAACTAGAAATAGAAGAGAACAGCACCAGCTTCCATCTCTTTACTACTTGTATAAGAATAATAACAATAAAATTATAAATACACACAGTAGACAATAAAGATACTAAATATACTGCTTGTTCTCTAGACTACTACTGTACATGTGCTTAATTTCGCCTGCCCTGCCCTGCTATAAAGTTACAGGCAGTGAAAATGACGGACACAAAACACACACATAATATAAGCGACGACGACCCAGCTGCAACTAAGCAGGCCGCAGTGGCGAGATCAAGCGCCTTGCGCAGGCATGCCACGCGTCAAACCCGGTCAAGCAAGCACCAACTGATATTCCGCAAAATTCAATGAAACCGGCATTCTTTTCTCTGCTGCGGCACTTTGCAGTTTGCACATTAGTTCGACATAGATAAAAATAAGAGCATATGATAGGCATGATTAATCTAGTGCGATGGCTTGAGAAAGACACTCCACTAGCTAATTACTAGTGCTCAACCGAGTACAACATGTCTCAAGCGATGTGCCTCCAATGACTAGCTCTCATCAGCTCAGGGCTCAACTCGCCGCGCGCGTTCCTATAGCCAAACTGAAACTCTCACGACCGCAACTTGTGGTGACTCATGAGACTCAGTACAAGAGCACTAGCTAGATCACCTGTGAGAACTAATTAATGAAGCTATGACACTTGCCTTTAGCCTTGTATATGGACTCACGTCTTGCGGAGTCGGCTGCTGGCGAAACAGGCCATTGGCGAGTCACAACGCAGTCGGAGTCCTTGAAAGCCTTTAGCCTTGTATATGGACTCACGTCTTGCTGAGTCGGCTGCTGGCGAAACAGGCCATTGGCGAGTCACAACACAGTCGGAGTCCTTGAAAGCCTTTGGCCTTGTATATGGACTCACGTCTTGCTGAGTCGGCTGCTGGCGAAACAGGCCATTGGCGAGTCACAACGCAGTCGGAGTCCTTGAAAGTGGAAATGTCGGTGTTTCGACCCCGGGGGCCAACACCAAGGAGTAAATTCGTGATTGCGTGCTCTCTTAATCCGGTGGGTGATGCAAGAAGGATACATCGATTTATTCTGGTTCGGGCAAAGAAGGCCCTACGTCCAGTAGGGGGGAGGATAGTTCGTGTTATCTTGCACCGAAGCGCTAGTAGAGGGGTGAATACAAGCGGGTGTGAGAAGTATGGGATTGAGCTCGAGCGTTTCGGGTGCTTAGCTCTCTACAATGTCTCATGGTGTTGTTCTGTGATCTAAGCCTTAGCGTATGAGGCTCTCGGATCTCTCCCCTAGCTAAAGTCCTGGCTCCTCCTTTTATAGGCGAAGGAGGGGCACAGGGGTACATGTTTTTGGGGCTCACATGGTTGGTGACATATGACGTTGATGCCGATCATGTCGGTGCCGCTGTAGAGGCGTATGTCGGTATGGGAAGCCCTGCGGCCGTCGTGTTGGTAGTTGTTGAAGTGTTGACCGAAGTTGTTGAAGTCCTGATCGAGGGTCGGCGTGACATTGTCGAGAGGCGACGGTCGAGGCCTTGGGTCGAGACGAGGGGCTCGAGTCGAGGGGGTCGAGGCTCATCGGATAAGGCCGAATCTTAGGATATGCGGGGAATATGCGTCTCGAGGGGGTGCCGGACGGGGCACAGTGCTCGGTATGGCGCGACAGTGAGGTACAATCTGCGGATTCCAGGGTATGGGCGGTAAAAGCAGGATTTGCTGCCATACCCGCAGCTGTTTCGATAACTGTGGTCATACGGTTAGGCGGGAGCAGGTAAAATGCATTGAATGCGCTTGGATCCGTACTGGGAGTAGGCAGCCGAGGGTTTTACCACGCTCGAGGGCTGCCCATTCACGCGGGTGAAGTTCCGTCCTCGAGGCCGGTCTGTTCGCCCGGGTGGAGTTCCATCCTCGAGGGGTCGCCCGAGTCGCACCCTCGAGAGTATAGTCTCGGTCCGTACGATGGTCCGTCGAGCAGGTTGTGGCTTTGGGCTGTCGACACCTGTTCGTGGGCCGGTCCAGCATGCTTTAGTTTGTGGATTTCTGAGCGGTAATGAGGGATGTTGTTGGAGGGCTTGCGTTGCTGACTTTGGGGATCCGCCCAGTTAAACGAGGGCTTAGGGTACCCCTTTCCCAGGTAACCGACAGTAGCCCTCGAGCCTCTGCACGAGTGCTGGCACTCGGGCAGGGGGTCAGGAACTAGGAGCGAAGTGTGGCTCGGATTTTTCCATGGGGGGCGCGCGAGCGTTCCCCACGGGGACTCCTCCAAGGCCTTTATTTGCCTTCGGTCAGGGGGTGCTCGTCCAGTCGGGTGTGGACTTGAACTGGAGTCGTGGCGCTTTGCCAAGGTGTACGCAGGAACGTCGAGCCCCCGGGGATTTTCGACCCTCTTTCGTCGAGGGGTGCCAGGCACGGTCGAGCCTTCGGCCTCGTGCGGCTGGGGCGTTGCCGGCCTCGGCGTTGATCTCATGAGTCCTTTTGATCGGACGTGAGGCGAGAAGCGTCGGACTACCCTCGATAGGGCGAGCCTCGAAGTTCTCAGTGAGCTGGTAACGGGAGAATTCAAGTGAGAGCCCGTTCCTCATTCGATAGAGGTCGACAGGAGGACCATAGGCGGTCTCATTAAAGTAAAACATAATGGACCTACGGATACCGATTCCATTCGATAGGTCTCGGCGGCTCGATGCCTCCCTTCGGGGGGATTCCATAAAAGTCCTAGCATTTTACCTTGGATGTGTCCAAAGGGGTCTCGAGGGTTCGTTCTTGAGCGGGGCCTCATGTTGGCTCCCCCTTGGCCACCTCTGACTCGGGTGCTCGAGGGCGGCTGTCGAACCCTGGTCGAGGGCCAGCCTTTGCTCCCTCGAGACTTGTTGTGGGGCCGGAGCCCGTTTACCTCTTCGAGGGATTTCCAACCCTCTTTCATCGAGGGGTGCCGAGCATGGTCGAGCTCCTAAGCCTCATGCAGCTGGGGCGTTGCCGGCCTCGGCGTTCATCTCACGAGTCCTTTCGATCGGACGTGAGTCGAGAAGCATGGGACTACCCTCGATAGGGCGAGCCTCAAAGTTCTCAGTGAGCTGATAACAGGAAAATCCAAGTGAGAGCTCCTTCCTTGTTCGATAGAGGTCGGCAGGAGGCCCGGAGGCGGTCTCATTAAAGCAAAACGTAATGGACCTATGGATACTGATTCCATTCGATAGGTCTCGGCGGCTCGATGCCTCCCTTCGAGGGGATTCCATAAAAGTCCTAGCATTTTGCCTTGGATGTGTCCAAAGGGGTCTTGAGGGTTTGTTCTCGAGCGGGACCTCATGTTGGCTCCCCCTTGATCACCCCTAACTCGGGTGCTCGAGGGCTGTCGAACCCTGGTCGAGGGCCAGCCTTCGCTCCCTCGAGACTTGTTGTGGGGCCGGAGCCTTTTTACCTTCTCCTGGAGGAATCTGCCAATAAGTAACGTTTGTTTTTCTTACCATCGGATGCGTTTTTTGAGGAGGAAGGTTAAACGATGCGGTGGTGGAGATCGTGGCGGGCCTGGGCAATGGCTAATTACCTGAGGCGTGACACAAGTATTCGACCAAGATTCGAGGTGGAATGGTTGGGTAAACGCGTTAATTGCGGGGAGTTACCTTTTTCTTCTGCCGGATTTCGCCCGTTGCTCTTTCTGGGTATAAGACCAGAGGGGACAGGTGCTGTTTGCCCCTACCTTTGCCACATTTCCCTCACCGCCGTTAGTGCTCCCGAGTCCCTGCTTTCCTGCCCACGAGGGTAGGAACTTAGAGCAAGAAATCGCGATCGGGAACCTTCCTGGTCGCCCGTCCGCCAAGGAGATCCACATCATCGTCGCCGCCGCCGCACCCGTCGGACAGATCCGTGCTGCTACTGCTGCCATGGCCCCCATCTTCCAGCCTGCCGAACCCTGACGCCTGTCGACTGTGATGCGACAGAGGTTGAACAAGTTGGTGAGGGAAGGACTCCTCCACCCCGTCACCGATTCGACTTGGCCGGAGTGGATCGTGCCGTCGAAGAGCCACCCCGAGCCAAACCCACTGGAGGGCTACTTGGTGAGCTTCCTTAAGTACCACCGGCACGGGCTCAGAGCGCCCCCGAGTGAGTTCATGCAGGGGCTGATGAACTTTTACGGTGTCGAGCTCCAACACTTCTCCCCCAACGCCATCTCCAACGCCGCCATCTTCGCGGCCATCTGCGAGGGCTACTTGGGGATGGCGCCCCATTAGGAGCTGTGGCTCCATCTCTACAAGGGGGAGTGGTTCACCTCTTAGGTGGGGTCAGGCGTGAGGCGGATTGTCAGAGCGAGCTTCCTCAACTTCATGTTGAAGACAAGCAAGTTGGAGGTGCCGCGCGAGTACATCCCCACCGAGTTGATGTCCAACCACTCTCGGTGGGACGAGCAATGGTTCTACCTCCACAATGACGGAGGCTACTTCCCGCCGTACACCGGGCGGCTCATCACCGAGCAGCCATTCAACTGGCCGCACGGTGTGACGGGGGATCTCCAACGTCGACTTTGACCCCTCACCGTCGCAATGAGGACACTTCGAGAGGCGGGCCTGACGGCGGGCGTGGTGGTCTCGGCCTTCCACAGTCGACGGGTGCTCCCCTTGATGGAGCGCCTGCTGCGGTTGGACGAGATGCTCCCCGCGGTGGCGCTCGAAGTGCTCGAGAGGTGTCGGATGTCCAGCGAGGAGATACCCACCGCGGAGATCGTCGCGCGGGTGAAAGGGATGGTTGCGGGTTTGTTCAGGGCAGAGGACGTCAACCGCCTTCCCATGCGGCCGGAGGAGGGGTGTCTCGACCTGGTGAGTGCCTTGACCCATGCCTTTCGCGTTTACATTTCATCCCCTTTTTTCCTTACTCTTGTCCTCGTGACCAAATGTTTTCGTGCAGGGGAGAATCGACTACCAGAGATCGAGGCCCCCGTTGAGGGAGGATGCTCCTGATCATCAGGTGAGACGCTTCGATGCTCAGCAAGAAAAGAGGCGCAAGGATGAGGAGAGGAAGGAAAAGGGCAACAAGCTCCGAGAGCGCAAAAAGCGCGAGAAGCACCATGCGCAGCAGAGGCGCGATGGGCTCCCGGAGGAGGAATCTCCCTTCGAGGATGAAGGTGATGTGGATGATGATGATGATGATGATGATGATGTTGAAGGGGTGGCGGGACGTCTCGAGCCCCTTCTATCTGGTCCCTCCCATACTTACCGTCTTCCGGTGCAGGATGGTGCGTTGGAGCCATGCGCCCCTCAGCCGGTGACTACGGCCTTGCAGCGCCAGCGAGGGGAAAGGTCGACCACTTCCTCGACTCATGGGGGTTCGTCCTCCTCCCGTCGTGCTCGTGGTGGGACTCCGCCCACTTCTACCTGAGAGACCCAATCCCGGTCATCGGTGCGGGTGGAGGAGGGTCATGCCCAGGAGGCCTCGTCGGAGCAGGGAGGCACGGCGACCTCACCGACAGCCCCTAGTAGCCCCAGCCCTGGGAAGAGCTCGGCCTCAGGTGGGGCCTCGAGGTCTACTGGCGGCTCGAGGGGGACCCAAAAAGCCTCTATCCCCTTTGGGTAAGTGTTGTCAATTTAAGTCTCTTCTCTCTGCTTCCCCATTCTGCGGTTCATTAAGTTCTCTACTAGCCTGCTTTTCATCCAGGCCAAAGCGCCACATCGAGGAGGCAACCCTTGCGCCGGCTAAGCGGCTCAGGGTGGATGCGGCCACGAGGATGGGGGCCTTGGCCACAGGTGCGACGTCGAGGCCCTTGGCACCGTGGGAGGCGAGGTGGCTGTCCTTAGCCCTCGGGGCTATGGCTCGTGGTAAGCTGACGGGTTCTGCTCTTGCTGCAGGGTCGAGTGACTCGGGGGCCATGACGGGCGGCGACTTTGACCGAGGAAGACGCAGAAGGGGGAGCGCCTCCCTCATGTTGATGTCCGTGGTCCCCGAGCTCGGCCCGGCACCAGAGAGCGGAGCCCCGACATTGGGAGCCCCTGACTGGGCCAGCCCAAGGTCTCTGCTTCCATGCCCAAGGCGGGAGCCCCCGAGGGCCTTGAGCCGGGAATGAAGGTAGCCCCCATCGACCTCGAGGGTGAGAAAGTCATCACCCCTCCTCCTTCGACGGGGGAGCGGAAGCCGTGGCCGACAGGGCTACGCGAGTTGGAGGCTCAGCGGAAGCAGGAGCTGCTGCGGACACAGTAGGAGGAGGAGCCGTAGGAGCGGCAGGAGGAGGAGGTGACTGGGGAACGGCCCCAGCACCATCAGGAGCAGCGGACGCCGCCGGGGGACGTGACGCTGCCGGACCTATCAGCGCAGCAGCCGCCCAAGCCATCGAAGGGGGAGGAGACCTCGGGACTCCCAAAGCAGTGGGTGTCCATGATCACCCTCGATGAGCTGCTACAAGAAGCGGTGCTAAAACCCTCGACGCAGCTCGAGGAGGAGACCTCGACACCAAGCCCGCCGGCAGACGTGTCGATGGTGGACCTGCCAGTGCCACAGGACATGGCATTGGAGGAAGCGACGACCTCGTCCCCTCCGTCGCCTTAGGAGTCGCCTGAGCCAGCATCGAGCCAGCCGCCGCTACCGTCAGCCATGCCGTCAGAGGAGCCAGCGGTTTTTGGTCCGTAGGCGAAGCGGTCGGAGGAGACGGAGACTGCCATCGCGCTGGGGGCTCCTGGCCCATTGAGGAGGAGGTCGACGTCTGACCCCGGGCTGGGAGGCACCGGCGCCGCGTCGGATTTCCCCACCTCGGCCGAGTTAGCGGAGCACCACGGCGCCCCACGCGATGTGGCGGAGGAGATCCAGTCCTTGGCGCAAACCAAGGTCAAGACGCTCTTCTCCCATTGGGGCATGGAGCATGTCTTGCTCCAAGAGCTCGGCGACTCCAGCGCTCCCAGGATCGAGATGGATGACCCAGCGGAGGTCGAGCGCTGGGAGGGCGTGGAGCAGTCCCGGGCGTGGCTGCAGCACTTCCTCAAGCTGGGTGTCGAGCTCGTTGGGGATCTCGACTAGAGTCTCACGGTAAGTCCCCGTTTGGATCACCTACGGTTGTTGGCTTTTCCCGTATGGATCGCCTTAGCGCTCGATTTCCTGTTTCCAGGACTTGCGGAGGTGTTCTCACTCCAAGTCATACTTCCTCCTTGAAACGCATAACAGCTGGGAGGAAGTGCTTCGCCAACTCGAGGCTGGCCGTTCTGCAGGGTGGCCGAGGTCGAGGAGGAGGTGAAGCGGGCCTGGGAGGAGGCCGCCAGGGCCAAGGAGGAGGCCGCCCAGGCGAAGGAGGACGCCGAGGAAGCTCGAGGCAAAGCCGCCCAAGTCAAGGAGGAGCTCCGGCGGGTCAAGGAGGAGGTCGACGCAGCCAGGGGTGAAGCAGAGGAGGCCAAGAGCGATGGCGCTCACGCTCAAGAGCACATCAAGCTGCTCGCAGAGGAGGCCCGAGGCTCCGTGGAGCATATCCGCTCGCTCGAGGCCAGTCTGGCTCAGGTCTCCATGGTGCACGATACCCTCTCTGCCTTGGTCAAGGAGGAGAAGGGTCGAGCCAACAGCCTGGATGCCAAGCTCGAGGTGATGAAGGCTACCCTTAGAGAAAAGGCATCATCTTGGCTGGTGGTGCCCTCGAGACCCTCCGGTGCGAGAAGATCGACTTGACTCGGGCTTTCAAGGAGGCCCAGCGGGAGCGAGATGAGGCTCGGGAGGAGTGCGACGCCATGCTGGAGGACCGCAGCGCCCTCCAGACCCGCTGTGCCAGTGAGTTCCTTGGTGGGCTTTGACCTTTTTCATTCCATGTGACTTGTTTAACTCTTGTTTTATCTTTCAGGCCTTGAGTCTGAGCTGCTCTCCACTCAAGCCGCTGCCAAGGCGCTACAGGAGATCCTCATGGCGGAGGGGGCGCTTCTTGGCAGGTTTCGGGTTGCCATTAACAGGCTCTGTACCTCCTGGGAGGTTGAGCCCGTTGAGGTGGTTGAAGAAGATGTCCCGGGGGCTGCGCTCGTCGACTGGCTCTACCACCTCGATGCCACCCTTTGGGATCACGTGTGGGAGGCGTTCCACACCGGCGTGAAGCGCACGCTGGCGGTGGTTTCCTCCGGCTTCGTCTTCGACATGGACGTCGTTGCCCAAGGCTTCGTCCGTGACATCTCAAAGACTAATGCTGAGAACGAGGAGCGGTGCCGAGGGCTGATCCAGGATGTCGAGAGGCCGGGGGAAGCGCTGGCGAAGCTGTTTGAGGATGAAGTCCTCCCTCCCGAAGATGAAGGGTACACCGTCGAGGAGGGCGGCGACGGAGACAGCGGAGCGGACCTGTAGGGCAAAATTGGGCGAAGGTGCCCGTGTAAATAAGTTAGTTTTTATAACTTATATTCAGTATGGCCTCGGGGGCCTTTAAAACATCTATGCATCTATCGTAATGCATTTGGATATTTCAAGTTCGAGTCTTCTCTGTTTTCTTTCACCTAGATTTTTCTTTTTTGACTAAGTGTTCGACGCGTGCTCATATCCCTTAAGGTGGGAGCGAGTGGAGGTACCATAGCCCAGAGGCGTAGGAGAGCTCCCGGCTCGATAGCCCTCGACCCTTAGGGAATTCGAGGCGTTTTCTTCTTAGTCGCGAAGCGCGTCGAAGTAAAGGAAAGAAGAGACGCTCGAGCTTCGATCATCTGACCTTTGCTTTTTGACTAAGCGTTCGACGCATGCTTGTATCCCTTGAGAGGGGGAGTGAGTGGAGGTACCGTAGCCCTGGGGCATAGGAGAGCTCCCGGCTCGATAGCCCTCATCGACCTCGAGGGAGTTCGAGGCGTTTTCTACTTAGTTACGAAGCAAAAGGAGACGCTTGATTTTTTGAAAAATCGTTCGTATTTCATAGGAACTTAGGGGGTTCCCCCCCCCGTAGCCCCCAAGGGAGGCTCTACTCTGGCAAGATAGGGTCGAGGCTACCTCTTGCATGTATAATAATAAGTTCGAACTTATAATCGAAAGTACTTCTTATATTTGTCATGCAAAAATGTACGAAACATGTGAGAATGTACAAGGGCATCGGTGCCCTAGGGGTAGAAACGACGTAGTTGTTTGATGTTTCATGCATTGGTGAAGGTTTCGCCCTTGTTGTTTACCAGTTTGTACATTTCGTGCTTCAGCACCTCAGCTACGGTGTATGGACCTTCCCATGGTGGAGTCAGCTTGTGACGCCCCTTGTTGGTCTGTCGTCGACGTAGGACGAGGTCTCCAACTTGGAAGTCCCTCGAGCACACGTGTTTTTATTGTAGCGTCGATGTTTCTGCTGATACCTCGCGGAGTCAATCAGCACCATGTCTCAAGCCTCCTCGAGCTGGTCGATGGCATTTGCAAGGGCTTCTTCATTGGTTTACTTGTTGTAGGCCTTTAGTCGAGGGGAACCATACTCGAGATCAGTAGGGAGGACGGCCTCGGATCCATAGATCAAGAAGAATGGTGTGAACCCTGTGGCTTGACTAGGTGTTGTCCTTAAGCTCCACAGGACCGAAGGCAGCTCCGCAGCCCATTTCTTTCGGTGCTTATTAAGGCAGTTGAAGATTCTCGACTTGAGGCCCTGCAAAATCATGCCATTGGCGCGCTCGACCTGGCCGTTAGTTCGAGGATGAGCAACCGCGGACCAGTTCACACGGATGTGATGGAGATCGCAGAAATCCAAGAACTTCTTGCCAGTGAACCATGTGTCGTTGTCAGTGATGATGACGTTCGGGACCTCGAAGCGATGGATGATGTCGGTGAAGAACTCGACCGCCCGCTCGGAGCGGATGTTGCCGATAGGCCGGGCCTCGATCCACTTGGTAAACTTATAAACGGTAATGAGTAGGTGCGTGTACCCCTTGGTGGTCCTCTTGAGAGGCCCCACGATGTCGAGCCCCCAGACCGCAAACGGCCAGGTGACGGGGATCATCTGTAAGGTGTGAGTTGGGAGGTGCGTCTGCTTGGCGTAGAATTGGCACCCCTTGCATGAGCGGACAATGTTGATGGCGTTGGAAACGGCTGTTGGCTAGTAGAAACCCTATCGGAAGGCGTTGCCGACGAGGATCCTCGGCAGTGCGTGGTGGCCGCAAGCCCCCGAGTGTATGTTCTCGAGGAGCTTCCTGCCTTCTTCGATAGTGATGCAGCGCTGGAGGATGCCTGATGGGCTTCGCCTGTAGAGTTCCTTGCCATCACCGTAGATGGCGTAGGACTTGGCCCGTCGCGCGATCCGGCGAGCCTCGGTCCAGTCTTCTGAGAGTTCCTCTTAGATGAGGCAGTCGAGGAAAGGGACTCGCCAATCTGGAGGTGGGCTCGACGGAGGAGGTGTCCCCTCGATCTCCATGACCTCGGCCCTGGTCGAGGGGGCCTCGGTCGAGGCCGCGGTGTCGAGTTTCGAGGGTGTGGTGCCAGCCCCTAAGCCCAAGTCGACGGAGGGCTCAAAGAGGTCTCTCGAGAATACATCTAGAGGGATAGTACTTAGAGTTGATGCGATCTTGGCGAGCTCGTCCGCAGCTTCGTTGTAGCGTCGAGCAATATGATTGAGCTCGAGGCCGTGGAATTTGTCTTCCAGTTTGCGCACCTCATTGCAGTAGGCTTCCATCTTAGCGTCGTGGCAGCTCGAGGCCTTCATCACTTGGTCGATGATGAGTTGTGAGTCACCTCGAACGTCAAGGCGTCGGACCCCGAGTTCGAGGGCAATACGCAACCCGTTGACAAGAGCCTCGTACTCCGCAACGTTATTAGAAGCGGCAAAGTGGATGCGGATGACGTAGCGCATGTGGAATCCGAGGGGTGAGATGAAGAGCAAGACTGCGCCTGCTCCTGTCTTCATGAGCGACCCGTCGAAGTACATCGTCCACAGCTCGGCTTGAATTTGAACTGGCGGCAACTGGGTGTCGGTCCACTCAGCGATGAAATCTGCCAGCACCTAAGATTTGATGGCCTTCCGTGGTGCGTAGGTGATGGTTTCGCCCATGAGCTTGACCGACCACTTTGCAATTCTTCCAGCTGCCACCTGGTTTTGGATGATCTCCCCCAAGGGGAAAGACAACACCACGGTAACCGGGGGGCTGAGGAAGTAATGCTGGTGCTTGCGACGCGTAAGGACGATGGCGTAGAGAAGCTTTTGCACCTGCAGGTAGCGGATCTTGGTTTTCGACAGCACTTCACTGACGAAGTAGACCGACCGCTGGTCGGGCAAGGCATGCCCTTCCTCTTGCCTCTCGACCACTATGGCCGCGCTTACCACCTGAGTGGTTACGGCGACGTAGAGGAGGGGCTCGGGCGGTTCAGTCGATGTCGCTAATCGAGGAGGGACGAGGATCGGGGCAGAGGTCAGCATGCTCTTGAGTTTTTTGAGGGCATCCTCGGCTTTCGCGGTCCATGCAAAGCGTTCGGATTTTTTCAAGAGGCGGTACAGGGGCAGGGCCTTTTCCCCCAATCGTGAGATGAAACCGCTGAGAGCCGCGAGGCAGCCCGTGACCTTCTGTACGCCCTTGAAATCTTGAATCAGACCAATTCACGCGATGGCTGTGACCTTCTAGGGGTTGGCATCGATCCCACGCTGGGAGATGATGTATCCGAGGAGCATGCCCCGAGGCACTCCAAAGACACATTTCTCAGAGTTGAGTTTTATATTCTTGGCTCGAAGGCATCCGAATGCGATTTTGAGGTCATGGATGAGGTTGTCGACTGTCTTGGATTTGACCATGATGTCATCGACATAGGCCTCGACCGTGTTGCCTATGTGTTCACCGAAGACATGGAGCATGCATCGCTGATACGTCGCCCCGGCGTTTCGAAGGCCGAAGGGCATGGTCACGTAGCAGTACATGCCGAAAGGTGTGATGAAGGAAGTCGTGAGCTGGTCAGACTCTTTCATCTTGATTTGGTGATAGCTGGAATAAGCATCAAGGAATGAGAGGGTTTCACATCCCGCGGTAGAGTCAACAATCTGATCAATGCGTGGTAAAGAAAATGGAACTTTGGGACATGCTTTGTTTAAACTAGTATGGTCAACACACATTCGCATTTTTCCATTCTTTTTCTTAACTAACACGGGATTAGCTAACCATTCAGGGTGATGAACCTCCTTGATGAATCCAGCCTCCAAAAGCCTGTGTACCTCCTCGCCAATGATCCTGCGCTTCTCCTCGTCGAAGCGGCGCAGGCGTTGCTTCACCGGTCTAGACCCGGCTCGAATCTCCAAGGCGTGCTCAACGACTTCCCTCGGTATGCCCAGCATGTCTAAAGGACTCCATGCCAACATATCGGTGTTCACGCGGAGAAAGTCGACGAGCACTGCTTCCTATTTGCTCCCGAGGTTGGCACCGATCGTCAGCACCTTCTCGCCGGAGCAGCTCGGGTCAAGGGGGATTTTCTTGGTGTCTTGCGCCGGCTCGAAGCTGCCGGCGTGACGCTTAGGTTCGGGCACCTCGGCGGTGAGGCGCTCGAGTGTCAAGGCTATCATTGTGTTTTGCTCGACGACCTCTCCGTACTCGACGCATTCGACATCGCAGTCGTACGCGTGCACGTAGGAGGAGCCGATGGTGATGACGCCTCTGGGTCTCGGCATCTTGAGCTTGAGGTAGGTGTAGTTTGGGATCGCCATGAATTGCACGTAGCCCAGTCGGCCGATGATGGCATGATAGGTTCCGTGAAACCCGACTACCTCGAAGGTGAGGGTTTCTTTCCTGAAGTTGGCGGGGGTGCCAAAGCAGACGGGAAGGTTAATGCGGCCGATGGGAAGAGCCTTCTTCCCTGGTACGACGCCATGGAAGCCCCCGACGCTGGGTTGTAGTCGGCACCTCTTGACCCCCACGAGGTCAAGGGTTTCGAGGTAGATGATGTTCAGGCTGCTGCCACCGTCCATGAGGACCTTCGAGAGACGGGTGTTGATGATGATTGGGTCGATGACGAGCGGATAGGCCCCAGGGTTGGGGACATGATCCAGATGGTCATCGCGATCGAATGTGATGGGTGCATCGAACCAGTCGAGGTAGTGGGGTGTGGCGACTCGGACGGAGAAGACTTCTCGACGCTCCCTCTTGCGTTGTCAACGCGCGAGCTGGGTCGAGGGGCCTATGTAGATCATGTAGCAGTCATAAACTTCGGGGAATTTTCCGTCTTCCCCGTTGTCTCCCTCATTGCCGCCCTGGTCTCTCTTGTCGTCACCCTTCTTGACGCCCAGTTGCTCGAAGTGCTTTCGACGCATGCGGCAGTCCTTGAGTTTGTGTTTCACCCCGTCCTTATGATAAGGGCGGGGCTCCTCGAGCATCTTGTCGAAGATGGCCCCTTCGAGGGGACCTCGAGGTTTTTTGCGTTCGGCTGCTGCGATGAGATCGTCGTCTGCAACCTCACCTTGCCTTGCTGATTCTTCTTCTTCTTGTTGTTGTTCTTCTTTGAACCTTTGTTCGAGGCCCCGGCATCAACTGCCGGTGCCTTTCTTTTGTCTTTTTCATCGTCGAAGAAGGCTCCGACCGCCTCCTCACCAGCCGCGTAGTTGGCGACCACATCCATGAGCTTGTTAACGGTGTTGGGGCGGTTGCGCCCCAACTCGCGAACTAGGTCCTTACAGGTCGTACCCGCAACAAACGCTAGAATCACATCAAGGTCAGAGATGTGGGGGAGTTTGGTTCGAAGCTTGGAGAAACACCGAGCGAAGTCACGCAGAGACTCCCCTAGTTTCTGCTTGCAGTTGTGCAGTTCCTAGGAATTTCTAGACGCACGTAGGTGCCCTTGAAGTTCTCCTCGAAGATCCAGACCAGGTCAACCTAGTCGTGAATCTGGTCAGGGGGAAGCTCCTCGAGCCACCTACACACGGTGTCGGATAGGAACAGGGGAAGGTGATGTATGATCGCGTGATCGTCATGTGCTCCGCCTGCCTGACAAGCCAATCGAAAATCGGCTAGCCAGAGCTCGGGTTTGGTTTCACCGTTGTACTTAACGACGCTCATGGGGGGTCGAAACTTGTCGGGCAGCCGGGCGTTGCGGATCATCCTGTTGAAAACTCGAGGGCCCGGTGGCTCTGGGGCCCGTCGGTCTTCATCGCTGTTGTAACATCCCCCACGATGGGCACTGTACCCTCGATCCTCGGCGTCCCCATGTTTGCGCTTGCGGTTCTTGATGATATCGAGGCGCGCGTCACGCGGGGCGTGGTTGTCGATGATACGATCTCGGGCTAGTGTCTTCTTCGCTCAGGGAGCCGCCTCTTGATCGACCGAGCCCTCCCTTTTGGGCCGAGAGGGCTCGTCCTATGGTTCAGAAGCTGCCCCTCGATGCCTTGAGGCTGAGCTCTCAGCTTGCTGAACAGCAGCAACTTGGAGGAGACCCTCGATCTCGCGTTGTACCCGTCGAGCTTGCGAGTTGGATGGCGCGGGCATATTGCAAAGAAGCATAACCGCCACGACAACGTTCTGGCTTGCTCGAGGGTAATAGTTGATGGGATGTTTGGGTGCCCCGCCCTCGTTGATCTGCCGGTTGACCTCTCGGGCCCTGGCTCGGGCTCTTCCACCGGGTGGTGGTCGCTCCTGCTCGAGGGTTCGCTCGAGCTGGCGCAGTCGTTCCTAGTCGTCGGCGAGTTTAGCCTACAACTCCTGAATTTGTACCAGCTGTGTGTCCTGCTCGTCAGGACGAAGGCACGCCTCTCGGGGTGCAACTGGTTGTTGAACCTCTGTTCTGGGGGAGCCCCTCCCGCCGCAGCGACAGCCGCATCGGTCATCGGATCGACAGTGTCCTCACTGGAGGCAACGTCACCGCCGATGTGGAGAAACTCGCGGGTAGGGTCCCAATGGTTAGAGCCAGAGTCGGGGTTGCCACAGTAGAGGACGGGGAATTGTCCCCGCGCCTCCTCCTGCAACTGCTGTCAGAGTGTGCCGACGGTGTACCTCCGGGGACCGGGTGCTCTCGCGAAGCCCAAGTCCACGAAGTCCGGCATGACCGTCCCCACGTCCGTTATTGCTCAAAGGAGGGCGCCTGGGTAGTCCTCTATCGTGCTTATGTTGGCGCGGGTCAAGGTCGAGAACGCCTTTGCGGCATTGTTGAGGCCGAATGGGAACTGTCGACGATGCTCGAATAGCTCGTGTGGAAGTAGGCTCGATGTAGTGGGGTTTGCACGCATCGGGGGAGCTCTGGCGGGCTCCCTCAACGAGTGCATTGTGAAGGTGAAGTTGAGGTTGTCGTGGAGCCCTGCCGGTCCGTCCTCTGCTCCTGAACTCAGGTCAGATAATCCCCCAACAAGGGGCTCCTCATCACCGGTCAGGAGCGAGGGGAATGCAGCGGGCACCAATCTCGACTCAGGTTGATGGCGATGACGGCGCTGATCGTGCCTCCTTCTGGTTGTGGCAGCATGGTGGCGAGACCGACGAGTGCCTCTTCTTGAGCGTGGGGGCACACTACGACCTCTGCTTGGGTCACTAATAGAGAGCAGGGTCATGTCATAGCCCTGTCCGAGGGACATGAACTCCAGGCTCCCGAACCAGATCACCGTAGCGCGAGGAAGTGGTGAAACAGAGTCCCCCATCCGGAAAGAATGGTGGGAAATCGTTGGTAACACGTAGGACCCCTACCTGGCGCGCCAATTGTTGGTGTTTCGACCTCGGGGGCCAATACCAATGAGTAAATTCTTGATTGCGTGCTCCCTTAATCTGGTGGGTGATGCAAGAAGGACACAGCGATTTATCCTGGTTCGGGCAAAGAAGGCCCTACATCCAGCAGGGGGAGGATAGTTCATGTTGTCTTGCACTGAAGCGCTAGTACAGGGTTGAATACAAGCGGGTGTGAGAAGTATGGGATTGAGCTCGAGCGTTTCGGGTGCTTAGCTCTCTACACTGTCTCACGGTGTTGTTTTGTGATCTAAGCCTTAGCGTATGAGGCTCTCGGATCTCTCCCCTAGCTAAAGTCCTTGCTTCACCTTTTATAGGCGAAGGAGGGGCACAGGAGTACATGTTTTTGGGGCTCACGTGGTTGGTGACATATGACGTTGATGCCGATCATGTCGGTGCCGCTGTAGAGGCGTACGTCGGTATGGGAAGCCCTGCGGCCGTCGCATCGGTAGTTGTTGAAGTGTTGACCGAAGTTGTTGAAGTCCCGCTCGAGGGTCGGCGTGACGGTGTCGAGGGGCGACGGTCGAGGCCTTGGGTCGAGACGAGGGGCTCGAGTCGAGGGGGTCGAGGCTCATCGGATAAGGTTGAATCTCGGGATATGCGGGGAATATGTGTCTCGAGGGGGTGCCGGACGGGGCACAGTGCTCGGTATGGCGCGGCAGTGAGGTACGATCCGCAGGATTCCAGGGTATGGGCGGTAAAAGCAGGATTTGACTGCCATACCCGCAGCTGTTTCGATAACTGTGGCCATACGGTTAGGCGGGAGCAGGTAAAATGCATTGAATGCGCCTGGATCCGTACTGGGAGTAGGCAACTGAGGGTTTTACCATGCTCGAGGGCTGCCCATTCGCGCGGGCGAAGTTCCGTCCTCGATGCCGGTCCGTTCGCTCGGGCGGAGTTCCGTCCTCGAGGGGTCGCCCGAGTCGCACCCTCGAGAGTACAGTCTCGGTCCGTACGGTGGTCCGTCGAGCAGGTTGTGGCTTTGGGCTGTCGACGCTCGTTCGTGGGCCGGTCCAGCATGCTTTAGTTTGTGGATTTTCGAGCGGTAATGAGGGATGTCGTTGGAGGGCTTGCGTTGCTGACTTCAGGGATCCGCCCAGTTAAACGAGGGCTTAGGGTATCCCTTTCCCAGGTAACCAACAAAAAATATGAGGTGTCACAACTTGTTCACACGTCGCGGCTCAAGTCCAATTGATGATGAGTTTCAGTGCTGGGTTATTGTTGTGTTGAGGTTTAAGATGCAAGTGCTAACACTAACACTAACACTACACTTGTTTCGACGGCCTAGAGCAGCAACCCCGCCGCCTCCACCCCCCAAGACAGGCCCTGTGAACCTTAGCAATGTGGTGGGTATGAGTTACCAATCTTCTGTCAGGTGGAGATAACCTCTCGTTTTGATTGGAACACGAAACAACAATCTTCTTTCGAGTGATTGAAGAATTTGATTCAATCACTCAAGAAGCAACTCATTTCAAGTGATAATTAGTACACTCAAATTCGAGTGATTGAAGAATTTGATACTCACTTAAATTTTCTTCTCTAAATTTCTAGTATATTTTACAGTCACTTAAACTTTCTTGACTAACCAGACACCACCATTCATTTTGATTACTAACGGTGTTAAGTGGCAAATTTAAATGACCATACACCCCTGCACGTGCAACTATATATTTGTACATAAATAAGGTGAATCTTTGTTCAAATGGAAATATCCTCTGTTTTTGCTATTTTCATTTGATTCTATAAATGTATATGTACGGGCATAATAACCAATAATCTGTTAATCTGAGATATGCAACCACCAGCACCAGGTCAATCATATTGCAGCATCAGAATGTCAAAAATAAATTAAAGAAAACAAGAATAAGTTATACCAGGATTCAAAAACAGACCAACAACCACCTCCCTAGAGTTCCAATAAGTCGTACCCGGATTCAAACACCGACTAACACCTAGAGTTCCAATAAGTCGTACCCGGATTCAAACACCGACTAACAATAAGGCCTCGTTTGGATACATCTGTATCCACTTTAATCCATGTGTGTCAGTGGATTGGATTTGAACTTAGATTAATTCTATTCCAATCTAGATGGATTGAAATGAATACATGTGCATCTAAACAAGGTCTAAGTTATATCAGGATTTGAAAACAAACCACCTCGAGTCCACATATCCATCTAGGTTCACATATCCATCTAGGTTCACATACACATCAAGTCCACATCCATTATATAGGGCAAATGATTAAGCATATGAGAATCACATAGCCTTCTTTTACTCCTCGTGCTCATTATATCCTCCTTTTGTCCTTGTCCATCACAAGTGTTTCCTCAAGGGTAGAAGAAAACTCAATGGAAATTGACTCAGGCTGATTTGAGCCATTTTTTGACCTACACATGCACATATGGCAGCAGAGAAAACTGTCATAGAACCATCCAATTTAGTCAAGATCAAGTATAATTACTCCCTCTAAGAAAATTGGCACACACTGACCATTACTTGTAGTCCACCAAGTGTCACAAAGGACCTCGAATATGACACATCACTATAAAAATCTTACTCGATTAAGTAAATACACATCACAAACAATGAGTTTGTAGTGAAAATAATAATACGATTGAGTTAACAAATATTTAGTATCACATCTAATTAGAGTAAACAACATAGCTTTAAAATGTATCACACTATTTACCAAAATTAGTTTAAGATAGTTTCGTTCATATAACTATTTATATCTACCACGGGGTATTCTCCTAGTTTCATAACTCCTAGACCAGTGGGCCTAAAATCATAAAATTTTAGGACAACAAAGACCAACAAGTTATAGACCACATTCACAACAATCATCATTTTCATGTGGCACAACAGAGATTTAGGTCTGCAGCCATTTTTGCATATAAGTAGAAAGGTTACTTTCTTATTTCATTAACAAGATCGCACATTTTTTCTAAAAAAGATTAAAACAAAACCGAAAACTAAAACTTGAACAAGGCTCTCAAAATTAGTGGTCTGTAACTTGCTATTTTGATCTAATAAAAACCACCATGTGAAAAGAAAATAAAACTACGAGAATGCAATCAAAGTTTTCAATCAACAAAATACAAAATTCAGAACTATTACTCCCTCTCTTCTAATTTCTAGGTCATTTTTGCTTTTATAAATTTAGAACTAGTACTTTTATTTTATTATATATCTAGACATATTATATATCCAGGCGCATAGCAAAACCTATGTAGCTAGAAAGGCTAAAATGACTTATAATTTCGGACACATTTTGGCTTTTGTAGATATGTAGTTTTTGCTATTCACTTAGAAGTACACTGTCTAGATACATAGTAAAAACAATTTTATTTAGAAAAGCCAAAAGGTCTTATAATTTGGTACAAAGGGGTGGTACTATTTTGATGCTTCAAGACTAGTGTTTTTTTACCCCTTTTTTTTCTTAGATGTATTTTTGAAGGTTCAACTATTGTGACAAAGACAGCAATTAAAATTCACAAGTTTGTAGATTTTTCCAAATAATCATGAGAATAAATGTGAAATTGAAACATATGTGGAAAAGACATAGATGTTGCTGGTAATTTATCCACCAAACGCACAAGCTGATTAGGTAGTGATTACCCTCTTCTTTGGCAGTCATTCTCTAAGTACTCCTTCCATTCTAAACTACCGTCATTCCGTCTTTTCTAGATATAAACATTTTTATTATGGATCTAGACTCATCTAGATGCAAATAAAAAAATTACATAGCCAGAAAAGCTAAACAAAAGCGACTTACAATTTGAAATGGAAGGAGTACATAATTTTCTCATCAACACCTACATGTTCATTCTCTAGTAATGAATTTCTATGATTGGTTTCCTCATCTTGTTCTATTGTGTTTTTATGCTACCCTTGCACAAATACCATTTAGTGATTGAGGTTGGATCACAAAATTAAGTCAACTTGCTGACGACCTTTGTCTTTGTTTACCAAAACATCAACACTTGGTCTGATTTTAGTATTTTACTTTTGGAAAAGTTTCAAGAACATCTTAGTATTGGATGTGTGCAACTTCCAAATAACCTGGAGGGCATCTACAATTGATTCAATAAGATTCTTATAATCTTTCAAATCAGAACCGACAACCTTCTCAATGCAAAAACATCTCGTACCCTCCGTGGCTTTCTCATGATTGCCATGAAGTTTAATTTTGAGCAAATAAATTTGTATCTAGATCCATCTGAAAGTTAAAAACAACCTAATGTGTGATCATTGCTAGGTAGACAAAACCAGAAAAATAAGATGCTCAACTCACCCTTAAGCCATTCACGATGATGCTTATGTTGTTGCGCATGTGCCATTGCTAGGAGGCCAACCCGAGGCCTCTAGGCAAGAATGCTGATGTGCCACCACATGTGAGTGGACCTGGGCCTCAGGTTAAGGTCACCATCGGGCCACAAGCCGCATCGCCATCACCCAAGCCTTGCTCAGGTATGTGTCGAGTGAGCAAGACTTCGAGCCATCACATGCAACTGCCCTTGTGTAGCGGCACATGTATGCACTCACGGCACAGGGCGAGGCCGACCCGGGTCGCCACATGATCAGCCCCAAGCATCATCGAGTGAGGCTACCCTGGGCAAGTGTGCCTCCACCCTATTATCATGCCTGCCATAAGGATGCCGCGACTAGCCTCACCTCGGGTCGCCACATAATCAGCCCCATGCGCCACCGGGTGAGGCCACCCTGGGCGACCATGCCTCCACCCTGTGTTGTGATGCCCGCCATAAGCGCGCCATTGTCTTCGCCAGTCGTGGTGTTCGCCTCCATCCTCATAATTGCCTGATCTAGGGTTTGGAGAGGCTAGTTCACATGTCTGCACTGACGGTTCAAGCAATATTGGGAGAGGGCCAAATGGTTAGGGTAAATTTTGTCAATATGACAAGAACTTGCTCCACACAGGCAACTGACAGAAAGAGGCTGAAATTGAACTACAGTGTAAATTTAGGGATGGACATTCAGTGTATATCAAATAGAGAAATTCAAGCTTGCAAGGGCCAAGGGCTCATATATGTGTCAAATAGGGAACTACGGCTCACATAATAGCTATAAGGCTGGCTAGACACTCCAGCGAGATTAATATATATCCGTTTGCAATATCTATCAGTTTGTTGTCAGAGTAATGGCCAAACCATTGGCCATACAAAAGCATGATTCACGTACATAAATATGAAGCCACATAAATCTCAATCAGTTCAGCATGCCTTGCGCTGGTCACTCTCCTTGTTGTATTTCCACTGACTCACTTGAGCCAGGCTCATCTTTGAGTTCGTCATTTGGGCTGCTGCGCAAGATCAAGAAACCACTTAGTAATATCATATTTATTACAAAGGTAACAACTGCTTACAGAAAAATTGTAATATCATACAGGACACAAATAAAGAATTGTGTAACCCAATCGACTAATTCATCTGTGCCAAGATATTTTGAAATCAGGCAAATGGACAAAGCAATACAAAATTTCCATGGCAATGGCCCAGCTGCGCTGCAGCAGCCAACCAGCAAGCAAGCAGCAGCTTAAATGTGGAGCGAACAGGGCAAATAAAACTGAGATGAACCAAAACTTGATTTCATTTCAGTGACAGCAAAAAAACTTGATTTCATTTTGGTGACAGCATGATACCAAGAAACACTCATGTAACATTACTTCTACATTCAGACATCTTCCCTGAAGGACCAGATACATTTATGCAGAACACAACACATTCTAGAATTGTGACTAAGCAAGAGCCCCTAGACAAATAGATGAATGCATACTGCATACAGCAGGGCAAGAATCCAGAGACAACATTATGTTGGAGTATGTGTATTAGGCCCATAAGGCCCATGTATGACTCACTATATTGCTACCCTTTTAGGGTTAGCCCAGTAATGAGAATCACAAGTTCTAACATGGTATCAAGCTAGGGTTTCTCTCCTCCCCTCTCTCCCCTACCTCCTAGCCGCCGCCTCCCTTGGCCTCCATGGCCGGCGGCCGGCCTCCTCCCCCTCCTCCCCCCACCTACTTCAACTCCTTCCCTCCCCTCCCCTACCCTACCTGGGCCCAGCGCACCGCCGGCCAGCCGACCAGCGCCGCCACCGCCGTTCTTCTCATGGCGGAGGGCGTTGGCGGTGGCCCCCCGGCCGGTCCAGGCGCGGGCGCGGGGGGTCAGCCCCCGGCCAGCCCAGGTGCGGGCGGCCAGCCCCCGGCCGGTCCAGGCACGGGCGCGGGGGGCCAGCCCCCAGCCGGCTCAGGCGCGGGCACCGGCGCAGGCGGACCTCCCCCGGCTGTGGACGCCCTGACCGCCGCCACCGCACTCGCTGCCGCCCCTCCCTTGGGCATGCTGTCGTGGACCACCGCCCCCCACACCCTACCGGCGGGTGCAGGGACCGGTTCCTCTCTCACCTTCGTGGCGGCCGCCGAGGTCGAGGACGTGGGCACTCACCCTTTCCCCGCCCCACCTCCACTGCCGCAGCACGCGGGGCGCCCCGACTCCGCCCTCGCCACCGCCCTCGTCGCTGCCCGGGCTGCTGCCGCGGCAGGGCAGGCCCGTTTGCGGTAGGCCGCCCTCGCTTGGGAACGCGAGTGCGATGCGGCCGATGCACTGGCTCGCCAGATCGCCGAGGCGGAGCAGCTCCTCGTCCCTCCTACCTCCTCCAACGACGGGGCCACCTCCTCCGGCTCGGCGGGCCACCGCGTGTCCCACACCGCGGTCCTCTGGCACGACCCGGCCGATCCGCTCGTGGCGCAGCTCCACTACCATGCCGGGAGTGTCCAGAACATCCGCCTCCTCGTCCCGGTCGTCCTCGAGCCTGAGTCGCCCTCCTATGCCCGTTGGCGGGACCTCGTCCTCCTCACCCTCCGCCACTACGCCCTCGACGACCACGTCCTCGTCGACGCCTTGGTCGCGGTCCAGACCCTCTCGTGGCTGCGCCTCGACAGCATCGTCCTCTCCTGGATCCTTGGGACGATCTCCCTCAACCTCCACGACCTCGTCTGCAACTCCGTCGATGCTCGCCGGGCTTGGCTCGCGCTCGAGGGCCAATTTCTGGGCAATGCCGAAGCCCGGGCTCTGCGTCTCGATGCGAGCTTTCGCACCTTCGTCCAGGGTGACCTCTCCGTCGGCGAGTTCTGCCGCCGGATGAAGGGCATGGCGGACTCTCTCAGCGATCTTGGCTGGCCCGTGGAGGACCGCATCTTGGTCCTCAACGTCCTCCGCGGGCTCAGTGACCGCTACGCCCATCTCCGGACGTGGATCACCCGTCAGCGGCCCTTCCCCACCTTCCTGCAGGTCCGTGACGACCTTGTCATAGAGGAGCTCACTCAGGGCATCCAGCCCGGGTCCACTTCTGCACCGGGGTCCTCGTCTTCCTCGACTGCCCTTGCCGCTACTCCTCTGCCGCGTCTGTCTGCTCCGCCGCCGTCGTCTCTTCTTTTGGTCCTCCTCCCCCTGGGCCGAGTGGGGGTGGGAAGGGGGGCCGTGGTGGCCGTCGTCGCCGCGGAGGGGGGCGTGGTGCGGGTGCTGGCCGTGGGAACAACCCGGCGCCAGCGCCTCCACGCGGTACACCCTGGCCCTCCTTCAACAACCCGTGGGCGGGGCGCATCTCCATTTGGCCCTTCCAAGCTCCCGGCGGTGAGACTCGCCCGCCGGCGGCCATGCTCGCTGGTGCTCCTCCGGGGTTTCACTCCACGGCTTCGTGGGCTCCACCTCCCGGCACCTCGCCCGTACCGTGGGTGACACCTCCCGGCGCCTCGCCCAGGCCTGTCGGTTGGGACCCGACGGCCCTGGCCTCCACCTTCAGCACCATGGCCCTGACACCTCGTGTCGGCCCAGAGTGGGTGGCCGACTCGGGTGCCACCTACCACACCATTCCCCACCCTGGTATACTATCCTCTGTTCACCCTCCTTCTTCCTCTCATCCTTCGTCCATTATGGTCGCAAATGGTTCGTGTCTTCCTGTCACGTCCGTGGGTGCCGCTGGCGCTCATGGCTCTTTTCGCCTTCCCGATGTTCTTGTTGCACCCTCTATGGTTCACAATCTTCTTTCTATTCGTCGCTTTACGGCTGACAATTCCTGTTCTGTTGAATTTGACTCTTCTGGTCTTACTATGAAGGATTTGGCTTCCCGGCATCCTCTTCTCCGATGTGACAGCACGGGACCCTTTACACCCTTCGGTTTCCGGCGTCTACCTCGCCTTCTTCACCGTCCATTTTGTCAGCCGCACTTGCCGCCACTACTTCCTCCACCACTTGGCACCGCCGCCTCGGCCATCCTGGACGTGATGCTTTGATGCAGCTTAGTCATAGTTCCGATATTCGCTGTACTCGGGCTCATGATGAGCATTTGTGTCATGCGTGCCAGCTGGGCCGTCATGTTCGTCTTCCTTTTTCTTCTTCTTCACATGCTACTCATGTGTTTGATCTTGTACATTGCGACCTATGGACATCCCCTGTCATCAACATTTTTGGCTATAAATATTATCTTGTGGTGGTTGATGATTTCTCTCACTATTCGTGGACGTTTCCCTTGCGTGCGAAGTCTGATGCTTTTCCCGCACTTCTCCACTTCTTCGCCTGGGTGTCCACTCAGTTCGGCCACACCATCAAGGCCGTCCAATGTGACAATGGCCGCAAGCTCGATAACACCACCTCGCGCGCCTCCTTCCTCTCTCACGGTGTCCAGTTGCGCATGTCTTGCCCGTACACCTCCTCCCAGAACGGCAAGGTTGAGCACATGATTCGCACCACCAACGACATCATGCGTACCCTTCTGCTCCAGGCGTCCCTCCCTGCTCGCTTCTGGGCTGAGAGCCTACACACCTCCACCTATCTCCTTAACCGCCTTCCTTCCGCTGCTTGTCCAGCTCCTACGCCACACCACGCTCTTTTCGGTACCCCTCCTCAGTATGACCACCTTCGGGTCTTCGGGTGTGCATGTTATCCTAACACCACTGCCACCGCTCCCTACAAGCTGGCTCTCCGTTCGGCTCTGTGTGTCTTCCTCGACTATTCCCCTGATCATAAGGGTTACCGATGCTATGATCTCACCTCTCGTCGGGTCCTCATCTCTGCCATGTGGTGTTCGATGAGTCTGTCTTTCCCTTCTCCACCACCACCACCACTACCACCACCTCCACCCCTGACCCTGACCCCTTCTCTCTGTTTCCCACTGACGTGGTGGTTCAGCCACCTTTACCGTTGTCCCCTGCAGGTACTGCTACTCCGTGCCCGGCGCCGGGCCCGTGCCCCGTCTCACCGCCCACCAGTGACGCCCCTGGCCCTGCACCCTGCCCGGGTTCGACGACGTCATCCTCCGGTGCTGCTCCTGCCCCTACGCCCGACGCGGGTTTGGGGACGCCGGCGGCCCCGGCTCTCGCATATCCTGCGCGTTTCGCCCAGTCGGTGCACGTCTACCAGCGTCGTACATGGGCGGCTCCGCCGCCTCAGTCCCCGCTGGTGGCCTCTTCTCCACCGGCGACGCCTCCACCGCCGGTGGCCTCTTCTCCGCCGGGGACGCCTACACCACCGCCGCAGCCGCCGGCTGCCCGTGTCGTCCCGCCGGTGTACCACCCACCGCTCCTTCACTGACACCCGCGACATGTTCACCCTATGGTGACGCGGCACACGGCTGGTAACCTGTGGTCCCGGGCTCTTGCGGCGATGCCCGGTGACCCGCAGGTCTCTCCTGTATCCTCTTCCGTCCGCGACGCCTTGTCGGACCCTCACTGGCGCCGCGCGATGGAAGAAGAGTACGCGGCTCTCCTCGCTAACCAGTCTTGGGATCTGGTGCCCCGTCCGCCCGGCGCCAACATCGTCACCGGCAAGTGGATCTGGACTCACAAGCGGCGGGCTGATGGTACTCTTGAGAGGTACAAGGCTCGCTGGGTTCTCCGAGGTTTCACTCAGCGCCCTGGGGTCGACTATGATGAGACTTTCAGCCCGGTGGTGAAACCGGCCACCGTCCACACGGTGCTCTCACTGGCCCTCGCTCGCTCCTGGCCCGTGCATCAGCTGGACGTCAAGAATGCCTTTCTGCACGGGACTCTCAGTGAGACAGTCTACTGCAGTCAGCCGGCGGGGTTTGTTGACTCTTCTCGTCCCGACCTGGTCTGCCGGCTCAACAAGTCTCTCTACGGCCTCAAGCAGGCCCCTCGGGCGTGGCACTCTCGACTTGCTGCTTTCCTGGTGTCACTGGGATTTGTGGAGGCCAAGTCAGATACGTCTCTGTTCATCTATCACCGCGGAGCCGAGACTGCCTACCTGCTGCTCTATGTTGATGATATTGTCCTCACAGCCTCCAGTCTGTCACTACTCTGCTGCATTATCAGCGCTCTTCAGCAGGAGTTTCTTGTGAAGGATCTCGGTGTGCTCCACCACTTCCTCGGGGTCACTGTTGAGCCTCGTCCCACCGGGCTACTTCTTCACTAGCGGCAGTACACTCTTGATATCCTGGAGCGAGCTGGGATGACTGACTGCAAGCCCTGCTCCACTCCGGTTGACACACAGGGCCAGCTGTCAGAGGCCGAGGGCACCCCGATGGCAGATCCCACTGCCTACCGGAGTCTTACCGGGACACTTCAGTACCTCACCTTCACCCGGCCGGACATCACCTATGCAGTGCAGCACGTATGTCTTCACATGCATGATCCCCGGGAGCCCCACCTCACTGCTCTCAAGCGCTTCCTCCGCTACCTCCGCGGCACCGTCGACTGCGGCCTGCTCCTTCACCGGTCTCCCTCCACCGAGCTTGTCGTTTACACTGACACCGACTGGGCCGGGTGTCCGGACACTCGGCACTCCACCTCCAGCTACGCTGTCTTTCTGGGCGCCAACCTGGTGTCCTCGTCGTCCAAGCGCCAGCCGGTGGTCTCCCGCTCCAGTGCCGAGGCGGAGTACCGCACTGTTGCTAACGGCGTGGCGGAGGCTTCATGGCTCCGGCAGCTCCTCGCCGAGCTCCATAGCCCTCTCTTCCGGAGCACACTGGTCTATTGCGACGACGTCAGTGCTGTGTACCTCTCCACCAACCCTGTTCAGCACCAGCGGACCAAGCATGTGGAGATTGATCTACACTTTGTCCGTGATCGAGTCGCCATCGGCGATGTTCGGGTCCTCCACGTCCCGACCACCTCCCAGTTTGCCGACATCTTCACCAAGGGCCTCCGTCCTCGACCTTCACCGAGTTTCGCTCCAACCTCAACATCACCGGTGGCTAGTTGCGTCTGTGGGGGACTCGTGTGTGTGTGCTTTTTTTCGTGTACAGTCTGTAACTCCGCTGTGCCGGCAGTTCAGACTGCGGGGGGGTGTTAGAGTATGTGTATTAGGCCCATGAGGCTAGGCCCATAAGGCCCATGTATGAGAATCACAAGTTCTAACACATTATGGGAAAAGGACAAATCAATCTATGTCCATGTAATGCAGCTTAAAAATTTGCAGGCAACGTTCCTTTTTTTTTGAAAAGACAGGCAATCAATTAGTCCTACACATTTGAGTTGAGCAGCCATTCAAAAGTTTGGGCTAAAACAGGGATGCTTGAAAAATGTTGATACATGGGGTCTAGCCATAATCAAACATAGATGATTATGCATCCACTATTTATGTAATCACAAATAATAAACATCTGGGAGAATAAGGTACAGCAACAAACCTTTCATTGCTATTAGATGATTCATCAGTGATATCTTTAATAGCTTGATTGAGTGCATGAAGGGCTATCTTCTTAACCTGGCATTTCAGATTGACAAGACATAGATTAATAAGTCCAGAAAGATAAGAATGCCCATATAGAGAGGATAAGAAGCTGGGCGGACAAAAATCAACATAATATACAGAATAATACTTCATTTACAATCATATAAAAAGAATTAGCAAATGTTACAGGAGCATGGATGGAGTGACAGACCTCCAATTTATCTTCATTCACCCTATGCCACTTTGGAAGCAGACGGAATTCTTCTGTCAACCTGATGCACTCTCGCACATTTTCCGGAGAAACAAAGTCAAGTGCAACCTTTATGCAAGACTGCCAATAGAAAGGTGCCACTGATTAGCAGCTAATTTGATTAAGGAGCATGTCACTGATGGCAGTGGGGACGGACAGCTGTTTCTATGTTCTGTCATGTCATACCTTCAAATTTCTAACCTGGTGGGGACATCCTGCTGGGATAAATACTGCCTCACCTAGCTTCTGTTCAAATGTCCAAGGCTCGATTCCTGCAAAAGAAGCATGAAAACCAGGAAATATCAGTAGGGAAAAATTCAAGTTCAAAAATTCAAAAACAAAGAAATAATTAACTAACCATATTCTTCCTTAAGCTTTCGCTTGTGTTCATTTGTTAGATAAAAACACTGATCATGTATAGGATGAATGACCTGCCAAAAAGTGATAGCTCTTCAAGATGAAATGGGATGCCAGATAGTACAGCATACTTTTATGGCCAAATAGCAAGTGCCGGTTACCTGCTTCACTGTCTCAAAGTTGCAATGCCTAAACTCTTCTGCATGCTTCATTAGATAATCATGCAGTTTGCTCACATCTTCCCGTCGGAAAATATCCCACAATGCACCACCCTCTGCTTGGTTTCCATCTACAAATGGGGTCTCGTCTTCTGACTCAGGAGCCACAGTAATCAGTTCAGGCACATTTTCCTCTTCTGTTTTTTTATTCCTGTTTCCTCTTGTGTTAGAAGAATCACGGCCACGCTGCTTACTGCATCCCTTAGTGGTAGGTTTAGCCAATGTTCTTTCTGCTAAATCACTAGGAGATTCAACTTTATCTCCACTGTTGACATCATCACCGGCATTCTTTCCACTATCAATTGTGCCAAAAGAATCTACTGATTTCCCCTTATCAAAAGAAGAAACATTCATATCATTTGCATCAGCCTTGGCATCATCTTGAACTCCTTCCTGCTCCTCGGAAGCAACATGTTGTACTGGCTGCTTAATGCCCAGCTCATTTCCACACTCTTCAGGCCTTGGCTCCTTGTTAGATTCACCGAGAGCTGTTGGCATACCAGCATAATCTGCATGCCCTTGAAGGTCTTCACTTGCTTCCTTGGTAGATAGACTCTCCATTTCTAAACACTGCTTCTTCTTTTCCACTGCTGCAATCCTTTTTGCTTTGAGTTTTATTTCATCAGTATGTGTGAGGATATTGACCTGTTCAAGAAATATGAAATAAAAATTGTGTCTGATGATTTTGACCACTTTAAGCAATAGGAATCATAAAGTGGGCGGCCACAGAGAAACTTAACAAAAAAAAAAAAAGGACAACGTTTTTTTAATGGAAAAAAAAACAAAAGAACTTCATAATAGAGAAAAGAATCACCAGTGAACAGAAACGAAACCAAGAGCATTAAGCTGGCAGATATAAATCTTGATAACTAAGACATTGTTTCTAGATTTTCCAGAACTATGCTCAGCCAAAACTACCACCCATTATAACGAGCATTAAGTCATTACAATAATTGGTACAGCTACAAAAATACCAAATTCAGGACTTCAAGCAGTTACTACCTAAACTACTGTTATAGTCCTGAACAAGACAAGTCTTTATTGTTGAGAGTTACGTATCAAAGCTAAGAAGCGTATGCAAAATCGTATATTTACCGCATCAGACATATCGCAGTGAAGCTTGGTGACAGAATCACCAATTCCCAACTCTTTGGAAACACCGTATGCAATATAAGTCTTTGGACCAAGGTCTGGCTTATTAACACCCTTGGGAAGCTTTACTGCCAGATTAAGAGGACCACAATTAGGATCTGTGTATTCGCGAAATGGCAACGCAGACATAAACTCTGCACCATGTCTTGGCAGACGCTCCTCAAAAGAACTATGTGGTGGCCAATCCTTAAGCTTAAGTAGCAGGGGCAAATCGTCTGGACCAACAAGCCCACGTGAATACCCCGCAAAAAACATATGAATATTTACATCAACCTACATTCAGAGTACATGGAAGTAACATTAGATTTTAGAAATTTCATTTAGGAAAGTCTTATCATTTCCAGCTAATAACAATAGTCACGAGAATATTACAAACCTCACACCAACCCAAGCACTCAAGAGCAAGAACTGAGAGCCTCTCAACTTTGTCTCTCTTTTCTCGTAAGGCACGCCACATAACCATCGGTTCCCAGCTTAATCCAGAAGTCAATGCAAGTGTATCACGGACAATTACAGGTTCGCCCTTCAACCAATGCTCCTGGAAATGATCTAAACTTCCATTTTGGACATCAGTAGCGGTTGGGCAATATATGTAGTTATCATGGGAATTCTCCCTGCAAGCTGTTTTCCGCGATATACCATCATCTATGTCACTTGATTCAGTGAAGCAGGAACATTTTGATCCTTCCATCTTCACCTCCATTCCATTATTGACCGCTGAATTGGCTTTCTCCAGTAACTCAGCAATAAACGTCTCTTCAAACAAGCACTTAAGTTGAAGAAGAGAGCTCCCACAACCACCAAATGCATTTGGTGGGCAAGGTATGGTTCCATCATTATTCACACACCACTGTCTCAAGCTAGAAGTGCTGTTGTCAGCAGGAACTACACTATCTATCAACATGCCATTCTGTCCATTAGATGGCCCTTCACTTACAATTTTATCATGACTAACTCCCAACTTCAAATCTTCCTTGCCTCCACCATCAACCTTGACACCATTACCAGGAACAAGGCCTCGACGAAGCTCCTGGCAGCACCGGAGACAGAGATCGTAGTTACATTTATTGCAGGTTCTGTGGAAGTCAACAATAGATGTCCTGCAGTTGTCGCTGTTACAAATATAACAAGGAATTAGACGCTTATAAAACCAATAACTTGCATAAGCTTTGTAAGTAAAGCCATACTGACCAGTATATCCGTTCATTTTTTCCACAAATGGTTAGAGGGACCTCCAGTTTGCTTGCATCAATCCCTATTAATATAGCCAAGTTAGAAAGGACAAAAAATATTAATGACTAATGAGTAGCAGCCATGCACATAAACTAGAAATCCAAATACTGATGTTGCAATCGTACTACCTTTAGTTGCAGCCTCGGCACTTTTCTCTTGCATCTGCTCTTGGTGGAATTCTTTCAGCCAAGGGAGTAAAAAGCGCACGATACGCATAGAGAATTTAATTTTATCTTGTTCAGATACATTATATCCTTCGGTCTGAGGAAAAGAAATATGAGCAAATAGGTAAACAAAGTAAACACATTGGCCCAGTAGACAGCAGAAATGAAGCAAGAAGAAAGCACACATTTATTATATGAGACTTCTTTTGGTCCTTCGAGTTGGTTCGGATTTTCCTTTTGGAGTTGGCTCCGCCCTTTTTTTTGACAACTTTGACGTTGGTTCGGGTTATGTCTCCCCGCAGACAAGCCTTACAATTGCAATTCTTTTGACAAACTGGGCAATTGTTCGCAAAATCATCCTCTGATAAATGCGGATACCTGATTCAATCATGCCAAAACACAAACAGTGAAAATACTAAGAGGACACCATAAACACAAGTTGAAATAGGCACCAATATAGCAACAAAAAGTAACATGCTACCAAAACTAGAGATGATAGAAACCAAAAATCATTGGTGTCTAAAACCAGGGTGTCCAATGCAATCTCAGGTGAAAAACACAAGTGATTTCAGAAGGGCACAAACCAGCGATTAATGCACTTCACACAGTATCTGTATTTTCTATCTTGTTTGGCACAGCCTTGGCACCGTACAACTCTTCCGCTATCATTCCTCTGGCACTGATGGCACATGGTTGAATCGCCAGTCTTCCTTCTCTTCTGCAAAACTCAGCAACCAAAGCATATGAGGCATGCACGAGACAGCAGCAAGCGTACCAGTGGAGCAGCTACCCCAGAATGTAAGCCCTTCTGATATTTTGTATATCTAATTCATGTAGTTTAAGACATCACATCACATCATATGTATGGTGTATGTAACTATTACCTGTCATGCCACAGCGTAGTCTGAGTGCATACAGCTATAACACGTGGATAAAGAACGGGAGCAAGGTAAGTGTGGCAAATGGGGCAATGAACGAATCGTTTTAAAGGGCAAAGCAAAAGACACATTAGGAAATCCATCGCGAGCACTCATTATTATAGTTTAATTAGATTGCAAAAAACACTCAGGTATTGCTGATAACTCAATGCAGAAGGTTGGGAAAGATGACAATCTGCACCTTCTCTTGAACCACCGAAGCATTCTGCCTCCCCCGAAGTTGTATGGAACCACCAGAGTCAAGAGAAGAGGGATCTACAACAGGATCCCCCCTGCGTCTTTTGGTAGGTTTTGAGACCTCTACTAGCCCTTCATTCTCCTAATACATGGGGAAAAGAAAATTCAACACAGGAGTTGAAAATGTCGAAGGTTATCTGATTCAAAAGAAAATTAGGCAAGAAGATAGTGACCTCCACAGAAGCCTGCAGCACCTTCTCTGTGAGGTTTTCCTCGTCACTTTCCTGCGCCTTCTTCGTGAGGTTTTCCATGCCACTTTCCTGCACCTTCTCCATGAGGTTTTCCTCGTCAATTTCCTGCGGCCAATGGTAGCACAAAAATAAGCAGATCACCAAGTCTAAAAAAAAAAACCTAAAATCAAAGCAAGTAAGACAAGCAAAAGGGTCGAGTAAGCATTATTATTAGGAATGCTTGGACATGTCATCTACTCGTTAAGCAAGCTGTTGAGCATTCCAACAGCACATCAAGCTAGTGTACTACTACTAGTTAGCAACCTGGATTACCCATAATAGATTAATAAAGGAAACGAGGAATGTGTAGGGCACAGCACGGGAGCAAGTTAGTTACTCTTTTTTATATACAATATAATAAATAAGGGAAACAAACGAAGCCGGTGGAGCTACAGAATCATATACTAGTAGCAGAAATCAAATTTCGAAACCCATGTCAAGCTCACGGGACCTAAATCAGAGGGGTCGCTGGAATCCCAATCCAAGGGGCTCAATGGCTGCACTGCAATAATTGGAACGCATAGCTCCCAGTGCCTCAGCAACCATGTTCATCGAACTAGAGTGAAGCTGAGGCAATGTCAAGAAGAGCGCAGCAAGCAGCACACACACACCTTGCTGGGAGGGGAAATTTGCCGGAACCAAATGCGCACGAGCGCAGCAAGCAGCCCCAGCCCCCAAGCAGCACACAGCTTGCTGGGAGCGGCAGCGCGATCGAAGCGAAGCGGGAACCGAGACCGAGTGCTGGAGGAGGAAGGGAAGCGGAGACCTAGCTTAGTAAGTGCTGTGTCGCGTCGAATACCTCGGTGGCGTGCGCGGAGTTCTCGGCGACGGCGTCCTTCCTTGGCCTCCCGCGCCCGCGTCCGCGGCCTCGGCCGCGGCCACGGCCTCGCTTGGGCGGCATCCGAACCGGCGGCGGCGGAATCGGAGGTCGGAGGCGAGGCCGCGAGGGGACGAGGGGTTCGCGGGGGAAAGGCGTCGGCGGTACGACGCGGGCCGAGTCGAAACGGGACGGGGTCCGGGTGGCCGTGGGTTATAACTCGGTGGGTCGACGCGACGGCCCCCACGCGTCATGGACACGCGCGGGTGTCGCGGGCCCAGGTCGGGGGCGGTGGCCGCCGCCTCGGCTTCGTCTGGGCCCAGTGCGCAGTGACGCGCGCACGTGTCCCGAGGAGGAGGCTTGTACGGCACCGGTCTGTTCCGGCCCGCGGTTTTTCCACCGCGTGGGTTTGGGTCGGTTGCGTTCCTCACTTTTTGAATCGTCGCGCGGGTGCTGCTGTGAAAACCGATCGTCGCAGCTCTAGCGGGCCAGCGGGGCTCAGATTCGTTCAGTGGGGGCCTGATACGGCCCGGCGTGGATCTTCGCGTTCACAGGCCGGCCACCAAATCAACCGGCCGATCCATGTCAGAGCCCCCCAGCCTTCTGGCAGCCCAAAGGGTTCCTGAGTGACATCGTGCTCCAGTGTAAGGTGTAGCGTAACTCCGATGTTGGGTGAGCTGTGAGCAGATATGTTTCTGATCCCTCTGCCACCCACCGAAGTGTTTCGTTTTTTTCCATCATCAGAAAAACAAAAGAATCACCATCCGATGCCGACACGGCTCCAAACACATGTCCACTTGCTCACCTTGCCACCTGTTGACAGCAACAATGTGCTGCATTTTCTCATAATAATAAGAGATCATCAGATCATAATACCACACGACACACAGTAATAAGCACATACACTGACATCATTTTGCATGAACATGTGCCACCACACAAAGGACACACCAGGACAGCGTTTCAGCTCCAGAGATTCAACACCTCAATCAATGGAAGCAAGCAATTGCACTACCAAACAATCACAGGTGTTCTCATCACTCACCAGTCACCACCAGTCCACCACAAAGACAAATATTCTCTTCTCAACGTACAACAGCACCCGGTTAATAATAATCTGGAGAAAAAAAAAAGCCCAAAAATAACTCAAGACAGTAAAAATGCAGTGCCACACATACACCAACAGCAAACACAATCATCATCACCTTCCTAATAGTAATAACCTACAACATCTTTACAAATGCTTTCTTTCCTTTCCCTTTTCCCTTCCTCCTTTATGTTACAAAGGCCACCGCCGTCCAGCAATGACGACCTATGATGTAGCTCCTCAGCTCCTGAACCCAAAGTTGGTCCACCTCCTCCCGGCCTCTTTCTTCGCCCGCTGCGTGTTGGTTCCAAACAGGTTCTCCAGCGACTTCTGCTTCCGGTTCCGCGACCGCCCCGCCTCTTTCAGGAGCTCCGCCAGCCGCTTCTTCTCGTCCTCCACGTCCGGGTTCGCCGTGCCAAGCTTCTCTTCCCTCACCTTCAGCACGTGCTCCAGAATCTCGATCGCGTCCTCCACTCTGAACATATATATACATAGTTGGGAATATATTCAGATGCGCATTAGTAGCTATGATGCAACACAAATGGATCATTTCAGTAAGAATAACTAATCTGTAAGCTATGTTATGTTCTCAGAGGTATAAGATCTACAACTACACTGCATACAACTATACAAGCATGGTACAGCCTCAACTACACTGACCTGCTGCAAATTTCTCTGTTACTATAGTTTCAAAAGCATCAATAGGAGGGTACAAGCCTGTCTACTTCAGAAAACATGAATAAATGGGCGCAGGCCTCTCTAGTTTGGAAAGCATGAATAAATGGACACAGGCCTATCGTGAAAATAGATCTGGTTTTGCTACACTGCAACTATACAAAAGTTGGGTACAGAACATGTGGGCAACTACACGATGGATTATGACTTTGCATGCCAGAAACGATCATCCGGTAAGTAACTCATCAACCAATCTAGGTACTAGTTTCTCCAATCCAAATCAAAGCAAGTTTACACAGGATAATCTAAAGAAGGGACTCAACCCGCAGCACCATCCAGTACCCACAAACAAACACAAACCCACACACCCATTCAGCAAAGAATTAGATTTAGCAAATTTACCACTTCAGATAGCATAAAAAATATCAGCGCCATTTCTTAGTTCTTACTGTTGTAAATGATGAGGCACACATAGATATACCAAATACTATTTGGGCACATAAATAACAACTAGATATCCTAAATATGTGGTTGTTTACACCATCTATCTGTAAAATACAGATACAGAGCATGTGATTGCACCATACAGAGATATGAGTACGCTGAATAAAATGTCTGAAGGTTGCAGAAGAACAGGTCATTGGGGGGGCATACCTTCCCATGGCATCATAGATTGCAGCAAGGTTGCTGTACACACCAAGAGTATCCGGATGAGAGGCGCCACACTCCTGCTCCAGGACTGCCCTTGCCTCCTCAAACAACTGTGCAGCCTCATCTATCTTGAACAGCTGCACGCAAGCTAGCCCCATCTGGTTTAACAGAACACCGAAAAATGCCGACTTCCTCTCACCACTGGCCCTCAACTTGGCAACCGCACTCTCGAATGAGTTCCTCGAATCCGCATACCTCCCCACCATGTAGTACAGAACACCCATTTGTGCCTCAATACCAGCAACGGTGCTCCACTGCCCCGGTGAGTCCTCGAGCAACTTAAGCGCCCTCTGAAGAAGCTTTAGCGCCTCATCGAGGTCGCCAAGCGCCTCATTGATGGCGGCGATCTCCATCAAGCCTCCAGCAATCTCATCAGGGGCAGCACCAGGCGCGGGCTTGGCATAGACACGCAGGGCGTTCTCGCAGTAGGATTTAGACTCGCGGAGCCTGCCAGTCCGGTGGTAAAGGTCAGCAAGGCGGACGTAGACCGACGCAACCGTAGGATGGTCGTCACCACGAGCCGATTTGAGAACGGTCAGCGCCTTCTGGTAGGAGAAGACGGCCTCGTCGAAGCGGGCAAGGGCAAGGTAGGTGTTGCCTATGGCGACGTCAATGGTGGCAACCTCGATGTCACGGCCGTTGGCAACCATGGTCATGGAGGCAAGCACGAGGTGCTCGAGGGCGCCGTCGTAGTCGCCCTTGGCGTCCAGGATGAGTGCCATCAGGCGGCGGTCCGAGGCCTCCTCGAGGGATGCCGGAGCGCTGTGCTCACGGTGGATCTCGAGGGCTTTGCGGCACAGCTTCTCTGCCTCGTCGAATTGCAGAGCTTGCACATGCGCTTCCGCCAGATACCTGAGAAGCAGCAAAATCGTCATGTTTCGTCCCAAGATTTCTACTTAGGTGTATGCATGCAACTATGCAAGAAATCAGTTTTGACGCCAAATTCTGTCGAGATCCACGGTTCTCTGTAACGACTAACGACCAGCGAGGAGTGGGGAAATATCTCCCTCTTCTTTGGTTGGCGAGGTTGGAGGTAAGTAAAAAAAAAAATGGCGCCTTTACGGGAGGAGAGGCGAGATCTAGATCGAGAAGCAGGAAAGCGGGATTGATGATCACCTGCAGGTCTCGGCGACGCGGGGATCGCGCTCGCCGAGCGCGGCCATCTGGATCTCGAGCCCCTTGCCATAGCAGGCGATGGACTCGTCCATGCGTCCGAGCATGGCGTGCGTATCTCCAAGCTGCATCCATCCAGAGAAGGCGGCAAGGGACCACTCCTCGCCCCTCTGGTCAGGCTCCGCACCCTGCTGCTGCTGGCCGTCGTCGGCCCCGGCCTCCGCCTGGGCCTCCCCCTCTGCAGCAGGCGCCTCAGGCGTCGGCGGCGTGACGACGGCGACGGCGCGCTCGAGCACAGGTATGGCGTCCGCGTGCCGTCCGAGCCCGCAGTGTATAGCGGCGGCGACGTGGAGGCTCATGGCGAGCTCGAGCTCGGCCCCCTCGCCGCGGCGCTCGAGCGCCCGGGCGGCGCGCTCGGCGAACTCGAGCGCGCGCGCGGCCCCGCCGCCCTCGCCGGAGACCATGGCGTCCCGCGCCTGCTTCAGGAGGAACGGGCCCAGATCCGGGTTGTCGAGCGAGTCGTCGGCGTCCGGCGCGGGGGAAGGCGAGGGCTTCCGTGGCTTCGCGCGCGAGGTGGAGGACGGGGAGGGGGACGGCGGCGCCCGGCGCGGGAGTGGGGAGGAGAGCCGCCGCGGCGGCGGCGCCGCTGCCGGCGGCGAGTTTTCGGACGCGGCGAGGCCCGGCATGGCGGTAGGTGGCTGTCTGGGCTCCTGGGTGGGGGAGGGGAGCGGACGGATGGCTAGCTTGGTGGATGGTGGTGGTGGACTGGAGATGGAGAGGTGGCTGGCGACGACTAGAGGTCGCAGGATACCATTCGGGGAAGGGAAGGGAAGGGCAGCTAGGCAGGAACCAGAGCCAGCACAGCAGCTGTCCGTCCCCTTTGCTTGCTTGCAAGGGAAGACTGACTGGACAGTGGAGTCCGGAGTCCCTCTCCTCCGTGCTCCGTGCAGCTAGCTAGCTGTTCAGGAGGGAAGACTGGACGGCGACGCGGGGGCTCCGTGACGATGGCCGGCGCCCGCGGATGCGGGATCACGTTGGCATGATCGCGTCTCTCTCGCCTGGGGTCTGCCGCGGCGATGAGCCCGTGACGCCGACGCTCGGATTGCCTGGCGTCATAATGACTGCGCAGCAACCAATGAATTGATTAAATTAATGGGGCCCCAATTACTAGCAGTGGCAGCTGATTAGAACCGCCACTGTTGGCATGGCAACACAATCATTCTGTCAGAATGCATGAATCCATTATGGCCTTTATAAGCGATGAGTAGCAATTTATTATAATGTGACTAGACTAGACTAGGTGAGGATAAGAATGTTCCGTATTTCTTTCTATATGTTCCGTACAAAATCACACGCTACGGCCTGAACAAGTAGGAGTAAGCATGAGTGATGCGCAGCCTGTAGTTCAGCTGACCAGCTAGCCTTGCTCTCAAAATCTCTGGCCTCGTTTAGTTATCAAATTTGGTGGGTAAAATTTACATAGTAAGTGTCCCGTCATACTGTAGCAATTTTATTTTTATTTAGTAATAATTGTCTAAATATTGATTAATTAGGCTTAAAATATTCGTCTCGTAAAATACAACAAAACTGTGCAATTAGTTTTTTATTTCATTTATATTTAGTACTCCATATATATGCCGGCATTTTAATATGACGGAAAATAGAAATTTTATATAATAAATTTTGGATACCAATTTTAGTATCTAAACAAGGCCTCTCCTGAATGTGGGCGCCTCACCGCTGGCATCACGATTTATCCGTTCACGCGGCGCTGCATACACCCAACCAAACCAAATCATTGGCTACGGCTACCATGAATGACTCGTTTTATCATTCTGCATTTCTGCTCTACTGTCCGTCGAGATGAATGAAAATACACACACAAAATCTCGACCTTGATTCGCTTGACGATTCTCAGAGCATTCTTGTGTTTGTGGCCAATTGAGAACGTGCCTGCGCATCTGAATGAGCTGTAGTGCCTTCTTGGTTATTGTTTACATGTGAAACCAACCTCTCACATTGATACTTGTGTTTTTTATATGCAGATTTCAGTTTTCAAGCGGATAGTTGTTTTTTTTGTGCGCAAGAGCAGATTTCAGAATGTATATTGTCAGATTGACTTCTTGATGTATCAGTATCTGATGCTTCAAACAAACACGATATACATATAGTTTTGAACCAACTTCAAATTGGACCTAACCTTTTCAATCTTATCGGGGCCACCATTCAGCAAAAGTATAGTAAATTTGGGGAACTGTGCTAATTAATTGGCACGCAAATTGCCATCTCGCTTGCTCACGGTCCCTTCTTTGGCCTTATTTATATGCCCAATTTTGTCACTAAAATTTCTATGCAGGATTTCTATTCTCCGTCACATAAAATGTCGGCACATACATGGAGTATTAAATGTAGATGAAATTAAAAACTAATTACACAGTTTTGTTGTACTTTACGAGACGAACATTTTGAGCCTAATTAGTCAAAGTTTGGACAATTTTTACCAAATACGAATGAAATGCTACAGTGCGCTGATGTGACATAACACTATGAAGAATGTCAATTTGGCAAGGAACTAAACAAGGCCTTTCTCTGGATTCGGTTCGACGTGCCTGCCTCGATCGAGACTCGTGTGTCTTCCTGGTCGCCTGCTAATGGGTTGGGTGGGACCTGGGTTTTTCAGTTGGGTTCTACTATAGGTTTATTTGGATGGGTAGAAACGGGTTCTAATATCTTACGAGTTGGGTCGGGTTGAGAACAATCGGGGGTTGAAACGGGCAATTAAATATTCCACATATTGATCTGATGTGGGGTTTTAGCTTTTTTAGGTCCAGCTCTAATATGGGGCCCATGTATTGATCTGACAGTGACGGCTAGCATGAAGTGGTTGCTTGTCATATAGAATCACCTGCAATAATTTTCAACTAATTCTATTAAAAATTTACAATGTAAACACAAGCTTTTAAATCTAGGGTCCGGCTCTGATGCGGGACCCACGTATTGATCTCGCAGTGCCAGTTGGCATGAAGTAGCTACTTGTCATATAGAATCATCTGTAACAAATTTCAACTAATTATGATAAAATTTTATAACTAATATAATGCTCGTGCTAACGCTACGGATTTATCTCGGGATGCTCCTGAAAACAACCAATTTTTTAGCATAGCTTAACTTTTACACAATTGTATTTAATTTGGAAACTTTTGCATGTAAGAAGATATAGTTAAGTTAATTCTCATATTAACCATATAAAAATAACAAAAATAAACCTAGAGATGCTTCAATTTAGAAGAGGCTACTTTAACGATTCTCTTTCTGCAGTTCCATCACCCGTGAAATTGCTTACAGGGCTGCGACAATTGAACTGGAGCATGGGCATCAATCAGAACTCAGGCCATGTTTAGATTCATTCAAAAGTTATAATTTTTTTACTCTTTCTCCATCACATCAATATTTAGCTGTTTGCATAGAGCATTAAATATAGGTAAAAAAATAACTAATTATAGTTTAGTTTAAAATCACGAGATGAATCTTTTGAGCCTAATTGGTCCACGATCGAATAATATTTATTAAATAAGACGAAAGTGATACTATTTATGGGATTTATTTTTTCCCACAATCTAACAAGGCCTCAATCACAGAAACTGTGAAGATGTATGTGATGGTTAAAGACAATGTACTTGTGCAGCCAGTTCCCGAGGCAGTACGAAGCCTTCACACGTTGATTAGACCAGAGAGAGAAGGTGCACACACCAATGGCAGAAGATGAGGAAACGCAACTGCAGGGGAGGCAACACAGGCGTTGTCTCCATCGCCACTCCAGTGCGGTCGACGTCTTCCGCCGCCACGTCTCCCTTGCTGGCCTCGTCCACTCCGTCGGCACGAGCGAGAGAGGCCGATGCAAGCACGATGGATGCGGTCGCCGCCGTCCACCTCGAAGGAGGCGTTGACATTATGACGAGGAAATCTGCATCGGCCACGTCCACAAGGACGATCACCATCGCCGTCGGCTCCGCAAGCCCCGCCGCCGCTAACCTCCTCCACACGTTGATTAGACCAGAGCAGTGTTTTGGATTTCGGCGCAACAAAAAATGCGAGAGGGGGCCAGTAAGGCTGATAGTCCAGGCCCTACTACGGCGGGATCAACTGGAGGTGGCGGCCATACGTTAATGGGAGCCGGCGGCGGCGGTCGACAAGATCCGCAGGATGGGAGGAGGCCGCGGCTGTGGTGGGCTTCGATTTTGTTTTTCCTAAATAAAAAATGGAGACACAGGGGTGGGTTAGGAACTCCAGCTGCTGGAGGCTAGCATACTGCAATATGCATGACAACACAATGGATCAGACGACGTATACACAGAAGCAGATTTCATTATTGAAATGCAACAAATCTCACAGGTGAAAGTAACTTATTGTTGTCTTCCTGGGCAGATCTGATGAATATCCTAAGAAACATAAAGTAAAGAGAAATTGGTTATTATATGACTCTAGTCGTGGTTGCTTCTCCCAAATAAAACTCTAATCGTTTGTTTCTCCTAAATAGGACTCTAAACAATTACCGCAAGCTATAATGAGATTTTAGATCTTTAAATCATTTTTCTAATCTTCTAAATACATATATTTTCTGATAATACCCGTATTGCCCTTCACTATTATACACAGGACGATTTCCCTTCTCTCGTACTCGAGCTGTACGTGTTTCTTCCCGACGCCGCGACCTCACTCCTCACGCGCCGCCGCCGCCGCCCTGCACTCCACGCCTCCCCACTCCGTCGCCCTCCATCGATGGATGACAACCGCCGCCGGCCGACGAACAGGAACAGCTCCTGCGGCACCACCGCCACCACGCACCGCAGCGCGCGCAGGCTGTACTTGCGCACGTCCTTGCCGTCCAGGAGCACGCGCCCGGACGTGGGCTCGTAGAACCGCTGCACCAGCGCCAGCACCGAGCTCTTGCCGCACCCGCTGGGCCCCACCAGCGCCATCGTCTTGCCGGCGCGCGGACGGAGGCTCAGGTCGCGGAACACCTGGATGTCCGGCCGCGACGGGTACGAGAAGTCCACGTGCTTGAGCTCCACCTCGCCCCTGGGACGCTCCGGCACCGGCGCTGCGTGCACTTCGTCGGGCTCCACCTCCGTCTTGCGGTCGATGGTCTCGAACATGGACCGCATCGCGCGCCCGCCCTTGACGAAGTCCGGCGCAAGCGTCAGCGTCTCGGCGGCGCCGTTGGCAGACACCATGAGCACCATGAACACGCGGATGGTGCGCGAGAAGTCGGAGATGCCTTGCTTCACCAGCCACGCGGCGTACCACAGCCCCAGCGCGTAGGACACGTACAGCAGGAACTGCGCCATGCCGTAGCCGCTACCGGCGATCTGCCCCTTCCAGAAGCAGCGCCGGAGCGGGCCGCGCAGGTTGGCCTCGAAGAGCCCCGTGATCTTGCGCTCCGCGTTGAACGCCGCCGCGGTGCGCAGGTTGGCCACGGCCTCGCCCGCGATCTGTGTGGCCCTGGCGTGCGCGGCCTCCAGGTCCCCCGAGAAGCCCTTCAAGAACATCTTCTGCAGGACGGTGGCGCCCACGACGAGCGGGAAGACGACCAGGAGCACGAGCGCGAGGCGCCACTGGAGGACGAAGCCCGCGGTGCAGGCGACAAGCATCAGCGCCGAGTTCTGGACGATGACGGAGATGCGGTCCCTGATGGCGGAGCGCACGTTCTGGGCGTCCAGCACGAGCCTGGCGGCGACGCGCGCGCTGGCGTTCTCGTCGGCGTCGAACCAAGCGATCTCGTTGCGGAGCAAGGCGGCGAACATCTTCTCGCGCACACGCTTGGTGAGGTTCTCTCCCACCGTGTCCCAGAACACGTGCTGCACCGTGTTGAACAGCAGCGCCGCCGAGGACATGCCGATGAGCAGGTAGCAGTACTCGGCGATCTCGCGCTTCATGTACAGAGACAGGGAGCGGCCAGGGCAGCAAGCGGCAAGGCCAGACCACGTTAAAAATGTCTAGGGGCAAAAGAGTCGTGCTATAGGCTAAATACATGTATTTAGTACTTTAAAAATGATTAAATAAAGCAAAATCCTATTATAGCTTATGATAATTGATTGGAGTGCTATTAGGGAGAAACAATTGTTTGCAGTCTTATTTGGGAGAAGCCACCACGATTAGAGTCCTATAATAGCCATTTTTTCGAAAGTAAAAGTCACACAAACTTTAGAAACAGATGGCAGACACAGATTGGTAAGCAATTCAGATTGTTTTGGTTTGTGATGTACCTCAGGAACGTCTTGGCCGTAGGACTGCCCATCTCAAACCTGAGGACAATCAGTATATCGCTCTCCACAATAAGTAGCTGCAGATCCCAAATCAACAGATCAGTTAACATTTTGTGATCAATCAGTGGCAAGATCCGGAGACATGTAATCGTGTTCAAATCATACAGAAATGACGAGCACACACACCTCCTGCCTGGTGTTGGTATAATCAGTCATGTACCAGAAATACTCCACATTGGGCGGGCTCATATCCTCGTACTTGCTGCAGTCATCGATCCGAATTGGACCCATCAGCACATGAGAAACGGAGCTCGGTTCAAGAAACGTGGAAGAGAGATCTAGCGGATCGGATTGCTTACGACGCGACGAACATGGCGGAATTAGCCTTGACGAAGCAAGAACGAAAGCAAATTAGCCTTGACGCAGCACCCTCGGCCTGGGAGGCTGGGACGCGCCGTCGCCGGCCTTGAGCGCGCACACGGCCTAGTGTTCGCAGATTAGGATCAAAGGATATAATCCATATTTGACGACAACCATATATAACTCAAGCATGAATCGTGAGATCCAGATCAAGTGTAAGCAGATTAGGATCTCGGGGAGGTACTCACGCTTGCTCCAGCAGTCTTTCCCCACGGATCCTGGCACCACGACGGCCATCAAGCCTTGGATCGCCCTGGTGACGCGCCGCGTCTGCTTTGTCCGCCGCCGGCCGAAACCCTGGGAAGGGAAGGACAGAAGGAGCCCCGCGTATAGTGTCGACGGCCCATTTTGTTTTTTGGAAAAATAAGGCGGCCGGGAATCAAACCCTGCCCATCGCAGGAGAGTCCCACGGGGCTTGTGCGGGCGCGCGCGAGTGTGGGCGTGGCGTGGGAGAGCCGTTTCTTACTTTTTAATATTAGCCGTTCGATCCGTAGCAGGAGTGCTGTGAGTGGTTAATCTTAATTAAAAGAATTGTCTTGAAAAGTTTTTAATTACAGTAGAGAGGTGAACGCGAGTTTTTAGATTTAGGGTCCGGCTTTGATGTAGGGCCCACATATAGGTCTAGCAGTGTCGGTTGGCATGAAGTAGCTGCTTATCATATAAAATCATCTGCAATAAATTTCAACTAATTCTGGTAAATTTTATAATGTGAACACGGACTTTTTATTCTAGGGTCCGGCGCTATGCGGGGCCCATATTTTGATCTCGCAGTGCTGGTTGGCATGAAGTAGCTATCTGTCACATTAAATTATCTACAACAAATTTGAATTAATTTTGATAAAATTTTATAATATAAACGTAAGCTTTTATATATTTTATTGTAAAACCATAAGTTTTTATACTAAATTCGTGGGTTTAATTAGCTTTTGGGTTGGAATGGGTTGGGTTCAAATTATAAAAATTTAGGACAAATTGGGTTAAAAAGAAAACTAATTTATCATTGATAGGGTTGGATATGGGGTGGGTTTCAACCCATTAGCAGAGCTTTTTCGATTTCTCCAAAACAAAAGCATGGCGTCACGCGAAGCACGTGGCCGACACGATTCGTCCCGTTGCCACCCGCTCAGGTCAAAAGGCCAGATGTGTTAAGCCCACATATGTAAGTCAGCGGGCTTAATGTTCTAACGTCTGCCTGTATGGGCCCTGCCTCCTGCAGTAGTCCACTCCAGCCTGGGCCTAATGCGATAGAAACGAATTCCTTTCGGGCCGGGCCTAATGCACCACGTCGTCTTGTCGTCCCGTTCCGTTCTCTCTCGACAGCGCCGTACAGTCCCACCCCCAGCTCCAGCCAGCGGCCGTCGTCTCGTCGCCGTCCCCGCAAAATCCTCCGACCTCGCTCGCGCCACCGCAAAACCAAACCGGAAAATGCCGTCCCCATCTCTCCTCCTCCGCGCTGCTCCTCTCTGCCCCTCCCTCTCCCCGCGCCGCTTCGCTTCCCCCTCCATCACCACCTCGTCCCCAGCCGCCCGCCTCTGCCTCTGCCTCTGCCTCCGCCCTCTGCGCCTGCCCCACGCCGCGTCCCGCCGCGCGCCTCGCGCCAGCGGCCGCGCCGGGGACACGCGCATGGCGGAAGACGGCGGCCTTATCCCGATCGCACGTTGCTACGAGGGCCGCCTCGCGCGGCTCGAGCTCTCCGGTGCCGCGCGCCGGGAACAGGCCGTCGCGGCGGCGGCCGCGGCAGACGGAGGAGCCAGGGCGGAGGCGCACCTCGCCGCCGGCTCCGACGCCATGGTCGTCGAAGCGTTCCTTCCCGGGTCCCACGGCGGCGGGACGACCGCCTCCTCCACGCGAGTGGTGAGTCTGTGCTGCTCGCTTTTTCACTCCACTTCTGAGGCGCTCGCGCTACAATAAGCACTCATTCAATAGCTCTTTCATAGTCCTCCAGTGTTAGCTATGGAAATTGGCTTGTCATCCATCTTGTTATGCCAAATATCAACCGCACTAAGCACTCGTTCCTATCTGGAATGCACAACTGGGTCAATGACACCTTTCCTTCAGATGTGCTGCATTGCGTGAAACATGGTTCTTACGCAACAATGCAGACAGGTCAAACAATTTAGCAAAGCGAAATTCACCATGCACATTCCTCTTCCTAATAGAGTTGCTTTTGGTTTAACCATGGAATGAGCTTATCCACATTTTCTTGTATGGCACCCTAGGATAGGAGTATAGGATGGACTGACTGGCTGGTCTACATGGCTATGCCAATAATTACAGCAGCCTTGAATTTCTGTTAGGTCTCTGGACCATGAGTAAACTGTGGCAATTTTTGTAGATTTTGCAAGCGAAGGAAGTTAAAGATAAGGCCAGTAAGATAGAGAAACAATTCGGATCTGATTTTTTCTTTGCAAATGAGCTTGATTCAGAAAGTATGTTGGCTATGGCCTTTAAGCAAGTTGTAATTCAGCGGCTCTCAAACTTTCGGCTCGAGGTCTTCCCCCCGGGTTCAGAGAGAGATTTCCAAGATATTGGCAAACCCCGAAAGGTGCAAACTCACAAAATTTACGAGTTTTCAATATTTCCTGCTCTGTTTACTTCTTGCTTATAATTAATTTGTTGATGCACACCAGGGGTCTTTGGATTGTAGTTTCAGCTCATCAGATGGAAAATTTCTGTCTTCTCTCGCTGAAGCCATTTTCTCCTGTGTCATTGAGGATGCCAGAAAAAATCACCTTGGGGGTGTAGGCAGTTTATTTCAGAAGCGACAGCTCAACTGCTCATTGGATTCATCGGTTTGTATACACAGAATTTCTGAGGAAGAAGTAGTGAAAAAAGCTAAGAGGTGTCTGGAGATTGTTAGTCTAATGAAGTCTTCTCATGAAGTACACGGAACAAAGAATGGATGGTGGCCACCTCCAAATTATGAAAGTTTGGTGAGGATTGGCGGTCCTGAGTTAGTGCTTTGGGCCAATGAGTACATTCCTACCTATAAGCTGCAAATTAATGCCAACGCATTTGATAATTCTAACCATGAAGGTCTTTACGAGTTAGAAAGTAATAGGCGGGAAGTTCTCTTATCCCACTCCCAACTGGTACACTGTTATTCTCTCTCTATCTTCTGTTAAACTTATTTGTTTTCTAGAATATGGTTTTCTTAACTTGTTTCTGTGCATTTCCGCCTCTTGTAGGTGGAACTAGGGAACATTCTAGACATGTACTTTGAAGATCAATTCACATTAACAGGCAAAACATTCCATCCTCATTGGAATTCAGATCCATCAAAGATAAAAAAGAACAAGGTATGCTGATACTTTCCTGGTCAAAATTTACTCACTTTAAGTATTTATTACCTAACTCTTCATGATTTTTGTTTTTTACAGGGCTATTTGAACAACATTTTCACTTTCTTGGCTGGGAGCTGTATTTTTCTTTTTGTCACCGTCTTTGCTCAGTTATGCTGGCCTCAATCTTTTAAAGACAAAGGGCTATTCAAGGAAAGTTCAAATGCCTCATCATCTCAGAACTATTGTTCTGATGTCAAGCTTCTTGATGGCAGTGAGGTACTTAGTTATATACTTATCTGGTCTTTTTGAATTTGTTGTTTATCCAAGGTTAGATTGATGCTCATTTTAGTGTTGGATTGCTTTGCATGATACTAAAACAATATTTCAACTAATTACCTAAAGGAAAGTTCCTCATGCCATTTTAGATAGTTTAATTTTTCTTATTGCTTACATACTTGTCGCAATGACCAAAGAAACACCAACTGTACCTAACTTCTGCTAGAGCTTGGGAATATTATGTCAGGCTGCATCTCTTCTGTTTCTGGCCCCTTGAAAATTACTACAGGATGTGACCCTTCATTTACAAAGATTAAACGGAGTTCAAGGCGAGCTTGTTAGGAAGATTGGAATACTGAATTAATATGCCTGCCTGCCTGCATAACTGGGTCATAGAATAACTACTCTATCCATTATTTATGTGTGCTGCATAATTTGTCTGATTTACTCTTCTTCAGATACAGGCTTACTGCACGTCTCTTGTTAAGAAAATGAAAGACTCATATGGCTGCCCTGGTCATGTAATGGTTGATGCACACATTGGAGCTTGGGTTGGAGAACTGCCTAGCTGCTTCAAGGCAATCAATAGCGAGGATGCTGCTGTTTCTGTCTATTTTCAGCATCCTGACACTCTTAGCCAAGAAAATCAATCCGAGTCTGTGCCAATTAATATTAATATGCCCCATTTGGAACAAAATGATAGAGCCCAGGAAACTCTGCAGAATATTGCTAGTTTTCAGGTACCTCGTGTGACTTATAAAAGGGAGTACTCTTTGTAGTAGATGTCTTTTTGTATTGATTATGTATCTAATGAGTCTAATGTCTATGATCACCTCTGTTTCTAGCAAATGTCTATCATATAACATTTGTTCATATATCACGATATGCCTGCTAAACTAGAACCCACCTAGTTGCCATGTAGTAAAGTATTGTGGTGTTTGCTAAATATTGCTCTAAGCTAGGTTGCTCGAGGAATCCAGTGCTAGTTCTGCATTGTGTTTTAAATTTTATGATAGAAACAAATGCTCTGCATTATAATTTATGTAACTTAATTTCATTCTCTTGAGGTCATTAGCTCACACTTACACACTTGATTCACGTATTTTAGGTGGTCATATCAGAAGAAGGTAAAGTAGTGGGATTTCAGCCAACTAACCGCCCGGCTGTGAACCATTGGGCAACAAACCCACTAGCAAGACTTCTATATCAGGGGCGGTCACTTTCTCCAGGTATAATAAGAGCAATGGGCTTTTTTTTATATATGTATGGGCACTGAATATCAAATTTATCTTTTAAAATGGACTTTGTCAGGTATTTTAGAACCAAGGCTTAAAATTTCTCGTCCAGCTAAGGCTGCTCCGATCGAATTATTGATGTCAGTAAATCAAGATTCCTTTTTTGCTTTGGCAAGGCCTGTTCAAGACCCATGGTAGCAGAGGTGCTATATCACATTTTGTTTCTCCTCTTCTTGCTTTATATTGAGCTGGTTGCTTTTCTAAATCTGATTTCTATTAATTAACATTACTAAAATCTTTTAGTTGCCAACTTCTCATAGCTTTTACAGTTTTACTCCGTATGATACTTGTGTTTTGTGATCACTTGATCTTAGTTTGCCTATTATGTTGCCTTCTATATAGAATTTACATGCATGCTTTGCTGTTAGATGATGTTATGTGACATTCCTTAGTTCTGCATAATGTTATTGATCAATCACACTTTGGAAGTACATAGAGAACTAGGTAAGTATTGTTAAAAACACATTTGATGATCATTTCCTCTACTGATGGTTCCATGTATGGTTGTGAACTAGTCTACTAATATATTTTCCCCTTAATTTGAAGCACTAGGCATTTAAGTGGAAAAAAATCCAACAGACTTATCTACAGAGCACAACAGGTCATCAGTCGCAGACATTTTCTTTTCCATGATGCTCTAGCATCTTGAAATTAGTGAAATTTCTGTGCTGGGAGTGCAATGATAGAGCCGTCATTCAGGAAAGTGAAACCTTTTACTGCTCTTCCTCACCCAAAGATTAACTAATTTGACATCAAGACTGTTTAAGTAACACTGAATTAGTATTCATATGGAATCTTAACACTTGTGTGAACACTGTGAATCTGTTTTGTTTAATACATTCAAAATGGATTTTGTAAGACAAGGCTTAACTTTTCTTGTCCAGCTAAGGTTGTTGTGCTTGAACTGTTGATGTCTCTAAATCCAGATTATGTTTTAGCTTTGGTGAGACCAATTCAAGGCTGATGCTAAGTTCTTTATCATATTTTGTTTCTCCTTCATTCACTATCTATCTAGCTGTTTCCTACTTTTTCCCAATATTTTCAGTATTGGTGCTCCATATACAAGACTGGTGTCACCCAATTTTAGTTTGTCTTATCCTGTTTCCTCCTATACTTTGCAGATGCATGAACTTTTGAAATGGAACCCTAAGATGAAATTATTACCGATTCAAGTAATGGTATGCATTAATATGATTAGGGGGTTAACACTACTTACGTTATAAACAATTAGGCTTCCCAAAAAGCTGTTTTTGGGCTTGTGCCCTCCTTGGATGCACATGAAACAAGTGGACGGTTGACAACTTGGGCATCTTTAACAGTTTAACTGCCATTCGATACTGAAAGCTATTGCTTATGTGCTGTTGCTGCACAAGGAATCAAGGACCCGTCACGCATGGAGTCCCTGTTGGTGATTCAAGAATGGGGTTCAGCTTTAACAACCATATGGAAATGCATATGGGTTCATTGGATTAATGGCTTTTGTGCATATGGAAGTCTCACTAGTCTGCAATATTCAGCTCCTTGAGCTCCAATTACATAGGTATTGCACCTCAAAATTAATTCATGTTACATAGTTATTGAGCATCACTTGTTCATTTTTATATTTCATATGACATAATCGGCAGCTGTTGCAGATATCTAGCAGCATCATCATCTGACCACATGGTAAAGATTTGGAAATAATTTAGCTGGTAATTTTCTCAGTCTTTTCTCTCCAACCATTCAATAAAATGGTTGTGAAAAATCTCTAGGTGAGATCCTGAAAAAAGTGAGTACCCAAATTGTCAGATCATCATTGTTGGGATCTGGGACCATGTTTCTCACTTCTCAGTAGACTGCTCATTTGATAAGTGGTAAGCAGTAACTGTACAGGTGTTGCTGCTGTTTGTTATTCACAAGTTACTGAGCAAATTGTTTTTGGCCTGCAGCTTTCTCTGATTGTACTGCAAGATTGTGAGCAATTCCAAAGATCTGGAAATAAATAAATAGTGATAACAGTGTAGATCGTATAGAGTGAGCTGATGATGACGCACGGACACTGGCCTGGCCTGGCCGGGCCGATAGGGACTCTATCGGTCCGACAGCATAATTTGCAATTATTACTTTTTAAAAAATTCTCGTCTCGTCGCCGTCGCTGCAAAATCCTCCAACCTCGCTCGCGCCGCCGCAAAACCAAACCGGAAAATGCCGTCCTCGTCTCTCCTCCTCCGCTGCTACGAGGGCCGCCTCGCTCGGCTCGACCCTGTTCCCGTCGTCGGCGGCCGCGGCCGGGGGCGCCCCTCGTCGCCGGCTCCAAAGGCATGGTCGTCGAGGCGTTCCTCCCCGGTCCCCGTGCAGGCGGGACGACCGCCTCCTCCTTCACGCGAGTGGTGAGTCAGTAGTACTGCGGTTTTTCACACACCACCGGAGCTCTGTTTGCACTTGGCTCTCCCACGCGTTGTACTGCTTTCTACATTAGTTTTGCTGTGACAATAAGCACTCATTCTTAGTTCTCTAGTGTTGGCCCTGGCCCCAGTCCCCTGAGCCCATGACAATTGGGTGGAACCAAAAGTGAAAGTATATAATAGACTCCGTGCATCGTGTTTATTTCGTCGAGACAGTCAGAAAACATAACTTGTTTGCAAGAGGTTACGAGAGAATTTTCCAACAGAGTGAAGGATTCGAACTATGCCTCGGAAGAATTTGCCAATGCTTTTCAAAGTTGGTCGGGCTTGAACATAACAACACTTTAGCCGTACTTGTAAAAGAGTAGTCATACTCGGTTGTTCAGATAAACTCTTACCAATTACACACACACAAGCAAAGCATACTAGTGCACTATTCAGTTACTCTGCTCGCATACTTTATTATTGTGCCTTGGCACGATTGTCACTCCATCCTGAGATGCCCTTTGTTCTTTTAAAACATGCAGCAGATTTTCCTTTTCTTTTTTTTCAACATGGTTCGATCCATCATCCGTCAACTTTATTCTTTACCTATCAGCTGAGAGATGCATCTTTCTCCCCTTTACCTGTTATTGTGACGAGACAATATTGCCCATTGCAAGAGAGCACTCTCTGCTTCAAGGGAAGTTTTAAGAGAAGTTTCTCATTGATATGAGCCATACATATTGGAACCAAAAGTGAAAGTATATGATGGACTCCGTGCAGCGTGTTTATTTCGTCGAGACGGTCAGAGAAGAACATAACTTGTTTGCAAGAGGTTACGGGAGAATTTTCCAACAGAGTGAAGGATTCTGACTTTGTCTCAGAAGGATTTGCCAATGCTTTACAAAGTTGGTCCAACCCTATAGGCTTGAACATATAACATATTAACAGCACTTTAGCCATACTTGTAAAAATGTAGTCATACTCGGTTGTTCAGATAAATTGTTATCAATTATCCACGGAGTACCACACAAGCAAAGCATGCTACTGCACTATTCAGTTACTCTGCTCGCAAGCCATGCTATTGTGCCTTGGCAAGATTGTCACTCCATCCTGAGACGCCCTTTGTTCTTTTAAAGCAGCAGATTTTCCTTTTCTTCTTTCGACATGGTTGGATCCATCCGTCAACTTTATTCTTTACCTATCAGCTGAGAGTTGCATCTTTCTCCCCTTTACCTGTTATTGTGACGAGACAATATTGCCCATTGCAAGAGAGCACTCTCTGCTTCAAGTCTTTAGCGTTCAGAGAGATGCATCCTTTTTTTAATTCCTTCGCGTCTTGCCGATCGTACGCAAAGAATATTGCTCCTCTTGCTGTATATAAGAGAGTGCTTCAGCGGACAGATGACTCCATCTTCCCTGCTACCCATTGTGCTGCCTGCCACACTGCCACCAGCCCCTTCTTGTTCACTCATTGAGTCATTTACAAGCTCAATCACTTGCATTGCATTGTCCTAACCAAGTGAGTGGCTCAAAAAGAATACATCCATCCTCCGCAAATCCTCCCACCACCACCAAAAAAAGGATACCTATTTGCTTGTTATTCTCTTGTAACAATAAGTCTTTTTATCAGATAATCCAGAAACAACCCACCAAAAAATTTTTTGCTGCTCCGTTAGCTAGTCTGCTTTGTTTCATCTTTTTTTTCCTAATTCAATTAAAGTATATAAATAATCACCACATTTCTTCCACCTAGTGTCGTTTCCCATTACCTTTCTTCCATATCTCGTTGTTGAAAGCCCCCTTTTCTTCTCCTTTGTGACCAACCGATAAAAAAAAAAAACTTCGTTTTCTGCTGTTCTTTTATATAATAACACACTTAGGTCTTATAGAATTCACTCTTTTTTTTTGTTTTATGGTTTCGTCCTTGATGTCTAGCAATGAATTGACAAATTGATATATCAAAAAGAAAAAAATCCAAGCTCCATCAAACTGAAGCTCACCAAGTCACCCTGTCATCGAATTCCACTCCAGCACCAGGTAATAATAAAATCCAAGCTCCATCAAATTGAAGCTCACCAAGTCACCCTGAGTCATCGAATTCCACTCTAGCACCAGGTAATAACATCTTTACTTATTGTTTCATACTCCAACAAATCTGAAATATAATGGACTTTTAGTTGTCCCAAATCAAACCATGTTATGTTTGACGAAGTTTGTAGAGAAGAATGTTAACTTCTACCACATCGAAAAGTTTATAAAAATATATTTCATAATATATCTATATATTAGTTCTTTTGTATAAACTTGGTCAAATTTGGAATATTCTTAGAAGTGAAAAATCCATTATATTTCAGGTTTATAACAGAGCGAGTAATTAAAATTGTATTTTACTTTGATTTTTTTGGTGCATGTATTTTGCTATGTAGCTAGATAAATAATATATCTAGATAAATAATATATCTAGATACATAGCAAAATGCATGAAAAAAAGGTGAAATCCACCTCAAGTGAAATGCACATAGTAATATGTCTTTTTTGGCAAATACATATAGGCCGAATCGGTGAGGACTCTCCCCTCCGCCGCCTCAAACGCCTCTTTGCCTCCTCGCCGTATCACTCCAACGGCCACCACCAGCCTCGAAACCCCATCGGCGAAATCCACCTCAAGGTCCCCGGTTCTAGCCTCTCGCCTCCGTGATCGCCAGATCCATTTCGTCCATTGCTAGCTTGCTAACGGGGCGGTTGCTTGTGCAGGTGTCAACTGTCAACCGTGAGGGAGAGCAGATCTGTCAAGAGGAGATTCTCCGTCTTCTTGGGGACGAAGACGTTGCACCTTCGGGTGGAGACCAGGGAGGATAGAGCTGCGTGGCTCAAGGCGCTGCGGGTGACAAAGGACACATTCCCGAGGATGTCCTCCAGTGAGATGGTCGGGCCAGGGGACACCGCAGCGGCAGTGGCCGTCTCGACCGAGCGCCTAAGGCAGCCGCTGCAGCAGGAAGGGCTCAGCGAGGCAGCCATTGCTGACAGCGAGAGGATCGTGCGAGAAGAATTTGAGGCTCTGCAGAAGCAAGAGCTCTTGGAAACTCCTCCGGTACTTCCATAAACTATACCCGCGGATCGAATTTGTCCTAAAATATAACAATATATATGCCATTCATGTTTTCATGTGTACTATAACGACGAAGCTGAAAATATAGGCAAGGTCCGAGTGATCCACTGATCATCTACTAATTAAATTGGTGGTCTCGATGTCAGGGGAACACAACTGAAAAGTCAACAGTAGCTTTAGCACGGGTATACTAATAGTATTTTAAACAATTTGACCACCCAGGTTATAAAAAGATGTTAGGTCTCCCTCTAGCTATGGCAACTTATAAAAGCTTTTGCTGATCCAAATAGAACCTTAATTTATTGGGCGCTTGATCCATATTTGCCCGTGTGCCCCACTGAAAATTTCAACCCCTGGTCATATGCAGTTGTTTCCCATTTTTATTATTATATGGTCTGAACACAAATAGTAAGCAGGATTAGTTTGTGAAAAGGAATCAACATATATAAATCCAACATAATTAGTCATAACTGTATGTAGACATGAAAATGTCACATGATTGTCCTTATATAAGTCAAAATCTGGATCTAACTATATATCTTACATTTAAGATGCTCTAATTTGAAGCAAGTTACTTCTATGAATGCTAGTACACAATGCCCAGATTTATATTTTTCAAGTTTATCTTACAAACAAAACTCAATAAAATAAAAAAAATATCGATTATATTGCCGTGTGCATGATTAACTTCGCCTATGTTGATTGGAAGACTTTCTTGAGTCATTTCAATATAGCCGGTACCAAGCCCGGATAAAGGAGGAAGGTGTGTTAGGTGCGGCTAGCCAACATTTCAAAACCAGCCACTCTCATGGATATGAAACCCACAAGAGATTCGTTGGGGCGTAACCCTCTTAGCGACGCGCTACATCGGAACCCGGGTGTAGTGTCAAATGTGTAAGGGCCGGGTCGTCATCCCCTTAGTAGCGCGTCGTATCGTGATCCGGGTACGATGATAAATGAGCAAGGGTCGGGTCGTCGCAACCTTTGTGACGCGCTACATCTGCGCCCGGGTGTAGTGAAAAATGAGTAAGGGTCTTCGCACTTCCCTCGACGGGTGCGAAGGGTAAGGAAGCTAGCTGAGCCAACTAGGATTCGTCTAGGTAGCTGGAATGTAGGGTCCCTAACGGGTAAGTTAAGAGAGCTAGTCGATACAGCAATTAGGAGGCGTGTAAATATTCTATGTGTTTAGGAGACTAAATGGAAGGGCCAGAAGACGAAGGAGGTGGAGAATACTGGCTACAAACTTTCGTACATGGGGACAACATCGGGTAGGAATGGTGTAGGCATCTTGATCGATAGGAGCCTTAAGGATGGAGTAGTTGAGGTACGGAGGCAAGGCGACCGGATTATCCTAGTCCGGTTGGTAGTTGGAGATTTGGCTCTGAATGTGATCAGTGCCTATACCCCACAGGTAGGTCTTTGCGAGAGCATCAAGAGGCAGTTTTGGGAAGATCTCGATAGCATGGTTAGTACTGTGCCTATCAGCGAGAAACTCTTCATAGGAGGAGACCTCAACGACCATGTGGGTGCGACTAATGTAGGTTTCGAGCGGGTGCATGGGGGTTTCGGGTATGATAGTAGAAATCAAGAGGGGGAGGATGTTTTGAACTTCGCGTTGGCCTACGATTTGTTGATAGCGAACACAGTCTTTAAGAAGAGGGAATCCCATCTAGTGACCTTTCATAGCGGACAACACCTGAGTCAGATCGACTTTATCCTTGCAAGGAGGGGGGATAGACGTGCTTGCTTAGATTGTAAGGTGTTACCTGGGGAGTGTGTTGTCCCTCAACATAAGCTTGTGGTGGCGGATTTTCGCTTTCGGGTACGTGTCCATCGGGACAATCGGGCCAAGATTGTGAGAACAAAATGATGGAAGCTTAGGGGGGAAGCAGTGCAAACATTTAAGGAGAGGATGCTAGATGAGGGACTGTGGGAAAAAGGAGAAGATGCAGATGACATGTGGCTAAAGATGGCAACATGTGTTCGAAAGGTGGCTTCGGATGTGTTTGGAGTGAGTAGGGGAGGCAAACGGGAAGCGAAAGACACCTGGTGGTGGAATGACGAGGTGCAAAGGGCTATTAGGGAGAAGAAGGAGTGGTTCAAGCACCTCCATCATGACAAGAGTACAGCCAATATTGAGGCCTATAAAATAGCGAAGAGGGTAGCAAAACGAGCAGTGAGTGTAGCAAAAGGTCAGGCGTATGATGACCTTTATCAGCGACTAGGCACGAAGGAAGGGGAGAAGGACATTTATAGGATGGCTAGGATCCGCGAGAGGAAGACAAGGGACATCAACCAAATCAAATGCATTAAGGATAGGACGGATCAACTTTTGGTGAGGGATGAGGAGATCAAGGACAGGTGAAGAGAGTACTTTGACAAGTTGTTTAATGAGGAGAATGAGGGTCCTACCTTGGAGTTGGATGACTCATTTGACGATACCAACAGACATTTCATAAGGAGATTTCAGGAGGCAGAGATCGGGGAGGCTTTGAAGAGGATGAAGGGAGGTAAAGCGATGGGCTCTGATGATATCCCCATTGAGATGTGGAGATGCCTAGGTGCCAAAGTGATAGTATGGTTAACTAAGCTTTTTAACCTCATTTTTTGGTCAAACAAGATGCCTGAAGAATGGAGGAGAAGTATATTAGTACCGATCTTCAAGAATAAGGGAGATGTTCAAAGTTATACTAATTACCGTGGGATTAAGTTGATGAGCCATACGATGAAGCTCTAGGAGAGGGTTATCGAGCATCGCCTAAGAAGAGTGACAAGTGTGACCCAAAACTAATTTGGGTTTATGCCTGGTAGGTCGACCATGGAGGCAATTTTCTTATTACAACAGTTGATGGAGAGGTATAGGGAGCAGAAGAAGGACTTGCACATGGTCTTTATTGACCTCGAGAAGGCATATGACAAAGTACCGAGAAATGTCATGTGGTGGGCCTTGGAAAAGCACAAAGTCCCAACTAAGTACATCATCCTCATCAAGGATATGTACAGGGATGTGGTGACGTGTGTCCGAACATGTGATGGCGACACCAGTGACTTTCTAATTAAAATAGGACTACATCAAGGGTCAGCATTGAGCCCTTATTTATTTGCTTTGGTGATGGATGAGGTCACAAGGGACATACAAGGTGATATCCCTTAGTGTATGCTCTTTGCTGATGATGTGGTGCTAGTGGATGAGACTAGGGCAGGGGTTAATAGGAAGTTAGAACTATGGAGGCACACGTTAGAGTCGAAAGGGTTTAGACTTAGTAGGACCAAGACCGAGTACATGAGGTGCGATTTCAGCGCGACTAGGAATGAGGAGGGAGACGTTAGCCTCGATGGGCAAGTGGTGGCCAAGAAGGATACTTTTCGATATTTAGGATCGATGCTACAAAAGGATGGTGACATTGATGAAGATGTTAGGCATAGAATTTCAGCTAGTTGGTTGAAATGGCGTCAAGCTTTAGGCGTCCTCTGTGACAGAAGGGTGCCTCAGAAGTTAAAAGTTAAGTTTTATAGGACAGCGATTCGTCCAGCGATGTTATACGATGCTGAATGTTGGCCTACAAAAAGACGACATATCCAGCAATTGAGTGTAGCAGAGATGCGTATGTTACGATGGTGTTGTAGGCACACAAGGAGGGATAGAGTCCGGAACGACGATATTCGGGATAGGGTTGGGGTGGCACCAATTGAGAAAAAATTGATTCAACACCGGTTGAGATGGTTTGGCCATGTCCAACGGAGGCCTCCTGAGGCACCGGTGCGTAGTAGGGTTCTAAAGCGGGTCGATAATGTAAAGAGAAGTAGAGGTCGACCTAAACTGACTTGGGACGAGTCGGTTAAGAGAGACCTTAAAGAGTGGAATATCCCTAAGGATTTAGCTCTGGATAGGAGCGCTTGGAGACTAGCAATTAACGTGCCTGAACCGTAATCTTTTTCTTGTACCATTTATGTGTTCTTTGTTTTCATGCCTCTTTTGGGTTTCATCTCTAGCCTACTCCAACTTGTTTGGGACAAAAGGCTATGTTGTTGTTGTTGTTGTATTGCCGTGTGCATGAATATAAAAATAAAAAATGACTCCAACAAATTAGCACAAATGCACCAAAAGTCCACCCTAATAAAACATGCAATGTTGTCTCTATATGTTCAGTTATTTGATAACTATATTATGCCAAGAACACTGTGCTGCCGCTTGAATAACTAGTTCAAATTATTTCTAATCCTGACAGGATTTGGGAAACTTGGGAGTAACAGAAGTAATGGAGGCATCTTTTACGTTTACGACGTCATTAAATGAGTGGCACAATAATCATCTTTGTGATATCAACTTCTGGTATGTTACCTATAAAATCTAGCCTAAGTTTTTTAGAATCCTTGGAAAAAAGTTTTTTTAAGAAGGAATAGTCTTTATTCTGGCTTGAGTAAGTTTTAATGTACATTTAATTATAAAGATTAGTTTAATTTGTAGAACCACCTAATTCAAACTAGATCGCTATTCATCCCCTTCCCCTCCAACTGGACATGGCTTTTCTCATCGGTATAACATACTTATAAATCATAACGATTTGAGAGAGTGTGATGATGTGGAAATGTAAACTAAAATTTTGTTAATATATATAGAAAATGCTACTGAGAGAAAAACTCAAAACTCATTAGTTTGTTGAACAGGCTCATGATTGGTTCTCAGTTCGGTTTAGCTCGACTCAGTTTGTTAGGATTTTCGAGCGAGCAGAGCTAAGCTTTCGAGTCGCTAGCTACAACAAGCCAGGAGCCATACGAGCCCAATGAGTTAGAACTGCAAACAGGTCAGCATCAACCCACACAAGCCACAAATGCCCACCCAATTTGTGGGCGGCGGAGCGAGCGAGCGGAGCGAACGGCACGGCCCGCGGCGGAGCAGGCGGCGCGGCCCAACGCAGCCTCCTGGGAAAACGAGGACGGGGTGGCCCACGCGCGCCGGAGAGGCGGCGCACTCCCGGGCAGAGCACCTCCCCACCGCACCCGTCCCCTCCGCCGGTTCCTCCTCTTCTCCTTCAATTCGCCGGAGCCGCGCGGCTGGCCGGTGCGGCTCGACGGCCTCCTCGCGGCGAGCTCGCCCTCGCGGCCTCCCTCCCTCTCCGATACGGTGGTCGAAGCCGGGGCCAGAGCAGGCCGGCGCCTCCCCTGCTCCCTCCGCCGACGGCCCTCCCTGTCCCCGACCAGCTCCTCCGCGAAGCTCGGCGTGACGGCGGCCCGCTGAAAGGTCCCTATGTGATTTTGGCAATTCAGTGACAACTTTAGGTTGGACTAATATGTGGATGAAGTGATTTATACAGGAAATTAGTCCATAGGTGAATGTGCAATGGAGGAGCTTAATTCCATATGTGACATGACATGGAGTCATGTGACCGAGATGGAGAAGATCAAGATGAGGCTTGGCTCGATGGATCGGTGGATGTGTGAAGGACAAGTCAAGGCTTTGAAGCGATGGACCATGAGATGGTGAAACTTGAGCAAGACTTGTTGCCGATGGACCATGAGACGGTGAAGAGCAAGCGAGGTCAAGATCGATGGATTAAGAAGGTTGCATGATGATGTGAAGTGGATCATATCATTTGATGATCGTGTCGGTGCATGTGTTGCATTGGCACATTGGAGAAAGACGGTGGAAATAGAAATGCGCGCAAGGCAAAGGTATAACCTAGGGTATTTTATTTCACCGGTCATGAGGTGTGTAGAGAAGTTGATGACCGAATTTAGGATTGATAGCCGTACTATCAAGAGGGGCAAACTTATTTGCATATCGGTTATCTAGTGCCAATTGAGTGATCTAACTTTGTGATATGCTAGGATTGAGTGGCGTTATGAGAGCAAGTGAAAAAATCCTTTAAAAATGATTATGAAAATGCTAACACACATGCACATGGTGATGTACACTTGGTGGTGTTGGCATCTTTGCAAAGGAGAGGGAGTTGGAGATGTTTCCGCGGACTCGTGTGCTTAGAAAAGAGAGATGATGGTCCTTGGGTTGGAAAACTGATTTGATCTATTATGAATTGGATCAAGTGGCTATGTGGGTTGTGTAGCCCTCTAAGTAAGCTTTCCAACGAGTCTAAGATCATCGAAAACGGAGTTCGGAGCTAAGAGATATGCTCGTTTTAGTGCGGGGTGATACTAGACCAGCGGAAGTTCCGGTGGGCCTGGACCGGAAGTTCTGGTCAGCCCAGCCCGAGCAACCGCGCACCCCGATTTACTTCCGATTGGTGACCGGAAGTTCCGGTGGAAGTTACGGTGGATGACCGGAAGTTTCGGTGGGCCTGGACCGAAAGTTCCGGTCAGCCCAGTTCGAGCAACCGCGCGCCCCGATTTACTTCCGGTTGGTAACCGGAAGTTCCGGTGGATGACCGGAAGTTTCGGTGGGCCTGGACCGGAAGTTCCGGTCAGCACAGTCCGAGCAACCGCACGCCCCGATTTACTTTCGGTTGGTGACCGGAAGTTCCGGTGGAAGTTTCGGTGGATGACCGGAAGTTCCGATAGGCTAGATCTGGGTTGACTTCGCGGACTGACCGTGTACAACGGCTAGTTCTGGATTGACCGGAAGTTCCGGTAGGCCATTTTCAGCCCGAAATTTGAACCTACGGCTCTATTTTGAGTGGGGCTTATAAATAGCCCTTTGGCCGGCCATGGTCAGGAAGGGGAGCACACTTTGGCCTTAGTGGCTTGTGTGGTAGTGCTTGGGAGCCCTCTAACTCACTCATGCTTGATAGTGTTCATCCGATCAAGTGAGAGAGCGATTTTAGTGCGTTGCTTTGAGAGATTGCTTCGTGTGGCACTAGGTGTTCGTGTTGCAAGCCGGTGGGCTTGTTACTCTTGGAGGTTGCCACCTCCTAGACGGCTTGGTGGCAAGAGACTCCGTCGAAGCACGCAAGGAGCTTGTACGGTGCTCCGGAGAAGAGCTTGTGAGGGGTATTGTGCTCACCCCGCGGGAGATCGCGAAGAGCAACTCTAGTAGAGATCGTGGCTTGGAGGATCTCCATCTTGTGTTAATTCATCGCACCCGAGGCTGTGGGTTTGGCTAGGTGACGCCAATTAGCGAGTGAATCTCCAAGTGGGTGCATCGCCATAAGAGGACGTAGCTTGGTGGCAACCAAGTGAACCTCGATAAAAATCGCCGTGTCATCTTGTGTCCACACTTCGCGGTGGTTTGCAATCTGTTTCACAAGCTTGTATTTATATTCATATATATTGTGCTTGTGTTGTTGCTCTTGCAATTAGTTGGCTCGTGTAGCTATCTAGTTACCTTCTAGCTTGTGTAGCATAGAAATATCTCTTGTGTGACTAATTAGCTTGTGTAGTCTAATTAGTAGCTTTGCTTAGTTTGTGTAGCTAAGTAATTTGAGCTCTTGGATTCGGCTTGTGTAGCCTTGTCCTTGAGCATCTAGTGAGCTTAGGTTGGCTTTGTGCTTTTGCTCATTAGAATTGTGTAGGTGCTCCCTTGCTTGATAAAGTACTAGTTGCTTAGGTTTGTATGACCTTGCAAGCTAGACTTGATTAGGAGGGCACTAGCTAGTTTGGCACCTTGCTTTCTTGTGTAGGATCTTTTACGACGTGCATCTAGAGTTATAGTTAGAGGGGTGAAGTCTTGGCTAGACCGATAGTTTTAATTCCGCATTTGTTTCGGTTAGCCGGTGCGATAAGTTTTAGAAAGGACTATTCACCCCCCTTCTAGTCTGCCATCTCGACCTTTCGCCCGCGAGCTCCGCGAGGCGGGCGGGACCTCCCTGCTCCGGCGAGGCTCGGCGGACGAAGGCGGCGCGACGGTCGAAGGACGAGCTCGGCGCGGAGGCTGCGAGGTCGGCCCTCCAGCGATGGCGGCGCGGGGCGAGGTCGGCCTCGTGCGCGTGCTCTCTCTCTCTCTCTCGCATGCTTGGTGGGCCCTCAAACGTCTGGCGAAGGACGGCCGCTACCGCCCCAAATATCCAGGACGCGCGCGCGTCTCTCACGACGGCATACCGGACCCGCTGCAGCACTTTTTTCCGGGAACACATACCGGACCCTGCTGCGGTTCGTCTAAGTCTGCGTCTTCGTGCACTTAGAGCATCCTTAGAAGTTTAAGAGAGTACGGAGGCTTTCATAGATTTTTCATGGATCCATTTTCAAGTTGTGTGCTTGTGCTTTTACGGTCTCTTGTTTTTATAACCGAGCTAAAAAAGAGATGCATCATGTATTGCAAAAAAAAAAAAAAAAAAGAGAGAGAAAAAAGTTAGGTGTTATTTTATAGTAAGCTAGGCCCACCATGCCGTCGCGCTATACCGCCATTCCGCACGCCGATGGTGTAGAGGAGGAGAGATCCGAGGCCATCATTGTCAAAGGACAACCTAGCGCCGCCCACGCCAAGAAACGCCGCTCGCCCGTGCCTGCATGCGCTCTGCCAGAGGCCACGCCATATGCTAGGTGCCAGGGGTCCTTTTGCCACGACCTGCGTTGGGAGAAATACTAAGGGTATGGACTGAAAAACAAAATGAAGCAATGAGTTTATCACAATTAAACAAAAAAACTATAGGAGTATCTATTTGGTTTTTGTGTTAGAAACTAAACAAAGAGAACGTGCGTCCAAAAAGATAGGCAATTTTTGTTGGCTCTGCTGCTAGCTCTAATAAGTATAGTCTCTCAAAATTCTAGCTCATATATGAATATATCTACGGTTTATAGACTAGTGATTAACTAATATTCCGACTACTATAAGCACAACTTGTTTGATCAAGCACTTAATGGACCCTTTTTTGTTGGTGCGGCTAGGCTGGACGGATACCTCTACACCCCTGCGTATCGGCGACTGGAAGGGAATCTCGGTACTTCTGGATACGGCGTGCAATGGAATCTTGGGGTCGGAGCCACAGCATGTTTTGCACGAGCTATATCAAGCATCGCCCGGGATGCCATTATCAGGTATCGGGGTCCCATTATTGATGTCGTAATAAATGTGGACATGAAGCATGAAGCAGTTGTAGGAACGAGTGGTCTACACATTAATGACAAGCTGGCCATCAAAGTGGCCGAGCAGCTCGGGCTACTGGACCAAATGTACCGCAGCCTCAAGGCAGACGGGGAAGAGCTGTGGTACTATACCTATGGCTTGCGGGACGCAACAGACTCACTGATGCAGCACCTGGCAAGCTCATTATTAGTTTCTCAAATAATCCAAATTTTGTTGACCAAGAGATACCTGGCGGTGGTTGAGAACCTCGACGAGCCCATCGTGACCACCTCGATGGAAGATTCTTTCTGTTTTCCTCCTCCTCTATGGAATTCCTCTTCCTGGCTCATGTCCGCCACCTCCAAAGATGTCTATGACAGGAGCAAGCTGAAGGAACAAGATCTCATCGGACCCTCAAGTAGTGGGGAAGATATGGTGATTCTTACTCTCTACTCACTGAATCAAGCGGCCAAGTACATCTTGGGTGCCATCGGCCACAAAGACGAGCAATATTGGCACCACGTGGCTGTCCGGTGCTTTCACTATGCCACCATGCTCCTTGTTCCCCACTATCATCGTTCATCTTCTCATCATGTAGATGGAGGCCAGCAGAGCTCTGCTGGTTTAGACCATATTACTTCAGATGAGCTGATACGTCAATGGGTTGCACAAGGCATCCTTGTCATCGACAAAGAAAGAGTGGGGGAGGCTACAGGCAGTAGTTCTAGTGGGAAATATAGTGATATGTACCAAGTTGGAAATGTCATCCTTGAAGCTTTCCGAGACTACTCCTTGCTGCCGCAGCTCCCCTTTTCTCTTTCTCCTGCGACGACTGAAGCTGAAGAAGCCACAAAATCTGCTGCACACTTTCTAGCATTTCACAACCTCATCGCAGAGCACCACACAACAGATGAACTTTGTGATGGAGACCATCCTAGGTTGAAACAGATGCAGTGGATCTTACATGTGGGCGACGGCGACCAAGGATGGCACTTAAGCAGGGAATGGTTGACTGACGAAGCTAGTGGTCCAACCACACTCCTTTTAAGGCATTGCTCACAGCAATCAAGGTTGCTCGCAATGCTTGATCATTTACTGGCTAAGCTCCCTTGTCTGCGTGTTCTTGATCTCTCCTGTTCCTCAGTGGAATCACTCCCTCCTTCAATCTTCTGTCTCCAGAAGCTCCAGTTTCTTTCCCTCAGGGGCTGCTGTAACATGACAAGTCCATTCAGCTTCTCAGATACTGATATAACAACTCCTCTTCCAGAAAACAACAGCAACACAGAAATAATTGGCTTGCTCCACCTTGATCTTTCCTACTCAAATGTAAAGACATTCCATTGCGACTTCTTCTGCAGGATGCCTAATCTACAAGAGCTCTTGCTTCTCAGGTGCTCTAACCTTGAAGAACTGCCACCCTCCATTGCCACCTTGTCTAGTCTAGAAAAACTGGAGCTCGGAGGTACTCAAATTAAATCTTTTCCTGGGAAAATGTTTGAAGATATGAAGAAGCTTCGATCAGTCAAGATAATCGAGAACAAGGAGTTGTTTTCTAAAGCAAGTGGGTTGACCGATCTACACATTGAAGGATGTGAATCGATCACAGACGTAGAGGTAACCTTAGAGAGGCATCCAACCCTGAGATCATTCTCGTTTATTGGCACACCTCACGTGAAGCGGTTGTCCTTGCGTGGATGTACAAAATTGGAGTGTGTTGACATTAAGGAGGTAGGTGCATTGGAGGAGCTTGATCTGTCTGCCACGGCTATCAAGGAGCTCCCAGACAGCATCCCTAATCTTCCCCAGCTTAGGCGATTGCTTCTCATGGGTGTTCCCTCCCTGAGACGATTTCCTTGGCACAAGCTGGAGAGATTCCCAGATGTGTTTTGCTTGGATCAATGCCCAGACAGTACCATTAATCATTTGGATCGTCCACAGGCTGCTCGGGTGTGTATAAGTGATTCTAGATTGTTTTATAGCTTCAATGATGCTACCAAGGCTGGGAAACTCTTGAAAACTTTCTATGTTCAAGTTACATCATGCAAGGCCACAACTAGGAAGATGCAGGATGGAGAGGACATGGTGATGACCAACACACTTCAGCTAGCACCACCAGCCTATGATGACATAAACCGTCGGTATCTGACTGCCGGAGTCTCTATGGTGTCAATGGATGACGTACCTCCTTTTCAGGAGACTGCGCGTCACGTGGAGATCTCAGCTGTTGATGGGTATCCCCATGGTCTGAATCAACTTCTGCGAATCACAAAATCGATTAGCATGTGGGATGATGGTCATGTTTCTCGCCTCAACGATCTTAGTGTTGATTTGGGTGAGCTGGAGGAATGCAAGCTCAGAAGGTGCCATAAGACAGTGTGTCTGTTTAATTACAGTACACCGAATCTGAAGACTGCATCTGTCTCCCATCTTAGAGTTCTAACCCATTTCTTCGCTGGATATAATTATTCTCATTTCAATTCACTTAAGCACCTCGTCTTAGAGCACTGCCCGAGGTTGGAGGGCGTCGTGCCACGTCGGTGTGAGCTAAGAAGCCTCGAGACGCTGGACATCCTCTTCTGCTACAACCTCAAGGAAATTTTCTGGGACGATTACATTGCTCCTAGGAATAATAATTACCAGCTCCCGTGTCTCCGAAGGATGCGGCTGCAGGAGCTGCCACTGCTGAAGCATCTCCACGTGGAAAACCCCATCCTGACGGCGCCCGCGTGGGAGGAGCTCCACGTCCGCGGCTGCTGGAGCTTGCGCCGCCTCCCGCGCTTGAGCGGACGACCAGACAAGAAGCAGGCCGCCGTGAAGGTGAGCGGCGAGCGGGCCTGGTGGGACAAGCTGCGCTGGGGCGGCACACGCTTACACCGTGGCAGCTACGAGCCCATGCTTCCCCCAGCTTTCGCTTCGCGCCGCGAGCGGGTCGTCATCGAGAGCTACCTCAGATGAATGAATGACTGAAATATACCATTCTCGGTACGTCATGTGATTTCAGTTTCCATTGTATATATATATACTAATCAGCTTCCAATATCTATCAGTTTTAATTTATTTTGTGATGCCCATTCCACAGCTGTTACATGCATCCGGAGTTGGAGTCACCCACTCTCTCACCATATGCAATGCCTGTCTGCCTCTTCAGTAGGTTTCGTGTTCGCCCCAACACGTGCGTGGCTTCCATGATTTGATTTGTCCATGTGTGATTAGCTTGCCGCTGATGGTGACCCATGGTTTTCAAATATACCAATAAGTTATCGCTGGATCATCGACTGGCCTCCCACTCCCAGCAGGACGGCCCATGCACCCAGCGGTGGCAGCTGAACCAGATCAGATCGATTCCAGTGTGTTACATATTGCATCGTATATTCATGTGTCATGTCTGATGTATGTTATTATAGTAGTAAGTTTGCTTGCTACAACTAGAGACGTAATCAGAGTGACAGCTCTGTTTGTGCTCAGAATAAGCATGGCCATCTCCGCATGCTAAATTGTTAGATTAGATGCACCATGGGCTTATGCTTTTTTCGTGTTAATTGGTTCAACTTGTTATTATTTGAATTCATCCTTGAGGTATTAAACTGGTATGTATAATAATTTAAGTAAGGTAGAAGTAAAGCACGTACGGGCACACAGATTTATTGAAATCGAGGTTGCTTTGCTCTTTAATTACTCTTTTTTTCTTCTTTATTATCTTTATATAAAGAGAAAAGGGGTAACCACTGCGTGCCTTTACTCTTTCTTTAGTTATGAGAGTAATAATGTTCCAACTTCTATCATTTTTGTCATTCAAAAGTAAAAAAAAAAAAAAAAAAGGTGCCTCTGCATGCTGTGCTCAGCTGAATCAGAAGAAAGACCAGACTTGACACAAGCTAGACCAAGATTAAAAATAATGATCCATAGACTTGACAATAGCTTAATTACTAAGAAAAAGTAGAATTTTACGAGAGCAAGAGAGGCACACAACACAAACCTTGCACAAATATATATAGGCCACCCAACAGGTTAACAAATTAACTGAAATCTGTACACGGACTTGGCTGCTCAGAATGGGCCCAAAGAATGAAAACATCTGAAAGGAGTTCGTCAGATAGGCTGATGTGCAGTGTCACGCAGCCTTGATGTGCTGGGACCAAAGAGAAAGGAGCATAAACCGTGCAACCTTGATGAAACCGTGCCCTTAATTTGCCTCACTCATTGCGCACAATGAACGTTCAATGATGACGCTGCCACGAAGAGGGATAAGCCATTTATTGAGTGAGTCGGCACTCGGCACCTCCATGCCACCCAAGACATCAATAAGCGAGCACCCAATAAAATGGTTGTGAAAAATCTCTAGGTGAGATCCTGAAATAAGCGAAGCACCCAAATTGCCAGGTCATCGTTGTCGGTACTGTGCTCATTTGATAAGTGGTAAACAGTAATTAACTATACAGATGCTGCTGCTGTTGCCTGTAGTTAATTCATTAGTTACTGAACAAATTGTTCTTGGCTTGCCGCTCAGATTTCGAAGGCGAGGTGTGTGTACGTACTTGTTGATGACGTCGAGGATGCCCCAATGACACCACCTAGTTTTAGAGCTATAGTTCCAACCAGAGTATTCGTGTACAACTTGGAAAAGACAAAAAGGGCAGAACAAATTCGTTTCGAGTTCATCTCAAACACACTTGTGTTAGTTAGGATCTGGAGCCTTGGCTGGATTCGATTTCAATTCAAATTAAATCAAATTCAGATTCCGATTCAAACTTTGCGAGCCCAATCCGGGAATTGGGCTCCGAGCGCTGCGGTGGGCCGAAAGCCGAATGTGCCTGAACTTAGTTACCCAACCCGTCCCATTCGCTCGCTTGTCACGATTTCTCACTCTCCGCCGCCGGAAAGACAGATACGGAGGCCACCGGAAAGACAGACACGGCAGCCCCAAAATTTCACCTCGTTTCGCCTGCTGACGGAGGCACGGAACCACGATGCCTGAGCCTGTCCCGCTCGACGGAGGGCGTTCTCGTCGGCGACATCGCCGTGGGATTGCTGCCGAACCATGCCTCCAGTGCTGCATAACTGTGGCGAAAGGTCCGGCCTTTGGTGTTGAAATTTCATTCCCAGTATCACAGATCTCTTCATCTATCCAGTTGTTTTTTATTCGATTACAAATATAAGTATATATATAGATATAAAAAAGGGATCTTCTTGCTTTCGTAATTATATATACAAATAATAATTATATTTTTATAATATATAAATAATAAAAAGGGTTCTTTTTTAGGAGTATGAATCTGTGATACCTTTGGTTAAGGAAAAAGGCTTTCAATGCTCCGAGTCGAACAAGAAACAGTGTCCGAGTAGAACATTAGATATTATTATTATGATGACTATATATATATGTATGTGTACATCCACTAATGCGTCCTCGCTATTGATGTTTCTTTTTTGACTGCATGGACGATATGGCCTTAAAGACAAGGAAGAGGAAGGCGAGTACACCAGAAGAAGCACCTATTCCTGAGCTGTCAGACGACATAGCTGTACAAATCCTGGTGCGTCTGCCTGTCAAGTCCCTCCTTCATTGCAGAGCCGTGTGCAGAGCCTGGCGAGCCATCGTCAAGGACCCCTTCTTCGTGAGTGCCCACCTACGGTGGTCAGCCATGAGATGGGAGCAGGAGCCCTCGTTCGTCGTCACCCCGGTAACCCTTGACCGTGCCATCCCATCTGAGGAGGTGAAGGAGGGCGGCTGGCCGACCACCTTCGCCAACCAAATCCGCTTCTGTAGCTACCAATGGCAGTGGCAGCAAAGTGCCTCCGACTCCAGTAATGGCCATGGCCAGCAGCAGACACCAAGGTTCGTCCATGCCAAAGACTTCAGCGCCAAGTCCAACCGGGTGGGCGTCTTTGCCCACGTGACGGTTTGGTGCTCGCTCCCACCGAAAAGAAGCTCTACCTCTCCAACCCTGCCACTGGAGACAAAATCACACTGCCGAAAAGCCAGCGCAACAACCTGCGACGCGCCCCAAGAACCTGCCATCGTGTTGGTCTTGGCTTGGATCCACGCACTGGCAAGTACAAGGTCTTTCAGGCCTTCTACCGAACTGTCAACACTCGCTCAGGCATCTATATCTATAATCAAATTCCAATGGGGATGGAGGTGTTCACATTGGGCGGTGGCGATGACGAGACCTGGACAGAGACGAGGCAAGATCCACCGTTCCTCCTTCTTAGATGGCAGACTGGTGTGACGTTGAAAGGGTTCTTTTTCTGGTTTGTTGACAAGGCTGAGTACCAGCAACCAATTCCACGGGGTCTTGTCCGCCTTAGCATAGCGGACGAGGGATTCAATGTCATCCACCTGCCGGAGCCACTGCGTGCACGTGAGATTCACCGTTGCCACAGGCTACATATGCTCATGGGATACTAAAAAAGCCTTGAGACCAGTAAGCACTGTTTTTTTTGGATATATAAATCTCATGTTCAGCTAGTTTCTAGTTTCTGCACCACAAGTTGCTTGCTACTTGATGCGACTGCCGGCACCAGTGGTTGGATACATTACCTTTTTCAGAACACAAAGATTGTAGATAGAAGCATGTTACAGGGACAATTACCAAAACAGAGAGTTACAATCAGACATAAATGTTGATACATGTCAAAAGAATTTAGAAAAGAGGTGGCGTCAGCATTATTGTTTTAGTGTCCACAAAACACAAGGTGAATTTGAACAGACAATGCTGAAATACATGCATCACATATCCACCATCTCAGTTTTCGAGGATAGATGAAAACAACAGAAACTTAAGGCAGTTCATCCTGACAATAGATCACGTTAAAACACTTCACACCTTTGTTAGCACCTTTGCTCTAGCAAGCACTGAAGAAGGCCCAAAAGTATGATGGGTCACGCAGAGGCACAAGAAACAGGAGGCCCAACACGATGATCGCTGGGAATGAGTGGGCTTGAGTGCTTGCACGCACTTGGCTTTGCATGCGTGGCTGTCAAGTTTCTCTCTTTTCGTGATTACAATTGATATAACCATATATAGTTATGATTGTGACTTAGGGAAGACCATTAAAGCATCATACTCATATTGTGGGCCATATTTTCTACATCATCTGAGATTGGCTTTGCCTTTGTCTCTTTGACATAAACCTTGGTTAAATGCAAAATCTTCCCTCAAGGAATGCATGATCTTCTTAAGATATCTTGTTGGCCATATTTTCTTCCGGAGTTTGGTAGGAATGGAACAATTCTGAACTTTTCTTTAACATATGGATTTGGCAATTCTGCAGGTTCAACATGTAATTAGGGAAAAGAGCTTTAGAGAGAAAGGGGCAACCAAAAAATAGCTTAAACTTTTACAAGAAGACGAGATCAGAATACTTGTAACAGAAATAAAATGACATCTTCTTGTGGCAACAGGCCGTTTTACAAAATATATGGAATGATACATAACATGCTAACATAAGGCTCTGGATAGACCCAGCATACAATTGTTTGTGTGTAACAAAGCAGTTTGGCTATGTTAGCCAGGGCTAACTTTGGGGATGTCGTAGTGCCCGCTGAGGTTTGCCGGTTGAAGTTCTGGATGTCAAGTCAATCTTCTTCTGTTCCATGCTGGTGTCATAGTCAGGATGTTAACTCCCTTCTTCATCTCCCTTCTTCAGCTCATTGTCGGGATCAGTTGGTTAGTCAGAAGTTCCCCCTGAAGAATAACCGTTAGATTAGATATGTAGTGAGTATAACCAGCTGAAAATGTTTTTAGATTCATGAAGTCTAGTTACACAAAAAACAAAAGGTGAGACAACGCATAAAATGAAACAGGTTGGAAAAATGAACCAAGCACTGCATGGACAGCTACCTATTTACCAACGGAGTAAGAAATTTCTCTCGACAGGTTGGGTGTCAGCAAAATCACTATGACACACAAGTCTGGAGATTATTTTAGTAAAGACTAAACTAATTCAAGTCTCTAAAAAAATACATTGTCATTCAATGAGCAATCAACAACTGAGTGACTGGACCAGCCGACCAGGGTTCTTGTTTGCTCTGGAAACAGTTCACATAGCCACTAATAACACTTATCAGCACAAACTAAATAACTCCTCAGTAATGCCTCCAAGATCCTTCACCAAAACATGAATACAAAAAACGAACATATATGCAAGGGCTGTATAAAACTACAAAGGGTGTATCCAAATACAGATTAGATGAGCGTCAAGCATATCCAGAGAAAGAAATTCAGCAAAAAAAATGTAGGAAGCATTAGTAATGTACTTCCTATTTGTTATGGCATGGTGACATATAACAAAAACAAGGCACCTAAATAGAGGTAATCAACAACGATAATGTAATAAAAAAACTAATTAGTTATTCAGTGAATGGTACACAACCAAGCAGTTGATGGGTACCACCTCTAACAAACATAGTAATGCTTATACACATCCAATAGTGCAGAAACTGGATAGCAGATGCTTAAGTCTAAAATTGACCAGTGTAATAATGAGAAGAAAAAAAACCTTTCTCCTCATCGTGCTCAGATGAACCAATAGAGATGGCACTTTGGTTGAATACGTCAAACACAGAAGGATGCTCCTTCACCAAGTTAACTTCTCTCTCCAATTCTAAGGAATTGAAACAAAAAATAAATAAATATAATTGGCAATATAATTCCTTTTTCATGCAACAAGGAAAACAGATGAACTACTAACCTTTCAAAGTTGTTGCCATACATTTTAACCAGTCGCAAATGCGTTTCTGAAATATCGAATCCCTTGGATGGGAGACATAAAACACGTCCTTTCTGTAGCACAAACAAAAAAAGAAAGAAAATTTCACAAAACCATTGTCCCGATACTTAACCATTCTCAAAAGGTTAATCTTGAAGTTCTTTAGAGAGAGAGAACCTTCTTAGGAATTTTTCTCTCGCACTGCGTGCCTTCCAGAACAATTTGAAGTATCAAGTTTTATTATCTGCACAATGACAAACACATGGAGATGACAAAAAATTAACTCAACAATTTTCTGTAGCAGTTATCAATTTGGCACAATTGTATGACATGAAAAAATAGAAAAGATAACTTCCTTGTAAATACAAACATAACATGAAGCAATAAATTAAGTAAAAGAACAACTTGCCTGTCGTTCATATGCATGTTCTTCTATGGTCCCACATGTGACAAGGCGATAAACAATAACATCTCTTACTTGGCCAATCCTATATGCTCTATCAATTGCTTGAGTATCATCACTGTTAAAAATAAGATTAGTATAGATCAGTATTAAGAAATTAGTGCACGAACATGTTTTGTACATAGGATTAGTAGTACCATGGGTTATTGGAAGGATCTACTATTATAACCCGGGATGCTGCGGTTAATGTAATTCCCACTCCGCCTACTTTCATCGTAAGAAGAAATATAGGTGGTCCATCCTTCCGTTGAAAATCCTATCAAAGAAGGTAAGCGTGAAAATCAATACAAAAAAAAATGGAAATCAAGAAAAATGGTGGAAAAACAAAGCACACCGTAATAAGTTTGACTCTTTCCTCACACGTCGTGGTCCCATCCATCCTGATGATCTCTTCATTGGTTATGTTAGATAAAGCTTCCTGTTTGCAATTACAAATATTAAACATTTGTCTATGCATGTATCAATTATAAATACACCATGGAGTGATCTTGATGGTGTAACACCTGTGCTTAGTTCCATTTATCTTTTTGCTAGTTAACTTTTTAAACACCTGTTCTGTGCGTGATGATAGAAACAGGCAGGTATGGTAAAGAGTCCCATTAAGGTAATGAGGTTACCTCAAGGACTTGTAACATTTCCTGGGAGGTTGAAAACACAAGAATTTTGTGTTTATCATTCAGGAGAAGAGGCTGCGGCACAACAATTGGTTGTTATTTCTAAATAACACTACATGAATTAGAAAGACATTTATCAAAAAGTTACCACGAAGTCTAACAGAAACCTCAATTTACTTGAAGTAATATCAGGAGTTAATTTGTTGACTTTCTCCAAAGTGCTCTTAAATTTTTGTGAAATATTTTTGGCACTTTGCATTCCAACAACACTAGGGCCCAAACAAAGGCCTTTTAACACCTATAGGCACTGGGTACGTCTTTTTTTATACAGAGAAAGAGAAACATATCAGTAGAGTGAGTGGAAATAATGCATCTACAATAGCATGAAAAAATGATGCATTGGAAAGGCTTACTGGTAAAACTTTAAAAGCTGCACCACGTAACTTTAACGCCGGATTAGGGTCACAAATGACGGCCTTATAAAGGTTAGCCTGCACAAATAAAAAAAACCAAGTAAACCAGGTCCAAAGGTTAAGGTGAATTTGTTGACAAGCTACATCCCCCCCCCCCCACCCACACCCACCCACCCCACACAAATATGTAATATTATATATATAGTCCATACCTGATGATAGCTTATTTTCACCCACACAATAACCTCATACTTGTTTGGTTGTAGTCTCCCTGAATCCTTCAAAAAAAATTTGGTGCGCCGAAGAATAAATAGATCCACCAAATCATGTAGTGCCTGTGAAAAATAATTTGAAGGGACTAAATACATTGATCAATCTAGGAAACTTGGAAACATAGGAACTGTTATGTTTTTGAAGGAGTTAGCCCCTGTGTTCAGGCTGTTAAGAGTAAATAAGAATAGTACTACCATGTCTACCTACGTGGGATCAGGGGCAGATCCAGAAACACCGTTTTAGGAGGGGCTAATTAGTTAAAGATTGCATGAAGAAGGCTATTTTTAGTTGAAAATCAAGAATTTACATGGCTCAACAAGACATGCATATAGGACTTTTATGCTCCACCCCGGGCTACAGCCCCCTAGCCCGGGGTGTGGATCCGCCCCTGCGTGGGATGATAGTCCTATATACTGCATATAATCAGTGCGATACATCAAATATTCTACCAATTCTATTCTCCTTCACAGGCAGTACTAGGAATGAGCACACTACAGGGAGATTTGACAGAATCAATCAAGGTGTGTATCCTGCTGTGTGTGGAGAGTTGTGTGGGGCATACTGGTAGTGTGAGTGGCCTGCAGGGGTCATTCATCCTGTGTGTCAAAATCAACAGACCAAGACCAAGCTGCAGATGGACTGTTTGTGTGAGTCCTCAGGATAAATTTCAGTTTTCCCACTTCACCACCTTATCCTCATCCTCACTGTCATACGCCTCCAATCGCACCACTGGGCACACCATAATCAGTAGTACCAGATTCCATGCCATATAAATACAAACCAGAGTACAAAACTGAAATAGGAAACCAGTTGGTTTGATACTCACAGGAGCCCTTTTGGCCTGCATATCATTATATTATAGAAGAGATAAAAGGAGGGAGGGGAAAGAACCCTCTAAGTACAATGTTTAAGAAAAATGGAACTTGGCATTTCTGCATTGACTACAGCAGGCTGAATGTTATAACAGCTACAAATTTCACAAAGTTAGATATGAAGTCAGCCTTACATCAGGAACAAATTCTAAATTCTCTTATTGGAAATAAGCTTTGAGTCTCCTCAGACAGAACAACCTCAAGGACAGGAGTCAACTATCACTGCAGGTGTGTGTGTGGAGCAGGGTGTGGAGGGTTGTACGGGGGGTTATGGGCAGTGTGTGGCCGGCATATAGGTGTAGTAAAAGATATGAAAACACTGGATCTGGGAAGATAAAAGTGTAACAAATATTAAACATAATAGAATAACCGTTAAAAATAATTAACCTTTGAACTCTCAGCTGCTTCTTGTATGGCTTTAGGAGTTGATCCTTTGTACTTTCCAAGATCAATAGGTGTGAAGAAAGTTTCCTTAAATTCCTCCTCATTGCCCAATAATGTTGGGTTGCAGAATTTCATTAAGGCATATAAATCCTGCACAAAAATAGGATTTAGCAGTTGGATTTAGCGCTGCATGGTGAAGGGAAAGAATGGAGACATTACCATCAAATGATTTGCTATAGGTGTACCTGTGACCATAATTTTATGGTCACATTTGATCTTCCTAAGGGCTTTGGATGCTCCCACTTCTTCATTTTTAGTCTGTGACCTTCATCTGCGAAGATGTAGTCTATAACTCCAAGTTTCTTTGATATTTTATTCCAATGATCACGGATAGTTTCATATGTTGTTAAGATGACACCACCTTCCTAGAGGGAGAGATGAGGGAAGTGATTTATTACTCAACTAGTGCCTAAGAGACAATGTGCTGAGCAAAGTCAAATTAACCAACCTGCCTAACATTTTCCAGTGCGCTTATATGGAGTTCGGAGTTGCCTTCATTGAACCTTGAAAGAGAATATAATTGGTGGAATATTGGATATATTGCATTGGGCCTCATGGGCTGATTATATAGAGTACATAGGACTAACACCTCTCATGGTTAGACAATATGGTACTATTCCTAATACTCTAACACTCCCCCGCAGTCACAGCGGGAGCGCTACAGACGATGAGACTGGAGAAGAAGCTGACAAGCTAACCCCCCCCCCCGCAGTCATAGCAGTCGATACGGCGCGTATGCTGTGGCTGGAGAAGAACCTGATGAGTCCTCATGCAAGGCGGTATTGCCAATGTCGAGATAGCCAAGCGTGAGGGTGCAGTAGCCGTGGTCGAGGGGGCTGTGCTGAAGTGGCCGCGGTCATCGTAGTTGTGGTCGGGTAGCCTTGTCAATGGAGCTGCAGGCGCACAAGAGATGCCATGGTGATATGACGGAGACACGTTGAGGCAGTCATCGTGGGAGGAGGCGATGTCGAAGTCGACGCAGTCAAGGCCATCGTGGACGTAGAAGAAAGGCGACGACGCAATCGAGGCAGACGAGGTGGGAACGGGAGGGTCGATGCCAAAGTCGATGTAGTCAAGCCGCCTGTGCGCCGAGGCGTGTGCTGGGTTTGCCAGTCCCAGCAACGCATCGGGGAAGAAAGCACACATTGGTGCTGCCAATACCGGGCGTACAAGGGAGAGGGCCCCAACCACGGGGACACGACGTGGTTGTGCTGGACGAAGTAGAAGCAGTGCGATAGCGACGCATCGGCCAGTGGAGCTTAGCGAAGATGCAAGGGTCGGCGAGCTAGGCCCAGTGACGGCGAGGGTGTAGTTGCAGCTCGATGACGAAGACCTAATCAACAGGACAAAGACCTTGTGCGGACGGAAGCGGGGACGCGTCGGCGAGCACCGCCCAGCGACGACGCGAGACACAACCGTCCATGCACAGGGGACGGTGATGTAGATGCAACGGCGAGGTGGACACACGGGCAGCGGTGTTGTGGCCCGATGAGGCAACACAGCAGCCGCCCTGTTGCTCGGAGAAGAGGTGCGTAGTACTCGGCGTTGGTGTCGATGTAGTTGATGCCGATGCCATAGTAGTTCGCACGAGGTCGACGGGCGGTGGGCGACTCAATCCCGATCAGTGATCGGGCAAACCAAAAAGATATAGCAGCAGTATATCAGTTGTACCCAGCGTGACGACACGACGGCGGTGGTGCGACCTCATCAGGCGGTGCTCCCTCAGCGACAGGTGCACAGCGGGGCGCGGACGTGTGGGGTCGAAGGCGCCGACGTAGATCGACGTAGTGGAGATGGGCAGATCCACCTCACTGCAGCGACACACCGGACCTGGCTACCTCCATGGCAGCACAGATCGGCGTGTGGCCGGGCCTGGTCGCCACCACGGCGGCACGGGACGAGGTGAGATCCAACAGCCTCCATGCGGCGAAGATCGGGAAGGCGTTGATGACGACAGCCCAGCGATGAGCCTGGGAACAAGGTGACGGTGACTGGACGATGACGTAGGGGGGATCCTGATCTGCTGCGCGACGACAACAATGGCTGCTGGATCAATAGGATCGGGTGCCTAAACGGGGGCGCTGCCCCCGGCGGAGAACAGCCTCTCCCTGGGGGCGCGCGTGCGAAAGCGGCGGCGGCTAAGGGTTAGGATCTAAACCTAGGAGAATGATACCATGAAAGAGAATATAATTGGTGGAATATTGGATATATTGCATTGGGCCTCATGGGCTGATTATATAGAGTACATAGGACTAACACCTCTCATGGTTAGACAATATGGTACTACTCCTAATACTCTAACAAACCTGAAACCAAAAAGCAATTACTGTGATATAAACTCACACTTGAAACATTAGATAAACTCACACTTAACATTTGACTAACTCACATTTTGCTTTGAAGACCAACTTTTGTTAACTCTGTGTAACACCCCAAATTTTGCATAATTTTGAAATAGACAATTTGGTTAAATTTAGCATTTTTGGTGAGCATTTAATATAGGAAAAATAATAAATTTTCATAAAATTAAAATCAAAACTAGGACAAGAAGCATATTTGTGCATTCATGCTGGTGCATATTTATTTCGTGATGTCTGGTTTTGGTTGGATTTGAATTTGAATTCAAAATCCTTTTGAAATAGTTTTGAAAAATAGTTCAAATAAATGAAAGGCCATTTCTTTCCCTCTCTTTTCCCTTTCCTTCCTTTTGGCCCGTCCAGACAAGCAGCCCAACCGGCGGCCACAGGCCAGCCAGGCCAGCCCAACCGCATGCCAGGCCGCCATCTTGAGCCGAGCGGCCCAGCTAGCCCGCACCGCCATCGGCCGCGCGGTCTCCCTGCTGGGCCAGTAGGCCGGCCCATCAAGCTGCTGCTCCGCCACGCTCGGACGCCGACAGGTGGGTCCCACCCTACGGGCCCACTCGTCAGCCGCCACCCGCTGCCTCCGCTCCGCGTCGCGTCTGTCGTCGCCGAAGCCGCCCCTGGCACGCCAAGGATCCCCACGCCAATAAGGGGAAATGCCCGAGTGCGCTGCCTCCCGTACCCTAGTCCGAGCCGTCGCCACTTGAACCCTAGCCGTCGAATCAACGGAACCCTAGCCACGCGCACAACCGCCATTGCCGCACCGAGCTCGGGTGCGCCGCCATCGATCTCCGTCGGTGTTGAGGCCCCGCCGACGAGACCCACTCAGCGAAGCACCACACGGAGGTAAGGAATCCCTGGTCTCTGTGGCACTCCCTCTCTCCACCCCTAGCGCCCGCACGCTGTCGTCGTAGCGCCGCCGCCGCTACGCACCGCCGCGCTGTCCCTCGTCCTCGGCCGCCGTCCGCTGCAATCGACTCGCGACTCGCGCTTGCGTGGACGTGTGTGCCTCGCCCGTGCGAATGGATTGCACCCTAGAGCCCCGCAGCACCCTCCCGCCGAGAGTCCGCCGCCGGTCAATGGCACTGTCGCGAGCCGACCCGCCACCGGCCGTTTTCCGCCGTCATTAACTCCGCAGCCGAGTCCGCAAAGCCATGCTCGTCTCCCCTGTGCTTTCCGCGTCGCAATCTGAGCACCGGAGCTCCACTCCTTCCAACTCCGCCGACGCGCCGCCGCCTGGAGCACCGTCTCCGCGACCCAACCCCGCCGGCCGATCCTGGCCACCCAATCCAATCTGGACGGCCCAGATTAGATCGTGGATACCGGTCAACCAGGAGGTCAATGGGCCCCGCTCCAGCTGACGCGACAGCCACGTGTACGCAACGTCAGCGCCACGCAAGCGCTGACCAGTCAACCTGGTCAAACGGCCGGTCAGCTCTGGCTATTTTATAGAAAAGCCCCTGAGTTTTTAGTAATTATGATTTAGTCCAGCACAGTTCAAATCAGACTGTTATTTTTATAGTTTGAACCCCGAAGTCGTCGTATTTATGTTTTAGGTCCAAACTAAGTTTTTTTAGTTTTTAAATTATTTTTGAATTCAAAATTAGTTCAGTTTATTTTTGGTTATGCCCCTGACCTTGTTTTAGCCGTAACTTTTACGTTTTAGCTCTATTTTTAGCAAACTTATACTTTTCGGAATCGTATCGACGTAAGCTACGCGATCGTAGTGACATTTATCATGTTCTAGGATTTTAAAAATGTGGCTTATTTGTGGGTTAGGATAAAGGATCCAGCAACGCCTTTCCAACCTGCGAATAGCCTAGATCAACCTCGTTAGTTGTGCCACCACAACGATAGCTCCTTTGTTGATCACTCTTACGCTCTCGTGATCGTAGTAACGAGCTCTACGTGTAGACGTGATTTCTTCAGTGTTTCTTTTGATTGATGTTTGTTCTTAGCTTTGTCTGTTTGTGTTGCTTATTTGCTACGAATAGACGAAGAGCAGTTCAAGAGTGTTGAAGATCAGGAGCTGAGGACCAACAAGTATAATTGGAGTTGGAGACTAAGAGTTCTTGGACAACCAGAGTCAGCAGGTCCATTGGGGAAGCTTTGAAAGAGGCAAGTATAGTTTGGGGTTTTATCTTTGTAACCATGACCTTGTGATTTAATTAATGTTTAAGCATTAAACGTTAAAAGATGACTTTTTAACAAAATTAAGATCTTATCTGTACGTGATCATCCGGGATTTACAGTACAGCTATGAGGGCTACATGGCTCTGGTTTTAGCTCAGTATGAGGCCCTTTTCTAGCTTGTTAGTGGTTACCCGAAAGGACGCAAAAGGGGCTCCGATCTGTATGATCCCGCTGCCTGCCAAGAAGGTGTGGTTCTTGTCTTTTGTTAGTCACCTCTTGGGGGAGGATTCATGCTTATTGATGGGGAAACCTAGCTACCCTAACTTGTTAGACGAACCTTTGAAAGGCTTCATAGTGAACCCTGCCTTGGTAGACGAACCTCCTTGGTAGTGGGCTAAGAGGCTGATCCCCTCGGGCAAAAGGGTAAATCACGGCTCACAGTGAAAGTGTACACCTCTGCGCAGAGTTTATTAAACTGGTATACTAGCCTTGCTCAAGGACACGAGCGACATTAGAGACATTTACATTAGATGATGATTCTGGTTATGTTAAGATGCTCATTATATATCGTTTATGTTTTACATTATTTATATTACATGGATCATGAGTTTATAGCTATATTGTATCATTGCTATACTTGTTGAGTTCGACATGGACTCACTCTTGCTATTTCCCCTATACCTCAGGAGATGTGTTAGCTTGTTGTCAACCAGTCAGTTGGATCCAGTGGAGTGAAGTCTACACCCGGAGTTTGAGGTCGTCTTTCCGCTGTTTGTTCATAGGTGATCTTTTATATACTGTGTACGTTATACTTAAAGCGTTGTACTTGATACTATTTATAGCTATATGTGGGATTTGTCCCTTAAGACTCACATATAGTGTATATCTGGTTTTGTCCTTAGAACCGGGTGTGACACTCTGGTTCCCATTGATATATAACACTCAACGGTGAAATAATTACGGCTATCTTGATCATGTTTGAATAGAACAGACCCCGTAGGAAAGCACAGATTTGTCGGGTCTTCCCCATCCCCATATCATCTGCCAAGATCCCACCTCTATTGGTGCAATGCAGTTCCCATAACCAAGCCATACCTTGGCGCTGATGAGAGAAGAGACTACTATACTCTATATAAGGCAGAGAAAAGCATTTGGAATTGCTTGGATTTATTAAGTTTTGATCATCTATTGGGTCTAGAGTCACATCCTTTATTTGCATATTGTTCATGAGATAAAAGCTCATTGGTCTCATGGGAAAAGCCTTCGACCACTTATTTGGTATTACTGTGCAACCCATTTGAGCAATCTGATGAATCCCTCTCATACCAATAATATTGCCACAGCAGACATTTTCAACCTGCTGTTGTCTCTTTCCTATCCAAATAATGGGATCAACTTTCAAGTTCTTTCCAACCACAGCTCTCTTCATATGCAGGACCCAAGATATCGACTTTCATACCAGTCCTAATAGTTCCAGAGTATATGCGGCCAAATGCAATTGGCTCATTTGTTTCAGCGTCAATAATAATTTTTGATATGTACACCATGAGTGGACCTGTCGGGTTGCAGGTCCTAATAGCTGTTGCACATATATCATTCATGGACCCGCTGTAGAGATGGTCAACTCGATACTGTTGAGCTCTTTGTGCAGACGGGAGCCTGCAAATGACCATTTTAAGAAAAGTTCTACCGGCTGGTAGGAATTTAGGAATGAACTCCTTGTAAAGTGAAATTCCCACTTTTCCTACAAATTGTTGTTTGTCTTTCACAGTACCACCAAAGAATACTTCATACTTCCCCAGGTCACCTTCAAGGCAGTGCTCAAAGATGGTCATGATGAGCTTAATGCAGAAGTGTACAAAACCTTGCACAGAGGTTTCAGTGTGCACCGCACTCCATTTTTTACTTTTTGGATCATAAAAATTGTCGCCCCAAAACCTTCCCAGCAACAGAGAATGGTCCACAGAAAGTAAAGATGCCCAAAAGTGTGCCATGTCCTCCAAGGTAAATGCCCACCCTGAAGAAGAGGAACAGAAACATACATTTCCTTTTCTGGGGTCAAATGTTACATCATTGAGAACCTTATTCTCATATTTTTCACATACGCCATTTGCTTTCTTTATAACCTCTGGTAACCTTCGATAGATTTGCTCGCCATAAGCATGAACTTCCTCATCTTCTTTCAGATTTTTCAGAACATCTTCTATGTCCGGCACACCTATACAAAGTAGAGGCACAACGCTCTCATAGAGTGCTTGACGAATGAAACTTTCCGACTGGAGAGTAAACCCTTCATTCAACTCAACTCCTACTAATGCTCCATCCATAATAGTGAAAGGATCTAATCGGCCTAGAGGGGGGGTGAATAGACGATTATTAAACCTGAAACTTAAAACTCAAACGCGGAAGTTAAATACCTACCGAAAGTAGGACCGAAAGTAGCACCGGTACTACCGGTAGTACAAAAACTAATACTACCGATGCAAACTTCTGGTACTTCTGGTAGCCTACGAAACTACGAAATCAAAATGAAAATTAGAGTAAAATGAGTTGTAAATTCAGATCTAATTGTTACCACCCCTTTGTTGATGTTGCTGATGAAGGTGTTGAACTTCTTGAGGCGTTTCACCGTACCAAATTATAGATCGAGTCCTCCAACCTATGAACTTTAGGGTCAGGAAGAAGAACACAAAGAACACAAGAACAAGGGTAGTCGATGCTACGTCCACAGCAAGACACACTATTTATACCGAGGTTCGGCAATCCCCACTCAGGAGTTCCTACGTCCTCGTTGTTGAGGTGACCACGAAGGTCTCCTCCCTCAAGCGCGAGCTTAAGATATTCACTAAGAATCAAGGGTAATACAAACGCTTCGGGGTGCCCTTACAAATGAATCAACACGGGCAACCACGAAGAACGCCTAGCCTGCTAGGGTTCCAAGAACCCAAGAGTAACAAACACAAATCAAGCCGGTAAGACGAGAAATCCAAGTGCTCAAGTCGTAGATCGAAGTTCCTACTCTCTAATCTCACGTCCCTAGCTCGAATCCTTGAGGGGATGAAGTTTGGGAGCAAAGGGGGAGAGAGAGCAGGCGAGCTGGTACTTGGGAGCTTTCTTTCTCAGGTGAGGAATGAGTGAAAATCGCAAGAGAGAGTGAAAAGAGAGAGGTGAGGGGTATATATATGGTCTGTCCAGAGCAACTACCGGTAGTACTGATGGAACCACCGGTACTACCGGTACCTCACAAAAATAATCGTTGTCGTGTGTCAGAACGTGCAGAGGGAGTCATACCGGTACTACCGGTAATAAGACCGGTACTACCGTTAGTATAAAATTAGGCCGCCATAGACGTGTTCGACTTGGGCTATATATATATATATATATATATATATATATATATATATTTAGCCGGTACTACCGGTACCAACAGCGGTACTACCGGTAGTACATAACTACGCCAACTCGCAGTCTTCAACTTTGGGAAAAATATGCCCGGTACTTCTGGAGTATAATTTTAATAAAATGCGGTGCTATCGGAGAGCACCGGTACTGCCGGTTGGGGAACCGGTACTACCGGTAGTACAAAGTTTTTTTTAACTTTGCACATCTCAACTTTCTGAGAAAATAGCACGGATACTTCCGGTTTAAAACTCCAATATTTCCGGTACTTTCGGTAGATCAGATTGGCTGAAGGAAAGAACTTTTCTAAGTGATGTGAGTGCAACGGTGACTCTCCAAACGCTCTAAATATAGACTTGAGCACTTTTAGACCTCGAATTACCAACCTAATTTGTATCCCTCTTGATAGTACGGCGTTTCCTATAACTCAAGTAAAGATAAGAATTGAGGGCACTCTTGAGAAAAAACGTCGTCCATCCATATAAAATTTAGGGTGCTTGTATCACCAAATATTGTCATTCAAATCTTTCAGTGGACTAACACCTGTATATTTAATTCGATAAAATTGTTAGTCCCTAATTTAATTATTATTAATTATCCAAAATCCACTTCGAAGGCGAATGCACTTACAAATACAGAGCTCCAATGATGAATTCATAACTTCAGGACAATGGGTGACATTCACTACATAAGTATTTCTTTGACCTTCACCCAGTTTGTAGAATAGTGCCATAGGCTCATCTCCTCTAGCAATTGTATTACTCAAAATTTCTGTATCCAACAGTGTAGGATCAGATGATAGTGCTTTAACAATGCTGGACTGGCCTGGACCAAAGATACAGATATTTCTGATATTCTCTGTCATAGTCATTGTCTTCTTCATACGCTTCATCATTACCGCAGCTTTGCTGAACCGATAAGCAACATCTTTTGCCTTGGAGCAAGGTGCTGTTAAGATTTCGTGTCCACTTTTAGTCACCAAAACTGTATCAGCTAACAACAGTGAAAACTGCTTTGTCTTCTCACCGCTGGTGGTTTCTGACTTGATGTTATGCAAACCAAGGGAGACATTAAAAACCATTCCCTGTTTTATTCTAAGGTCATTAATGGCATTGAGATCTAGGCCAGACTCTCGAAATTCAAGGCCTATGCCACTTCCAGCACACTCTGATAGATTAAGAAGTAAATCAGGGGCATCCCTCTCAATCACTGCCACTGCAGCTTGATAAACTGCACTCATCTGATTGTCTGGTTTCACTTGTTCAATAGCAGCCTCATGAGCTTTCAAAAGAGTCTCATATGCTCTATTCTGAGTAGGCGTAGCATCAATAAGATATGTCCGAGCAACATTTGAACAGTAGGCACTGTATTTGGAACCAATTGCACAGATGATAACACTTGCTGAATCATAATTCAAGTACTCATCGTTGCAAGACGCACCAGCACTAGCACCAAGCATTAGATCAAACTTACCCCCACTTTGAAAGACTGGAAAGTAGCATAAATCAACATCATTAGGCTTCAAGTTCACATTGACCTTGAGGGGATCAAGAATAGCACTCTTTGTATAATCCATCAATGATGAGTGTGAGACTTTCTCTTCCTCATCAATAACCTTCTCCAGCTCAGGAACCACAAATCTTTCCAGAACAGATGAAGTTAAGTGAGCAGTGTTCTTCACGCATGTGACCTCTGTGGTGTCCTTCACAGCAAAGAGCTCAGAGAAGCCATCCGTTACATCTGCAAGCTGTAGGCCTGATCCGGATAACTTCTCTGTCCATGTTTCAAGAAACTTGCCCTCAGGCGCCTCTTTGGCAATGTATCCAATGATGACTGGCTTGTCTGATTTTGACTGACTACGAACAGCCTGCACTACGTCATCCATCAAGTGAGCGCTGTCGTAATTCTTCCTTTTCACATGAAACACAATGTCAGCACCAACAGCATTCTTTGCAGCCTTCTTGAGGGTCCCAATAAGATCTGCTCTCTTCTGAGTACATACAACATGTATTTCCTTGTGCATGAAGACAATTATTGTTTGTGGAAAATCATATCCAAGTAACCAAGTATCCAGGGCTGATGATTTCGAAACACAAAGATCGTCAGAAATAGGAGGTGTAGCAATGGCGATACAATCAGAGGACCTCCAATGATCAGACTTGTGATCCTTCCAATGGTCATAGAATACCTTCAGCCGCTTACTGAAGTTCTGTACATTAATTGGATAGGGTCCAGATCCCCCTCTGGTACTAGCATTATCATCCATGTTTGTGAATAAGCTTAACCTGACAGAAAGAATTGATCTGAAGTTAGCAAACCAAAAAGAAAATCACAAGGTTATCCTAACAGTCAGCCATGAATTTGTGAGCACGAGGAAATACTTGAGAAATGAGAACAAAACAAAAAACTGTACAGGCAAATAGATGGAGCAGTAACCATGTAGAATATCAAAACTTATTGTTGCTTTAATTACTATGGATTAGCTATAGTCACGGCAGGCAATAATTGTCCCAATAGCACCCAAATAACACCTGCTCCTTTTAACATAACACACACTCAGTAAAGGAGCTAAGAGATACCAATCGCCTATATTAAGAAGAATAAAAGGGGCAGATATTTGCATATACATATATTGATTATGAATCTGCAAGGCAAAGCATAAATACTAGAGTTCAGTAACAAATTGAAGGTGTCAGCATGTACCAACACAATATTGGATAATGTTTCAGTCATACAACTTCTCGAATGTGAAGAAATAGAGTACCAACTCAATCAATTTCTTAAATGTTAATATTAGTATTCTTTGCATTTTTTCACAGAAAATCTGATACTGAATTTGCAAGGTGCTGGTGCTTCAGTACTAAGCCCAGAGAAACTAATTGCCTATATTTAAGAAGAATAAAAGGGGGAAACTAATTGCCTCCAGAACAATTTACAACAACCCAACAATAAAACAATCAGTGCCAGTAAGACACATACAGTTTCCCACAGACTCAACTCATCGGAAGCAAGAGTTGCTGTATTTTAGATTTAATGTTGGTGTAAACTCGTACGATGACTCATGTAAACTTGAGAAGAGATGGATCGAATTCCCCCAATTACATTATGGTATCAGAGAGCCAAAGCTAGGGTTAGGGTTACCTCGAGCGGCGACGTGAGCAGGTGAGCGCCGGCGCAAGCGAGCACGAGCAGGCGGCTGCGCGTGTGTGAACCGCGGGCGTCGCGTGCGGTGGAGTGCACCGGCGGCCGCGCGAGCGGGCGGAGCGGCGGCCGCGCGTGCGTGCGGCGGAGACGCGCGAGCAGGCGGAGGCGGCGGCCGCGCGTGCGTGCGGCGGAGACGCGCGAGCAGGCGGAGGCGGCGGCCGCGCGTGCGTGCGGCGGAGACGCTCGAGCAGGCTGAGGCGGCCGCCGCGCGTGCGAGCGGGCGGAGGCAGGCTGGTTGGTTCGGCCTGGAAGCTGTGCTGCTCGTGTATGTGTATCGAAGAGGAGAGGAGGACTGGACTACTGGAGGAGAGGAGGTTCGGCCTGGAGAAGGGACCGGGATCGGAACGAGATCCCCTGCTGGAATTTTTTTTATTAATAAACTTATTTTTAAAAAAAATTACAAAATTAGTCTTCGTTTTTAAAAAATTACAGGAATAGGCTACCAGTCGCCCGTTGAAAGGGCGACGTGAGAGAATCGCCCGTTGAAAGGGCGACCAGGCTAGTCACCCAGCCAAAGGGCGACCTGATGTTCGCCCCGTCGACGGGCGACCTGGTTTTTTGGATTTTTTTTAAAATAATATTTATTTATTTAGAAATTTTAAAAAAATTTCGGATTTTTTTAAAATAATATTTATTTAGCAAAAATAATACGCAGTCATGCAATGGGCGTGTGAAAACGCCGTTGTCGTGTGCTCGCCCAAACTTAATAGATAAAAAAATACAACAGTGAAACATTAATTAAGTTCTAAAAACTAAAATAGTATCAGTACAATATCATAGAAAACAACATCGTTGGCAAATCATACAAAACTAATATCGTCCACGCTTAGGTGCAACACCCCTAATCGTGCCAGGTTTTGGTGCTTTGCGGCCCGCTCGCACATGGCCGGCTGAGTAAGTAAGCAGCGAAGGAGGAACTATAACACGTGCAGGACGGCCTCCAGCAGCAGCTGGTGTCGCGTACTCGTCCTGTGAGGGCTGTGTCTGTGGTGGTGCTTCACGTAACTGCGATGACGCAAGTACGTCCGCCGGCTCCTGCTCCAGGTAACTGTCAAGGTCGAAGGGTGACGGGGATCGCTGATGAAAAGTGTCAGCGTGCTCAGAGATGTCCGATCCCTCGTAGTCGTAACGGGTCGTCCCTAAACATATAAGACCAACGTTATGATAACGCTGACGGTAAAACTAATATATAACGTGTCGAACTCTTAAAAGTAGGTCATACCTGGAACCATAGGTACAGCGTGTGAAGAGGAACCTCCGAAATCGAACTGATGCCGCGAACCGTCAAAGTGCATATCTGACCATGCAGAGTGAATGTAATGTTACGAATAAAGCAGTATTAGATAATATAATTAAATTTCACAACTATATCGTACCTGTAGGCATATGAGCAGGCTGCGAAGATGATCCAATGATATCGAACTCCGGACGCCAACCGACAGAGTACGTAGGTGGACCTGAATAATGAAACTTATAAGTAACGAACAAGTTACCATTACTACATACGAAGAAAATATAAGTTACTCACCTGTTTGGTACGTAGGCTGCGGAGGTAGTGGCGCCGTCGGTCCGTCAGGCCTGTGTGTCACGTGTGAACGTCGAAGGGCGACATCTGGCTGTCGCCCGCAGGGCCAGCACGACGTCAACTTGACAATGTTTGCAGTAGAGTCGTACATCCTCTGGACCGCAGCGATAAGCTCGTGGCTGGTCATCTGAATGCCCTCCCTCAACCGGTGCAAGAGCGATCCACCATCCACAGTGATACGGTGACCCATGTCGGCCTATTAACAAAACGAGAATATTGAAGTAATTACGATAAGAAAAATATTAAACGAAATAGGTTGAAGTTCATAAAGATCGTACCGCCAACGACATCGCCTGATCTCTGTGCACAGGGTATGTGTCCGTCAACCTGGGTACGTGGGTCCGTGGCTCCGCTGGTGTATACGTGACTCTGATCCGTGTGCGAGGAATATACCAACGTAAGTAGTCCCCGTAAGCCTCCAAGGAAAACGGTCTGGGCTCGTAGGTCACATCATGTAGTGCGTTGGCCCACTCGTCGACCCACGGCTATATACGGGAGGACCAAGTAACGCCTGCCGGTAGACCCCTCCGCACGTAACTTTGGATTTCAAAACGTATTAATTATCTTTCTATATATATTAAATACTCAATCAGAACGAATTAATTGTCTTATACTTACCCGTGCACGGAAAGAGGAACAATATGGACAACCGGGAGTGGGAACGTCTGGTTACGACCAAAGTGCCCATCACTCTGTGAGGAGCGTAGTCCTCGACAAAGATGTCAAAAACGACAACCTTACGTGTCATCCAGTACTCCTGATCCCTCGTGCAGAACGACGACAACCCATTAGGCGCTCGTACGACAATCTCCTCCATGCTGTAAGGTGCCCAGCGGACGTCGTCTGGCCTAATCCGGTCAAACGCCGCCATGTAATCAGGATAGGCTCTGTGAACCTGAATGTTTGCCCAAATAGGCTGTATAGAAAATAATAGTAAGGTGTAATTTATTCGAAAATAAATAGAAACAGGTTCAACCGCGATATAGAAGACTTACCCGCCGCCGGACCCACAACGAACCCATCGTAGGGCGTCCTCCTCCGTCTCCCTGTACAACCCTGCTCCGTAAGTCGAGAAATCCATGACTAGTCGTCCAATACTAAACCGCTCATACGACCAGAGTTGAAGTAATAGTGGACAACCAGAGAGGATAGCTGACGGGTCGGTCTTTGTGCACGCATCACAAAGACCTCGGTACGTGGCTGCCAAGATAGTGGACGCCCAACTGTACTGCGGCACGGGGTCGAGCGGTGCGTCCGCTATCTCGCGCGCGAAGTGAATCAAGTGCTTCGCGACAGAGTTCCCATGCGACGATGTGAACATTATCCAAGTAAGTAGGAGACGTCCTCGAGTGTGGGAGTCATCTCCCCACAAGGAAAGTGGAACGTGTGCGTCTCAGGCCTCCAGCGGTCCACCAATGCCGCAAGTAAGGAACGGTCAAAGTTGAACCGTGTCACCGCATCGGCCGGGGCCTCAACAGCACTAGCCTGCACAAGCCTACACAGAGGCAGTAGACCAGCTGCTCGTAGCCTGTAGCATATACAACATTTATATATAAATATATATTACCAAATCTGAGAATATGAGTAAAACAAATAAGTAAACGTGTTATCGTGCATACCTCGGTATCCATCGCTCGTCCAGCCGCCACAACTCCTGAGGTACCCTAGGCCGTAGAACAGGTAGCTCAGCAGCTGTCACAGCACTCAAGTAGGACCGGTGGAGCTGGTCCAACTGTGCGTCCAACAACTCTAAGTGTCCCTCATCTATCGCCATACCTAAAAAAATAATGCACAAATATAATTAATACTATGACACAACAAATCGAAAAAAAGCAGACATACTATTGTTTTTTAAAGAGCATTTCCGCCTTAATTCCGCAATCCACGACGTGGACGAGGGCGCCGGTCGTCTTGCGGATTCCCTGAAGGTCCTGTTTCTGCAGCTCCCTCTGTGGTGGTTGCAAGCGTGTACTTTTTATAAGTATGTCCTGTGCCATTGCACTTGGTGCACCGATGCTCCAGTCTTCCCACTTCTGAGTCATCCATATCATTTCTAATGCGCCGTGTCTTACGACGACCAGGCATCTGTCTTAATTTGTCCTTATCGGGCCCCTGCAGGTAGTTACTGCCAGGATTGTTTGTAAAACTACCAAATATTGCGAAACCATAAATCTCTGCATTCCAGGTTGTCATGACTACCTCCTTCGTAAAATAATGTGAGACATACGGCTTCGGGGACAAATTAGTAAGTGAACAAGCTGCTATAACATGTGAGCATGGCCTGTGTAGAAGTTTCGGTTTCATGCACGAACAGCTGCATGAGTTATAACGAATAACACACTCTTGTGTAATTCTCTCTCGATTGCCACCACGACGGCCCCGATCCCTACACAGAACTTCAAAGCGATTCTCTGCTGTGCCCATAGGACGTGCACGATGCAAGCTTGCCTTCTCCACCTTTTTTTATGTAATTTGTCATGAATGTTGAAAAAATCAATGTATTATCTGCCATCGTATTAAAAGCAACCATATATCTTTCACGGAAGTACTTGCATGTTCCATGCAAAATACCCTCTACGATTGCTACAAGAGGTAATCCTCTCATGCCTCGAATGACCCAATTGTACACCTCCGCCAAATTTGTTGTCATTATTCCAAACCTCGCCCCATCTGTGTCATATAATAATGACCACTTCTCCTTTGGCTCGTACTCAATCCAATCTGAGAAGCACCTCATTGATGACCTCGACCTCCGAACCATGTTCCTCAAGGCATCCGTTGGGAGGCCTGAAAGAGGAACAGACATATAATTCGGGTCTTGATTCGTACGAGTCGCTAACTCTTCTGTTTGCTTTGTTGTTAATTCATCAAGACGTGTCCACATTGCATTGAATTTTCTTTGTTGGTTCTGATTGCACAACCTCTTAAACATATTCATAAGGTGTTTATTTTTGAAATGGCTGAAAAAATTTGCACCCAAGTGCCTCATGCACCATCTTGATTGTATGTCCGACCATCGAGGAGGAAGATCACGCTCCACTGAACCATATTGCATATCCGTTATCGCCTTCAACAAACCGGCATGTCGGTCATGTATGACACAAATATTAGGTTGCCCTTGCACCACTGCTAACTTCACACGCTCCAGAAACTAATACCAACTATCTGTGTTCTCACTTTCCACAAAAGCAAAAGCAATTGGTAGTACTTGATTATTCACATCAACACCAATAGCAGTTAGAATCTGACCTTTATACTTTCCTGTTAGAAATGTACCATCCATGCATAAAATAGGTCTGCAATGACGAAATGCCATTATACATTGACCTAGTGCAAAAAAGGCTCGACGAAGTATTAACTTTCCGGCCTCTTTTGGATCAGACACATCCATGATATCATAATATGTACCAATATTTTTTTGTCTGATGGTTTCTAACAATCTTGGTAGGTTCTCATAAGATGCTTCATACGAACCGAATCTCTTCTCAATGACCTTCTGTTTCGCTCGCCACACCTTCGAATAGCTGATGGTGTATTTAAAATCTTCCTCTATAGTAGTCACTATAGATTTCGGCTCATACCTTAAATTATCAACAATTCGATTATACATGTACTCTGCAATGAAGCTCGATGTAAGAGCTGTATTGGACTTCTCTAATTCTTGTAACTCACATGTATGTTCTGTTACTACAGAGCACTTTTAAATTGTACTCCATTTTTGCTCATAAGCATGTACCCTAAATGGACAGTCCGAAAACACACATTTAACATCATATACTTTCTTGTTGGACTTAACAACTACAAAAGACCGCTTCATTGACAGAGACCAGTACTTCACGGCACTCATCACTTCATCTTTGCCTTTGTACATAGCTCCCTCTATTAGTTCATTCTCATGATATTCCCACGGCACAGAATTTCCTTCGTTGATCATCAAATTCTTCGAACTGTTACTATTCCACTCCAGTGGGACATGAATTTCATTCTCATCTTCAGATGAGTCAGTTTCAGATATATTCTCATTCTCCATATCTTCCATCGCCATCTCTTGAACTATATGCTCTATGCGCTCTCCTTCGTCCGCTTCACCCGTCGGTACCATAGATGACAGGTGATGATCACTCTCTTCATTATCTTCCTCATTATCATTGTGATTGTCATGGCTCGGACCTCCTTCTTCTTCTACACCGTGTACCTCATGAACCTCCTTCGTATATGCCTGAACAAGAAGGACTAGAGGCCACCCATGTTCTACAGCTTTGTTGACGTATTTTCTCCATATTGATGTTGCATTAAGCGGTACTAACTCCCAAAAAGTGCCCTCCCGAGCACGACTAACGATACCCATGACCTTAACGTCATGTTGGTTGTGTCAAGCCTAAATATTCGCATCAACCAATTCTGCACACCACTAATTGTTCTCTCATTTTCCCTAGACACCCATCTACTTACTGAGGCAAATCCTGACAGATCAACCCCGTGTACACCTTGAATAATTTCTCCTTCTCCATAATAAATTTGAAATCCTAACTTCTCCGACATCTGTGTAATCTAAAAATTTTAGCTAAAATACCTCTTCACTAATATATTACTAATATTATTTCAACTATAACTATTTAATTTAACAATATATATAAAATAAGAATATAAGTAATACTACCGAAATATAATATTAATCGCTCAACTGCTCATTAGATTATCTAACAATTAATATAACACACATTAAATAATTATATATAAAATTATTTTTTTACTTACCGAAATTTTTTCTCTTCCTCTCTTCTTCCTCTTCCTCTTCCTCTTCTTCTTCTCTTCCTCTCCTCTCCTCTTCTCTTCTCTTCTCTTCTCTTCTCTTCCTCTCCTTCTCTTCTCCCCTTCCGCGCCAGCCGGCAGCGGCCGGCCGCCTTATATAAAGCCGCCACGTCGCCCTGTGTTCGGGCGACAGGGGCCAAAGTCGCCCGCTGGTCGGGCGACGTGGGGCCCGCCATGCCACGTGCACGGCCAAGTCGCCCGCTGGTCGGGCGACGTGGGGCCCGCCATGCCACGTGCACGGCCAAGTCGCCCCCTGGTCGGGCGACATGGGCCACGTCGCCCATCGGCCGGGCGACGAGCTCCACGTCGCCCATCGGCCGGGCGACGAGCTCCACGTCGCCTGTTGGTCGGGCGACGCGGCCTAGGTAGCCCGCCAGTCGGGCGACAAGGCCCATCTTCGCCCTTCCAACGGACGACTGGTGGCCTATCTCTGCAATTTTTTGAAAACAGAGACTAATTTTGTAATTTTTTAAAAAATAAGTTTATTAATAAAAAAATTCTCCCCTGCTGCCGCGCTGGGCCCTCCTCCTCCTTCGCATACTGCGTACGGCCTAACAACACGGCCTGTTAAGACGTTCCCCTCGCTGAGCCCAGGCACCTTCTCCGGCGAGCCCCTCGCTGTTTTGGCGCGACTGTCAGTCGGACTCCTCTCCGGCGACCTGAATTCACTCTGGCGAACTCTGAAGCCAAGAACAGTTGGTGCTGCCGCAATCGCAAATTCGCAATAGCTTTTCTGTGTTAATGTGCCCCTACTTTATACACAGAGTGTTATGACAGGAAGCGCATGAGTGGCTAGAGGCGCAGGGATTAGGGGCTCAAGGCTCAATTTACTATTATTATTTATTTCCTGTTATTAGCAATGACGAGAGCTATATATTCGGATGTAGACATTTTGTGATAATTAAGCAAGAGCAAATATAATTGATCGACTTCCTTTAGGGAGGCGGGTCTAGCAAACACTACGTCTTGTTTCGTTCCTATAAAAAGTTGAAATTTTTTTAAGATTTTCTGTCACGTCGAATGTTTTGACGTATATATGCAGCATTGAACATAGATAAAAAAGATAACTAATTATGCAAATTAGTTATATATTAAGAGACGAATCTTTTAAACCTAGTTAGCTCATGGTTGGACAATATTTGTTAAATACAAACGAAAGTGCTACAATACTTTTCACACAAATCTTCTCCTACGCAAGCAACAGCAGCCACAACACCAGTTCATCGTCGTCGTGGCTACAGACCTCGCCCTGCGACTCCTCATCCCTACAACCTCAGGCAGATCGCTGGTAGGAACCATAATCCTATAAACCTGTTATCAGAAATCTCTAGTTCGATGACGAGCCCTCTACCCACCCCCACTGCTCCGTTGCCATCCTCCACCAATGCAATGCTCCCTCGCCGTCGATGCTGCTGGCCTCCAAGGGGGGCGCTCGCCTCCTCGAGATTGGTGTCGTCGGCCCCTGCAACATATGAAATCTACCAATGAAATATGTGTAGTATGTTGTTGCAATATGATAAATATGCTATTAAAGCATTGTTGTGTTGCCCTGTGCTTGCAATATGTGTTTATATCGTGCTCATGCTTGTTAATGTAAGTGGTTGTCCTTGCTTTCTCATTAAAACAACTTAGACATGCTTAGGACACAAAGTTAGCTATGTTTATATTAATGACCTTGGCTAATTAGGCTTGCATGGTGGATCTGACCGAAGGTGACTTATAATCTTGTTTGACCTGCCTTAAATGTCTAGCTAGAGTATTTGTATGTGTGTGCACGGCACGCTTAATAAAAAGTATAGAGAATTTTATAAGCAACGAAGGTTGTAAATGACAAAGTCTTGAAAATGTGCACAAAATGCTGAAAAAGTATGAAAACGTCTGTTTGGGGACTTATAAATTTTTTCAGTTTCGAGGTGCCCCGCTTTAGGACCTTGTACATTTTAAATCAGGCCGAATTAGCTCATACTTATTTTTAACCGAATGATCTACACATGAATCTATTTATACTTCGTATAGAAAGATTTTCAAAATTCGGCGTTGTTTGGGAGATATAAGGCTCCAAAGTTTAGGGTTCAGTCGATTTCTATTGACTGATGAATCGAAACTCGATTCAGACTACGGGTTCAGTCAGTGGCCGACCGGCCACAGACCTCGGCTGTCGCGTGGCCGCCGGGCGCCGGGCTTGGCCGCTGCGCGCGCGTGGGCGAGGTAAAGAAGGCGCCGAGGGCCTCCCCCACCTCATTCACTACTCCCTCAACAGGCAGCGAACGAAGTTAAAGATAAGGCTAGTAAGATAGAGAAACAATTTGGATCTGATTTTTTCTTCGCAAATGAACTTGATTCAGAGAGTATGTTGGCTATGGCCTTTAAGCACGTTGTAATTCAGCGTCTCTTGAACTTTCGACTCGAGGTCTTCCCCCCGGGTTCAGAGAGAGATTTCCAAGATATTGTCAAACCCCGAAAGGTGCCAACTCACAAAATTTACGAGTTTTCAATATTTCCTGCTCTGTTTACTTCTTGCTTATAATTAATTTGTTGATGCACACCAGGGGCTTTGGATTGTAGTTTCAGCTCATCAGATGGAAAATTTCTGTCTTCTCTCGCTGAAGCCATTTTCTCCTGTGTCATTGAGGATGCCAGAAAAAATCACCTTGGGGGTGTAGGCAGTTTGTTTCAGAAGCGACAGCTCAACTGCTCATTGGATTCATCGGTTTGTATACACAGAATTTCTGAGGAAGAAGTAGTGAAAAAAGCTAAGAGGTGTCTGGATATTGTTAGTCTAATGAAGTCTTCTCATGACGTACGCAGAACAAAGAATGGATGGTGACTACCTCCAAATTATGAAAGTTTGCTGAAGATTGGGGGTCCTGAGTTAGTGCTTTGGGCCAATGAGTACATTCCTACCTATAAGCTGCAAATTAGTGCCAACATATTAGAGAATTCTAATCTTCAAGGTGAAGGTCTTTATGAGTTAGAAAGTAATAGGTGGGAAGTTCTCTTATCCCACTCCCAACTGGTTCACTGTTATTCCCTCCTTTATCTTCTGTTAAACATTTTTTTTTCTCTAGAATATGGTCTTCTGTATGCTTGTTAACTTGTTTATGTGCATTTCTGCCACTTGTAGGTGGAACTAGGGAACATTCTAGACATGTACTTTGAAGATCAATTCACATTAACAGGCAAACCATTCCATCCTCATTGGAATTCAGATCCATCAAAGATAAAAAAGAACAAGGTATGCTGATACTTTCCTGGTCAAAATTTACTCACTTTAAGTATTTATTACCTAACTCTTCATGATTTTTGTTTTTTACAGGGCTATTTGAACAACCTTTTCACTTTCTTGGCTGGGAGCTGTATTTTTCTTTTTGCCGTCATCTTTGCTCGGTTATGCTGGCCTAAATCTTTTAGAGACAATAGGCTATTCAAGGAAAGTTCAAACGCCTCATCATCTCAGAACTATTGTTCTGATATAAAGTCTCTTGATAACAGTGAGGTACTTAGTTTTCAAGTTCTTGTGAATCTGTTGCTTGCTCTAGGCAGTTGATGCTCATTTTAGTGTTGGATTGCTTTTTGCGATACGCCATAAACATTTCATAACATCAGCATTACAATAATATTTCGACTAATTACCTGAAAGAAAGTTCCTCATGCCATTTTAGATAGTTTATTTTTTGCTTAATTGCTTATACATACTTGTTGCAGTGACCAAAGAACTTGGGAATATTCTGCAATTCTGCATCTCATCTTTTCTGGCCCCTTGAAAATTACTACAGGGTGTGACCATTTATAAAGATTAAACAAGTTAAGAGTTCAAGGCAAGCTTGTTATATTTATGTGTGCCGCATAATTTGTCTGATTTACTCTTCTTCAGATACAAGCTTACTGCACGTCTCTTGTTAAGAAAATGAAAGACTCATATGGCTGCCCTGGTGATGTAATGGTTGATGCACACATTGGAGCTTGGGTTGGAGAACTGCCTAACTGCTTCAAGGCAATCAATAGCGAGGATGTTGCTGCTTCTGGCTATTTTTAGCATCCTGACGCTCTTAGCCAAGAAAATCAATCCCAGTCTATGCCAATTAACATTAAGATGCCACATTTGGAACAAAATGATAGAACCCAGGAAACCCTGCAGAATATTGCTAGTTTTCAGGTACCTTGTGTGACTTATAAAAGGGAGTTCTCTTTGTCGTAGACTTTTTTTTTTCTATTGATTATGTATCTAATGAGTCTAATGTCTATGGTCACCTCTGTTTCTAACAAATGTCTATCATATAACATTTGTTCATATATCATGATATGCCTGCTAAATTAGAACCCACCTTTAGTTGCCATCTAGTAAAGTATTGTGGCGTTTGCTAAGTATTCCTCTAAGCTGGGTTGCTCGAGGAATCCAGTGCTGGTTCTGCATTGTGTTTTAAATTTTATGATAGAAAAAATCTGCTCTGCATAATAATTTATGTAACTTTATTTCATTCTCTTGAGGTCATTAGCTCACACTTTATACACTTGATTCACATATTTTTAGGTGGTCATATTAGAGGAAGGTAAACTAGTGGGATTTCAGCCAACTAAAGGTTGTGAACCATTGGGGAACAAACCCACTAGAAACGCTTCTGTATCAGGGGCGGTCACTTTCTCCAGGTACAATAAGAGCAATGGGCTTTGTTTTTAATATACGTATGGGCACTGAATATCAAATTTATCTTTTAAAATGGGCTTTGTCAGGTATTCTAGAACCAAGCCTTAAAATTTCTCGTCCAGCTAAGGTTGCTCCGGTCGAATTATTGATGTCAGTAAATCAACATTCCTTTTTTCTCTGGCAAGGCCTGTTCAAGACCATGGTAGCAGATAGCAGAGGTTCTATATCACATTTTGTTTCTCCTCTTGTTGCTTTATATCGAGCTGTTTCCTTTTCTAAATTTGATTTCTATTCATTAACATCACTAAAATCTTTTAGTTGCCAACTTTATTTCATTCTCTTGAGGTCATTAGCTCACACTTATACACTTGATTCACGTATTCTAGGTGCTCATATCAGAAGAAGGTAAAGTAGTGGGATTTCAGCCAACTAACCGCCTGGCTGTGAACCATTGGGCAACAAACTCTCTAGCAAGACTTCTACATCAGGGGCGGTCACTTTCTCCAGGTATAATAAGAGCAATGGGCTTTTTATATATGTATGGACGCTGAATATCAACTTTATCTTTTAAAATGACTTTGTCAGGTATTTTGGAACCAAGGCTTAAAATATCTTGTCCAGCTAAGGCTGCTCCGATCGAATTATTGATGTCAGTAAATCAAGATTCCTTTTTTGCTTTGGCAAGGCCTGTTCAAGACCCATGGTAGCAGAGGTGCTATATCACATTTTGTTTCTCCTCTTCTTGCTTTATATCGAGCTGTTTGCTTTTCTAAATCTGAATTCTATTAATTAACATCACTAAAATCTTTTAGTTGCCAACTTCTCATAGCTTTTACAGTTTTACTCTGTATGGTTTGTGAAAGTTAAGGACCCTCCCCCCTCCCCCGAACGCTCACAGGAGCGGGCGACTCGGGGGCTCCTCGCCGCTCCTCCGAACTCCCCCCTGCCGGCTCCTCTTCCGGCCGTCGTCGCTGCCATTCTCCACGCCGCGGCGGCGGCGGCCAGCTGCGGTAGCCCTCAAAAAGGGGCTCCGCCGCGAGCCCCCCTCTCCCTCCAACCCCCTGCTCCTCCCGCCCCCCTCCACCTCACCTCTCCGGCGACCATGGCGGCCTGGAGATGGCCGGCCTGGCCGGACCCGTCGTCGGGTGCCCTCGACGCCCCTTGGTGGGTGGTGACCGGCGTCCATGGCGGCCGGCCGGGCCAGCCCCTAGCGGTCGGATCTGGCCGCGGGCGGCGCCGGCGGCTGCCCGGCTGGTGGGCGGCGTCGTGCCAGGTACCCATGGCGGTTGGCCGGCGCCCCTGGCCGGCCGGTCGTCCCCGACGACTCGGCAGATGGGGGCTCCGCATCGCCCCCATCCCTCCCTTCCAGCGGCGCCCCATCCCCCTGTCTTCCGGCCGGGGCTGTGGGGTCTCTGGGCGGCGCCTCCTCCCCCCTTTGAGCTTGGCTGATGGTGCTCGGCGTCGCCGTGGTGGCGGGGCCGGTGGTGGTGTGTGTTGTACGAGTTCTGCCATGGTGGCAGGGCTGGTGGCGCACGCTGCCCCTTTGCACCGATCTTCTCTTGGGTTGGGATGGGATGGCGTCCCCCCGGCGGTGTCCTGCTCTCTCAGAGTGGTGGTCGGTGGCCGTCCGGTCTTTTCCGGGACGGGGCGGCTGCTGGCTGGGGCTCCCACGGCCTCGTCGGGTCGGGAAGACGACATGCGACGGGTTGCTCCTCGACCTTCGGAACCTGGGAGAAATCCCTGCCCGGTCTTCCCGGGCCGACGATGATGGTGCATCCGCGTCGTTTGCCTTGTTGGAGGCGTCGTCGTAGTGTTCCTGTTCGTCAGGACTGGACAGGGTGGAAAGACCCGGTGCTCCTTCCTACGCTGTCGACGTCTGTTGATGTCGATCTCCTTCTTGAAGGCAGCGTTGGAGCACCATGTCTGCCCGTTGATCTCTCCTGTGGTCATCTCCGTGGTCCTCGTGTCCGTCATGCTGAGCCTAGTTGTGCCTCATGCTGCTCTTCTCTTGGTATGTCCTTAGTGATTGTCGTAGCTGTAGTCGGAGCTTGGCCACCCTCCATGCAGATGCTTTGTTGCTGGGAGCGCGTTTGCCCCATCCGTGGATGCCTTACCGTGTTGATGGTCTGGTATGTGGTTGTGGTTTCGTGAGGACCCTCCTCGCCCGTGGTCCTGTGGGCGGCGTCCCCAGTGACTTGGAGGACTCGGTTGCGATGTGTGTTGTTGTGAGATGCTGTTTATGGATGCTTGGCCGCCGAGGTGCTTCCGGTGGATGCTTTACCACCGCGGTTTCAATCTATGGCTCCTATCACTATGGATTACCTAGGTGTTGAGTTTTAGTTTGTATTGGGCTCAGTTGTTGGGGTTTTCGGGTGGAGGGTTCTCCCCTCATGTTCTTGCTTTTGTTCGTGTTGAGATCTTCGCTGGTAATCCTTGGATTACCTATGAACCCTCTTGTATTATCTATGTGTAGGTCTATTGACCATTCCCACTTCTTTTAATGAGGTACGTGCAATGCACGTTTTTGAAAAGAAAGTTTTATTCTGTATGATACTTGTCTTTTGTGATCACTTGATCTTAGTTTGCCTATTATGTTGCCTTCTATACAGAATTTACATGCTTTGCTGTTAGATGATGTTATGCGACATTCCTTAGTTCTGCATAATGTTATTGATCAATCACCCTTTGGAAGTACATAGAGAAGTATTGTTAAAAACACATTTGATGATCATTGTCTCTACTGATGGGTCTACTATTATATTTTCCCCTTAATTTCAAGCACTAGGCATGTAAGTGGGAAAAAAATCAACAGACTTATCTTCAAACCACAACAGGTCATCAGTCGTAGACATTTTCTTTTCCATGATGCTCTAGCATCTTGAAATTGGTGAAATTTCTGTGCTGGGAGTGCAATGATAGATCCGTCATTCAGAAAAGTGAATGCTTTTACTGCTCTTCCTAACCCAAAGATTAACTAATTTGCCATCAAGGTCTGTTTAAGTAACACTAAATTAGTATGCATATGGAATCTTAACACTTGTGTGAACACTGTGTATCTGTTTTGTCTAAGCTAATAAATTCAAAATGGATTTTGTAAGACAAGGCTTAAAGTTTATCATCCAGCTAAGGTTGTTGTGCTTGAACTGTTGATGTCTCTAAATCCAGATTGTTTTTTAGCTTTGGTGAGACCAATTCAAGGCTCACGCTAGCAGAGGTTCTTTATCATATTTTGTTTCTCCTTCATTCGCTATCTACCTAGCTGTTATTTTCCTTTTTTTTCCCAATATTTTTAGTATTAGCGCTACATATACAAAATACTGGTGTCACCCAATTTTAGTTTGTCTTATCCTGTTTCCTCCTATACTTTGCAGATACATGAACTTTTGAAATAGAACCCTAATATGAAATTATTATCGATTCAAGTAATGGTATGAATTAATACAATTAGGGGGTTAACACTACTTTATAAACAATTAGACTTCCCAAAAAGCTGCTTTTGGGCTTGTGCCCTCCTTGGATGCACATGAAACAAGTGCACGGTTGACAACTTGGGGTAGCTTTAACAGTTTAACTGCCATTCGGTACTGAAAACTATTATGTGCTGTCGCTGCACAAGGAGTCAAGGATCCTTCACTCATGGAGTCCCTGTTTATGATTCAAGAATGGGGTTCAGCTTTAACAGCCATGTGGAAATGCATATGGGTTCATGGGATTAATGGCTTTTGTGCATAAAGAAGTCTCAGTAGTCTGCAATATTCATCTCATTGAGCTCCTATTACATAGGTATTGCACCTCAAAATTAATTCATGTCAAATAGTTATTCAGCATGACTTGTTCATTTTTATATTTCATATGACATAATTGGCCTCTGTTGCAGATATCTAGCATCATCATCATCTGACCACATGGTAAAGATTTGGAATGTCAATCAACGGCTACAAGTTGGAAATAATTTTAGTTGATAATTTTCTCAGCCTTTCTCCAACCATTATTGTGAAAAATGGTTGTGAAAAATCTCTAGGTGATATCCTGAAATAAGTGAGCACCCAAATTGTCAGATCATCATTATTGGGATTTGGGATCGTGTTTCTCACTTCTCAGTAGACTGCTCATTTGATAAGTGGTAAGCAGTAACTGTACAGATGCTGCTGCTGTTTGTAATTCACTAGTTACTGAGCAAATTATTTTTGGCCTGCAGCTTTCTCTGATTGTACTGCAAGATTGTGGACAATTCCAAAGATGTGAAAAGGATTTAAGGAAATGAATACAGTTATTAAGAGGAAAAGCATGGTCATAACAGATTAGGGACTAGGGAGAAATCAGGTATGTAGCAGTTCCAAAGATGTGAAAACAGCAATCAAAAGGGAAAAAAAAAGGATAGGAAAACAAGAATACAAGATGTGATCACCCATACTGCACTACAACTTTGATCTGGCTGGACTCAGGATGATTTTCGTTCTCCTCGAGCTGCTGTAGTGTGCAATGATGGGTTATTTTCCCAACCACTGAGCTTCACCTCTTTAAGGCTCTTCAAGTTGTCAATGCCGACAAATCTATTTCCTACTCAAACGTCAAGACAGGAATTGGCTTGCTCCACCTTGATCTTTCCTACTCAAATGTCAAGACATTCCATTGCGACTTCTTCCGTAGGATGCCTAATCTACAAGAGCTGTTGCTTCTCAAGTGCTCTAACCTTGAAGAACTCCCACCCTCCACTGCTGCCTTGTCTAGTCTAGAGAATCTCGAGCTCAGAGGTACCCAAATGAAATATTTTCCTGGGAAAGTGTTTGAAGATATGAAGAAGCTTGGATCAGTCAAGATAATCGAGAATAAGGAATTTTTTTTCACCACCAGGGTTGTTTTCTAAACCAAGTGGGTTGACCGATCCACACATTGAAGGATGTGAATCAATTACAGAGGTAGAGGTAACCTTAGAGAGGCACCCAACCCTGATATCATTCTCATTTAGTGGTGCACCTCACATGAAGCGGATGTCCTTGCGTGGATGTAGAAAGTTGGAATATGTCGACATTAAGTTGGTGCTTTGGAAGAGCTTGATCTGTCTGCTACGGCTATCAAGGAGCTCCCAGATAGTATCCCTAATCTTCCCCAGCTTAGGCGATTGCTTCTCATAGGTGTTCCCTCCCTGCTGGACAGATTCCTGGATGTGTTTTGCTTGGATCAATGCTCAAACAGTACCATTAATTATTTGGATCATCCACAGGTTGCTTAGGTGTGCATAAGTGATTCCAGATTGTTTTATAGCTTCAATGGTGCCACCGAGGATTTAGTAAGGCTGGAAAACTTTTGAAAACTTTCTATGTTTGAGTTACATCATGCAAGGCCACAACTAGGAAGATGCAGGATGAAGAGGACGTGGTGATGTAGTTCAGCTATGATGACGTAAACCATTGGTATCTGACTGCCGGAGCCTCTGTGGTGTCAATTGATGACGTACCTCCTTTTCAGGAGACTCTGTGTCATGCGGAGATCCCAGCTGCTGATAGGTGTCCCCATGGTCTGAATCGACTTCTGCATGTCTCATGCCTCAACGATCTTAGTGGTGGTTTGGATGACCTGGAGGAATGCAAGCTCCGATGGTGCCACGAGACAGTGCGTGTCTGTAAATACGAGATGTCGAATCTGAAGAATGCACATGTCTCCCATCTCAAAATTCTAATCCATTTCTACACAGACGCCAGGACAGTAATTATGGTGATTTCAATTCACTGAAGCCCTCGTCTTAGAGGACTGCCCGAGGTTGAAGGATGTATTGCCACGTGGATGTGAGCTATCAAGCCTTGAGAGACTCTGCCATCCTTTTCTGCTACAACGTCAAGGCAATCTTCTACGACAACGGTTATTCTTCTTCATCTGGTGGTTACAATAAGCTCCGGTGTCTCTGGCTGCTGGAGCTTGCGCCGCCGCTCGCGCTTCCGTCGACAACAATACAAGGCCGTGAAGGTGAGCGGCGAGCGGGCCTGGTGGGACAAGCTGCGCTGGGACTGGGACGGGACACGCTCGCACCATGGCAGCTACGAGCCCATGCTTCCCCCAGCTTTCGCTGCGCGCCGGGAGCGGGTCGTCATCGAGAGCTACCTCGGATGAATGGATGGATGAATATACCATTCGTACGTCATGTAATTTCAGTTTATCCGCCCGATCAGCTTCCAATGTCTATCATTTTTAATCAATTTTATTTGTCTATTTGACATCAGCCAGCATCATCCGACATGCATCCGGAGCTGCAGTCACTCTCTCACCATGCCCTGTCCTCCATGCCTCTTCAGTTTCGTGTTTGCCAACATGTGCATGTGTCTTGCATGATGATTTGATTGCTCCATGAGTAATTGGTTCTCACTGATTAAGTCAACCCTGAAATAGATGATGCGTACCAGGAAAAAAAAATAGTATTGAGGGCATGTGTTGTAGACAAATGCTGCATGCAAACAACCCATGGGAACAAGGATATCATCTAGGTACACAACCTCCCCTGTGTAAGAAATATGAATATGGTTCATTGCCCATTTTTCAAGAGTTACGGCAGTATAACGTGAGAGAAAACATCCATGGATGGTGCTTACCAGAAGGTTCAGTACTAACAAAACTATTGTACTAAATATGAACAAAAGGGTCACTATATTTTGACTAATGTGCAGAAGGTTACAAACTGGAGCTCAAGCTGGCCAAATCAAATGTATGGCTAGGCAGTAGTACATTGGAAACACACACACACACACACAAATAGAGAGAGAGCTCTGCCTCGACTCTTTTGATTGGCTTCCCGACTGGCTTGTATTCATCACTGAAAATCATATTTTGTCTTGAGCGTATTGGCAAAATTTTTCTGTCAACCTCAAGATGCTGCTCTGGTGAGTACTGCTACTATCTATATTTGTTGGTTAAAGAAGATAAGAATGTGAACAAAAAACTGACAATCAAGCTGATGCCATATTCAGGATGTGTTGTGCCTTCGGATGGTGAAAATTTCTCTTTAAACAATTAAGCAACCGAACTTGCGAAATAAAGGCATTTACTGTCTCATGCAAACATTTGTAGATATTAGTGATCATCCAACCTGCAGCAAGTGAAAGAGTCAGAGAGGATTCAAGAGCATCTAGTATTGACGTAGATGCAACTCTAGCCAGAGAACACGCCCTCAAGTAAATACATTTCAATAAATATCTAATAGATAAATAACATAGCAGCCAACAAGCTATATCATAAAATGTAAATCAGATAGACTAAAAATATTGAAAGGCAAAATGTTTATTTTGTGCGACACTACATCTCAGTAAGAATAGCCATGATTATTGCTTAGAAAATACATATTGTATGATTTCTTAGGAACCTACCATGCCAACAAGAATCTATTAGCTACTGGAACTGAGCCAAGAATGTTCAGATCATAATTGCCTGGCTAAATTCAGACACAACTATGGACAACACAGCAAGAACCCAATCTAAATACCAAGAGCTATGAAATAAACAACAACGAAAATTGCAAGGTCGTACTGAAACACTGGACATGAGTGATGATTCTGCACATCCATACCTAGAAAAGGGGCGGTGTCAATGGACTGGAGCAGACAACACTCAGCCAGCCCAGGACGCCGCCGTAGCAGCTGGCAGACACACCCTTCTTTTTGTTGTCCTCAGCCTGAGAGCAGCACGTACACCAACATGACTATCGCCACTCAATCAGGCCAAGACGCTGCCAGGGAATCAAGATCCTTAGAGAGAAGATGCTTACCTAAGTTTATGTGTGAGTGAATTAGACCAGTAGCTGTACAGTCAAGAATATATATAAATGAGCATCACACATTCTGCATATCTCAATGATTATGTGTGAGTAAGGATTCATAGAAAAAAAAAAGGATGCAGGTGTCAATAAGGACTCAGAGAAAAAAAAATATTACTATACATCTGAAGCCCATGTCAAGTTAAATTTGAGATTTCACATTTGTAGTGGCTGTAATTTTTATTACTACATCTAAAACTTATATGGCAGATAAAGAATATTACTATACACTAATAAAGAGTACAGCAATTATGATTTCAATTAAACATATACTATCTTTTCCAAAATAAAATAAAGTCTGTGGCCCGATATTCAATTGAATTTGCAGTCCATTGAAAAAACTGTGGATGCAATAGAGAAAATTGAGTTATCATCTTCATGGTACCGACTGTTTTCATATTCAGTTCTTAGGTGAGCATGGCCAAATCGCAGTGTATTTATGTTTCAGTGTGTCCCGTTCTTGTTTCATTCAGGCCACAAATATGATTTCTTCAATTCAGTAGCTATACAAAATAAAGACAAACTGCGGCATCACATTCGTATTGGCCTTGATACATTTTAATGGGATGAAGCACACACAAGTAGCATGGCTTGTCAGTATCCCAAATTTAAGTGCATTGTAAGCAGTCCACGCCGCCACACCAGCAGCTGACCATGTCGTGGCATCGCCGCACCAGGTCGACCATCCTGCAACTTCGATATCTGTTGGTAAGCAGGAGAAGGGTGAGGGTTCCAGAAGAAAGGGACTCACATGGTCAAGATCCGAACTGGAGAGAAGATTGGCGGCGGTGCCCTGTAGCTCGTCGGCCGACAGGTGGATGTGGCCGAGCACTGCTGCAATGGGCGAGGTGATGAGTGCCTCTGGTAGGGGAAGAGGGCCGAGCGCCGCGACCGTGCCGCCGTGCTGCCCGCGCCCGTCGCTCGGATTTGTGAGGAAGAGCCGCGTCGCTCTGTCTTGACCTCGTTGTGCTGCGCGCCGCCGCGGTGGCGAGGTAACCGAGTGCCTCTGACTGGGGAAGAGGGCCGAGCGCCGCAGGTAGAGGAGCCGCACCTGCGCCGCCCTGCCCTTGGTGGCCACGGCCGCGCCAGTCGGCCGGAGACGTGAGGAAGAGACGCGACGCCTTAGCCTTGTGCCTCCGCCGTCGGGATGCCGCGACGCGCTCTGCCGGCGCAGGCCAGAAGCAGCCCGCCTTCTCCAGACGGGGGCAACTGCTGCACCTCGCCACTGTGTCGTGAGGAAGAGCCCGCGCCGCCTTGCCCTTGCCGCGACGGGGACGGGACCTGATTGGAGGCTCGCGCCGGGCTTGCGGCGAGCGGCCAGCAGAGGAAGAGTGTACCGGTGGGGCAAAATTGAAGGGCGCATTTATGTTCACATGCTAAATTATTATTATTATTATTAGATGTGCCATGCGCGTATGCTTTGTACGTGTCGTTGAACTACTCCCTCCGCCGCTCGGGTAGTTCCAACCATAGTATTCGTGTCGAAATTGGAAAAGAAAAAAAGGGCAGAACAAATTCGTTTCGAACTTGGAGTTCATCTGAAACATATCTTGTGTTAGGATCTGGAGACCTGGCTGGATTCGACTTCAATTAAATCAAATTCAGATTCAGATTCAGACTCCGATTCAAACTTGGTCAGACAAAATCGTTGTGCCTTGGAAGCTCCGGTGCCACCTAAAGGCAGTTTTATTAAAAAAATAAAAAGGCATTTTTTTTCTATAAGAGGATGGAAACGATGGGGCTGGAATGTGCGGTGGGCCGAAAGCCGAATGTGCGGTCGGTTTCATAAGGAATTTTTTTTATTTTTAATTTTTTTTAAAAAAAAATTTACAAAAATAATCGGTGGTTTGAAAAAATGACAGAAGTAGTCGCCCACAGTGGGTGTTTTTTAAAAAACGCCCACTGTCTGGGCGTTTTTTGTGACGTGGCAAACGGCCGGCCGGCGCCGGTGCCGGCGTTTGCGGGCGGCCCCCTGGCGGAC
>CM041645.1:6858640-6881158 GCA_023333625.1 Bothriochloa decipiens | reverse complement strand
TTTTTTTCTGAAAATTTTAGTGAATATAATGAAAATCTGAAGGGGGGGCTGGGTATATATAGGTGGCGGCCACAAAACGCCCACTGTGTGGGCGTTTTTTGGCGGCCAGGGGGCCGCCTGCAAAAGTGCACGGCCGGCTTTGCAGGCGGCCCCCAGGTGGCCAAAAAACGCCCACTGTGTGGGCGTTTTTTGGCATCCAGGGGGCCGCCTGCAAAACAGCGCACACTGCCTGGCCTGTTTTGCAGGCGGCCCCCTGGGGAGGAAAAAACGCCCACTGTGTGGGCGTTTTTTTACTGCTCCGGGCCCGCCCGCAAAACAGGCCGGCCATTTTGCAGGCGGCCCCCTGGCCGCCAAAAGACGCCCACACAGTGGGCGTTTTTTGGTCGCCAGGGGGCCGCCCGCAAACGCCGGCACCGGCGCCGGCCGGACGTTTGCCACGTCACAAAAAACGCCCACTGCAGGCGACTACTTTTGTCATTTTTTGAAACAGCAGACTATTTTTGTAAATTTTTTTTAAAAAAATTAAAAATAAAAAAAGTTCGTTTCATAAGAGGAGGGCCACCGCACATTCGAGCCGTCCCACTCACTCTCGCATGTCACGATTTCTCACTCTCCGCCTCCGGAACCAGCAGCCCCCAAAATTTCTCCTCCTCTCCTGCCCTTCCCCGTCTCGCCCGAGCTTCCTCCTCGTCTGCTGCCCTTCCCCAAAATTTCTGCTATGCCTATGTATGGTGGAGTCCGGCAGCCGGCGCGCTGCTGCTAGAGCGCGCCGCTTCATCTAGGCGGGAAGCGCCGGTGGCGACTGGTGGTGCACACTGGCTAGATTTGGGGGGAACGACTGGCCGTTCCCCGGCCGGATCAGATCCGGCCGGCCCAGCTGTGGACCAGGCGGCCGGAGGAGGTGGCCCAAAATTAGGGCGTGCCGCCCCTCCGTCGTCCGCGGCGCTCCACCTGTGGGACGGGGCCATTTGCGAGGTCACCGGATCTGTTTCGTCTGCTGACGGAGGCCAACTCTGGCACCCCGATGCCTGAGCTTGTCCCGCTCGACGGAGGGCGCTCTCGTCGGCGACATCGCCGCTGGATTCTGACGCCCAACCATGCATCCAGTGCTGCATCGCTGTGGCCAAAGGTCCGGCCTTTGGTGTTGATGTAAGTCGTACGCTGAAATTTCATTCCCAGTATCACTGATCTGTTCATCTATCCAGATGTTTTTTAAGTCTTATTTGATTCTATGTAGATATAAGTATATAATAATATATACAAAGGGATCTTCTTGTTTTCGTAATTATATATACAAATAAAAAGGTTTTTTTTCTAGGAGTATGAATCGGAAAAAGCCTTTCAATGCTCCGAGTCGAATAAGAAACAGTGTCCGAGTAGAACATTATTATTATGACTATATGTATGTATGTGTATGTGTACACCCCCAATGCTGGTTCTCGCTATTAATGTATTTTTTTTTCCTTTGACTGCATGGACGATATGACCTTAAAGACAAGGAAGAGGAAGGCGAGCACACCAGAAGAAGCACATATTCCTGAGCTGTCAGACGAGATAGTTGTGCAGATCCTGGTGCGTCTGCCTGTCAAGTCCCTCCTTCATTGCAGAGCCGTGTGCAAGGCCTGGCGAGCCATAATCAAGGACCCCTTCTTCGTGAGTGCTCACCTACGGTGGCCAGCCATGAGATGGGAGCAGGAGCCCTCCTTCCTCATCACCCCGGTAACCCTTGACCGTGCCATCCCATCCGAGGAGGTGAAGGAGGGCGGCTGGCCGACCACCTTCGCCAACCAAATCCGCTTCTATAGCTACCAATGGCAGTGGAAGCAAAGTGCCTCTGACTCCGACTCCTCCAATAATGGCCATGGCCAGAAGCAGACCGCAAGGTTCATGCATGCCAAAGACTTTGGCGCCAAATCCAACCGGGTGGGCTTCTTTGCCCACTGTGACGGTCTGGTGCTCGCTTCCACCGAAAAGAAGCTCTACCTCTCCAACCCTGCCACTGGGGAAGCAATCATGCTGCCGAAAAGCCACCGCAACAACCTGCGACACGCCCCAACAACCTGCCATTGTGTTGGTCTTGGCTTGGATCCACGCACTGGCAAGTACAAGGTCTTTCAGGCCTTCTACCAACCTGTTGACACTCTCGCAGACATGTATATGTGTGATAAAATTCAAATGGGAATGGAGGTGTTCACTGTGGGCTGTGGTGGCAATGACAGCAAGGCCTGGACGGAGACGAGGGAAGATCCGCCGTGCCCCCTCCAGAGATGGCAGACTGGTGTGACAGTGAAAGGGTTCATTTTCTGGTTTGTTGACACGGCTCAGTTCTATGTGCCAATGGTCTCGCCCGCCTTGGCCTAGTGGACGAAGATTTCGATGTCGTCAACCTGCCGGGGTCACTGCACCCTGCATATCACGACTTCACATTGGATGCACCGCAAGGCCGGGGGGAGCTCTGCCTCACGGCCCGCACCAGCGATGTGTCTGTGACCATCTGGACGATGCCAGTGGACGATGATGGCATGCGCCATGGCCGGTGGGAACCGCGTTACTCCATCCCTTTCAGTCTCCCACATCTCTGCCGCCTGATGGCTCTTGTTCCCGGTGGCAGCCAAATGCTGTTGTGGAGTGATTTTGTTCTCTACGAATATGATCTGGCAACCTCTAAGCTGAGCACTGTGTGCGAGATGGATCGTATGAGGTTCCAGGGCCGTCGAACAAGGAAATGGAAGAACCTCTGGAGCTTCAACTTTGTGCCCTATACGGAAAGTCTCCTTCGGATCACTGCTGCCTAATAATTAGTAGTTTTTTTAGCTAGCCATGAGATGAAAATTATGATACTTATTAGTAGCTATGATTAAATTTGATGCCATGGGAACAATTCTGTTTGGATTGTAGTGCTTGTATCTTCCTCTTCACTATTTATTTTGTGACTCTTATCTTATTATGTCACTAGCAAAGGAGAATAATGCATACATGTGTATCTTGCAATACAGTGTGTGTGAACGTCCATATAGCTTTCATACAAAAAACTACATGCCTGCGGCTGTTTTTATATTAAAAAAAAAGAGGAAAGTTGGCTTTGTAGTTCAATTACTTGTCCGATCATTATATATGACCTATCAGTAGAGGCAATCGGCATCCAATATGTTTTCCAAGAGCCTCTCTTCTTAGCTAGTGATCCAGCCCAGATGCTGTATGCTGATCGAGCTATTACATGTAATGTAAATATAAATAAACATGTGATAAACAAACTAGTTGTAGTTTAAAAACATGGATTGACCGTTAGCACAGGCTACATGCTCATGGGATCCTCTAGATGCCTTGAGACCAGCAAGCGCTTCATCTCCCCTAGAGTAAATCATCAACCTAGCGCTTTAACCTCGTCTCTTTGTAAAAGTCCGCCCGGCTTCATCTCGCCTCACCATGCGCGATAGGAGGCCCGATGCATCCACGCCCCTCCCCTCGTGATACAACCGTCCCCGCTCGCCCCCGTCCCTGACTTATCCACTTGCCCAGCCTCATCGCCGCCGCAGGGCCTTACACCATCGCTGACGAGGAGCACGTCCAGCTCGCCCTCGTGTTCTGCATCAGCAAGACGCCCACACCCCTCCGCAGCCTCACTGGCCACAACCGTGGGCGTGTGTGGGTTGTCGCGGTGGTTGCGTACCACACCCCTCGCGCTGGAGGAGCTCCGACGATGGCATGGCCATGGAGGACGAGGAGCATGGGCGATCAGGTAAAAACTGTTATGCACTTCTCACATTGAGAGAATGCAATGTCATCTACATTGTAGCAGTACAAATTGGATGGATGCAACGTATTGGGTTTAGAAGATGTGGCAAAATCTTCTAAATTATATGACCCACGCGCACTGGTCGGAGGAGGTAGGACAGGTAACATTCTACTTGGGACATGTGCCAAGCAATGCTCAAAGGACCCCCTTGTCAGAGAAGAGCGGTAAGACTACCCGCAGCGGCACCCTGGACAGCATCCTGCAGGAACCATTTACAGAAAAAAGTGTCGCAGCGGTCTCCTGTAAGGCTCCTGGAGAGTCAATTTCAGGGGCATACGGGACGTTTCCTAGATGTATATATATTGTATATATATACATTAGGTATTGTATGCAGGTGAGATACAATCCATATAACGCATATTGTCATGCCCATGCATTTTATTTGTGTGGTTATAAGAAAGTAGCACGTGAGTACTAGTTAAGAGAAATAAATTAAATTGCTTGGTGGGGTTTTGGAAACATGTATACTCTCTCTAAGACACTGGTTAGATATATGATGCTTGTTTGCTTGGGATGTCGTTATATATGTAACTATATTTAATTTAATTATATTTAATCCCTACGTACATATAATGCTTTAGAGCTGCTACATGGATATATGATGATATGATTAGGTTATATATGTAACTATGTTTGTTTGCTTGAAGCTGCTATGAGATATATCTGTATGATTATGTCCATTTCAATTAGGATAGATACATGTTTGCTTTATACTTGGGCAATCAATCGATGGATCGAGTGTCAGTCACTTTTATCCCCATTGGTTTTTAGTATTTATGCATTCATGTTGCTAGCTTATTTATTAATTCTAGTTGTTGTGCTACTGTGAAAGCTAATAAGCAGTTTTCCTCAACAAAAAAAGCTAACAAGAGAGAGTAGAAAACGTGTGCCCATCGACAGTCGGTGTGTTACTACCATACATTTATTTCAATTCCTCACCGTGCTTTTTAGATTTCTTTGTTTTTTAGACTTCCTTCTCATTCATTTGTTCACGTATGTAGGCTCGATATATAGATTAAGTGCTACTGCTATATATTGCTTTCGCGAAAGAGACGATAATAAGAGGAGATAATTAACATTGAGTGGTGGTGGTGGTGGCAGTGCAATTCTCTCTGCATGCTAGCTAGCTATTGCCAGTACTTTAGCATGCATCATTCGGTTGATGAACACTGTATATTAATTACTAAGGGCTCGTTCGGTTGGAGAGGATTTTACCTGGGAATCATTTCAGCTAATCGAAGTTTATAGAAAAAAATAGATGTTTCATTATATTTCTGCTAGGAATCGTTCCAGGGCCTGACATTTTTGGATCACCTAACAAGAACTAAAATTTTACTTATGGACTAAAGTTTGGTCAGACTAAAGTGCATAAATGTAGGTGACTAAAGTTTAGTTGGGAGTATCAAAGTTTATTAAAAACTAAACAATATCGGCTTCAAAAAAACTAAACAATATCAATAGAACACAAAAAACTAAATAGTAGTAGCATAATATGTGCAATTGTGCATTGGAAGGCGCAAGTGCTTAACATTCATAAAAACTAGAAGCATGCTCCATATGTTAGTGTGGGAATTGCAGATGAATCTGAATGAAATTAGACTAAATTACTTATATGAAGGAATAAGCTATTATAAATTATAAATTAATTAAGTGTATTCTGATGCATACTATTCTGATACACCATTGTCAGGAGAAGATGACAGCACTGAAGCGGCTGCTTCTAAGACGCCACAGGCTAAGCTGATGTATGAGACTAGTGAAGACGACAGCCTCGATGAAGACGAGGAAGATGAAGTACCTTGTGAGACCCATGAGGAGAATGACACTGTTTTCACCAGTGGCATACCACAGCCTGACCAGGCGACACTAGAGGAGCTGCTCAAGGATCTTCAAGGCATAAGCTTAAATATGCTTCGAGCAACGTACAAAGAGTTCATAGACAAGCAAACCATCTCCTCATCTGTTTCTAGCTCGTGTACTGCATAGGTACAACGACCTAAAGACTTTCTGTTGGTTGTGGGCAAGGCCTGTGTGCCTGAACAGCCGATCTGGACTTGTAATAAATCGTATTACCTATGTTTTATGTTACATGGTCGGTGAACGTTTGGGTGCTGTTTGACTGAACCTGGGTGTTGAGTTCACTGGGTGGGTTTTGGTTAAACATCAACATATATCAATATAACATTTCATGGTACAAATACAATTCTTTTTATTTTTTTCTTGTTTTTCTTTTTCTTCCTTTATTTATTTCTTAGCATTTTTATTTGTATTTGTTATTTTCATTTCATGGCCATGTTTCATGCTTTCATCTATAGAAAAAATTTCGTCTTAAGGATTGGATTAGACTGATGAACAATGCCAAATCAATCGATGAACCGAGCTGCGAGGTACCTCCTGCTGTCCTTGGCCTTGATTAGATTTCTAAATTCATCCTTAAATTCCACTATGCAGAATTCCTATTTCCCGTCACATCAAAATATAGGTAAATATATAGAATACTAAATATAGATGAAATTAAAAACTATTTGCACAGTTTTATTGTACTTTACAAGACGAACATTTTGAACTTAATTAATTAATATTTAAACAATTATTACTAAATAAAAACAAAAGTGCTACAGTGCCACGCACTGTTCAAAGTGCCGGGCCACCGATTTCGGCATCTAAACAAGGCGCTTGTATTACCTGCTGTGGGTGCGTCACAGTCACGTATATGTGTCCACCCCACCCACACACACCCAAAAAAAAAGGTGCGTCACAGATCCCTAGAAGACTCAGTCCATTCCGCTGTTGCCGCTCGCCCGGAGGACAGGCCCCAGGAAGAGACTGTAGGCTTGCTCAGTGATGTGCGTGTGGTATAAGTGTAGGTTGATTGGATACTACAGCCGTACATAGCAAGAGACAGTAAAAAATAAAGCAGTCAAAAATAAAAAAAATGAACAGACTCCAGGAGCATAGTATACAACCTGTCTCCGAGAAGTCAATAAAAGAAAAAAGGAACAGACTCCAGGAACAGGCTGCAGGGACTGAATGGCAGCCACTTGTTCATCAGAGCACCGAGTGGGTGACATAAACGCATTTGTCCAGATTAGTGACAAGACTTGATGCCCTGGTGAGGTCAAGAATTGCGCGAAACGCAGGAAAAGTCATTGACGTTCGGTGCCACGCAGATGACAAGCCATTGGACGCCATGAACTTGATTCGATCCCCACTCAATGGGGTTAGCTGTCCTGCTGCCACGTTCATGACCTCCATAACAATGACAAACAACGTAGGTGAGAGGCTGAGAGCCGGTCGCCCTGGCATGATATAGATCCGGCGTTCGGCTCTTCCACTGGACAAAATTTTTGTGCTAGCCGAAGACAGCATAGCTGACACCCAATCCTGGCAGCGTTGGGAGAAGCCGACGTGCTCTAGGACCTCAAGAAAGAATGGCCAAGCGACAGAGTCAAAAACTTTCGCGATGTTGACTTTAAGCAAACACAGGGCATACGACGAGCGTTTCGGCCGTGGATGAAGTTGGTGAAGATTGTTTGCAGTAGTGTTCATCACTGAATTGCTGAGCCGGGAAGCTGCATTGTTGCCGGCAATAGATTCCATAGCATGATCAGTAGAAGGTCGGATTACGACGACTACCACGCCGCCTGTGGCTACACTACCGAATACAGTTGGATGATGAGTAAGGATGGTATGTGAACGTCTCATGCAACATTACCTATATATGTAGCAGGAAGCATTTGGCACTACACCCGTATACTTATTTGGCACAACTCCAGTTCCAAGTTTTTTATATACCATCGCAATAAGTCAAACTATTTAAAAGTTTTCTTTTTAACTGTAAACTATTTTAAGTTTGAGCAAGGCAAGAGCAATAATATCTATAACACCAAACGTAAAAGTATACCATGAAAATATATTTCATGGTACATGTAGTAGTGATACTAATTTGTCAGTGTAAATACTATTGATCTTTTACGATAAGTTTGAACAAACTTAAAAACTTGACCTAATACAACTTTTGTTTTGGGACCGAAAGAGTATTTTTCAGATTTTTTTTATTCAACCTAACAAGAGGTTGGAACCACATTAGTTTATCATTGAAGCTCCAAATTCTCCTTAAATCTTGAAGCCAAAGCTCTGCCAGATAGAAACAATAGTTTAGGTGAACTTATATAGTGACCATTGCCTGCCTGGTACAGATACTATTGTAAACTGGACACGTTCACAGTAATGTACCATGTCTCGGTCGTTGGACACGTGGAGTTGTTCCTGGCATGTAGTGGCGGATCGGAGTCAGAATTCGAATATTTCTTTGTTATTAGGAGAATCAGCGGTACAATTTATTTATGTCTAAAATAAGATGAGGCCAGGACAACCTGCCAAAGTTCGGCTCAGAAACAATATAAGAATTGGCTTTTATTCTCTGGTCCCCTAAAAAATTTATAGAATTTGCTAAAAAATCATTTCTTTCTGTTTCCGTCATCCTCAATAAAAGATTGAAAGAATATCGTCCAAGGGGCTAATCTAGTCAAAATGCTAGATTTTTAAAATGCTACCAAAACTGCCGCTCCGAAAAAAAAAAAAGAAACTCTCACCTTAACTTATTATCTTAGCTGGGGTAAAAGAATTGACTGGAGACAATGCAAACTGAAGCTATGAATGCGACTGCACCAAGCAAACTAAAGACCGGAACCTAGCTAGCTAGGAATGTGTAGGGTGTGATCATCGCCGTTTCAATCGCCATGACCATACTGTGCTGTCTTTGCAAATCTGCCTTTGACTCGGTTTCGGGTGTCTGCTCGTACCTTCCTGGATACATACATGATCTGCCTGTCAAACCTGCAAATGCAAAAAATGCTGTGTTACACACAAACATTTCATAATATGTAGACCGCACTACTAAAAATTTTGTCTAGTGGAACACAACCAAGATATACAACAGCGGAACAGTAACAAATTGATTGCTAGAAAATCGACACCACATTATGACAATGTATTTTTCACTACGAGAACAACCGAATCGTAAAACAGAATAATGAATTCGGAACCAATACAAAACATGCCTCATGACAATTCAAAAGTACCAATACATATACTACAAGTTATTTCGCAGGGAAAAAAAGGAGAATAGTAGACCATTTTCATTGGGTTGTTAAGTATAGGACCATTAAGATCTGATGGTACTATGAAGGTAACTGAGCTGACAGTAATAATTAACTATATATTAATGGCCGGCCTTGTATATAATTAAGCACGTACCTCCTGTTCTTCCTCTTGTCCTTGTACCTCTGCTTAGCCCTCTCTCTATTCTCCTTCTGCTTGGTTCTTGCATCCATGTCTTGGCTTGATCCTTGCTCCGCCACCAGCATCGTCTCTGGCGCCGGCACTGAGGACGCCGCCTGCTGCTGCATAGGCGAGTCCTGGTCTTGGTGGACGACCGTCGTGCCGCCTAGCGCCGCCGGCGTCAAATGCTCATCGGTACCCAAGTGCCTGCTTGGGAACCCGTCCGGCGGCCACATCGGCTTCGGCAAGCCGCTGTTGTAGAATTTGCATTGAGGAGGAAGTTGCTGGTGAACAGGATCCAGGTATGGCACTGGCGTCACGATGGTGCTCGTGTTTGCAGCAGTGCTCATCACTGAACTGCTGAGCCGGAAATAAGCTGCATTGTTGCCGGCAAGAGAATCAGCATCATAGCCCGATGACGACCACCGCCCCGGCGCCTGTGGCTACAGTACCAAACACAGTTGGATGATGAGTAGCTAGCATGGTATTGGTATGTACTAGCTAGGAAATGTGAACGACTCGTCATGCAACATTAAATCACATTATTACATATATGTAGCAGGAGGCATTTGGCAGTACACACCTATTTGGCACAACTCCAGTTCCAAGACTTTTACAATCCCAATAAAAATCAGTTTTTACTAGAATCATCCTAAGTCAAAATGTTTCAATTTTATTTGATCAAGTCTAAAGGAAAGAGCAACAATTAACAGCAAACAAGTATATGACGAAAATATATTTCACATATGGTACATGTAGTGATACTAATTTGGCAGTGTAAATACATGTGCTCTTTTCGATAAATTAGATCAAACTTAAAAACAGTTTGATCGACTTAGAACAACATTTGCTTTGGGACTAAAATTTTCAATTTTTTTCATTGAACCTAACCAGAGTTGAAACCACATTATATTAGTTTATCACTGAAACTCCAAATTATCCTTATCTTGCCAAATTAAAGCTCTGCCAAAATAGACCTAGTATATAAAAGTTTAGATGAAATTGTGTAGTGGCAATGTTTATTTAATTTTAGAACAAATCACATACAAGAGCTGCCGATCGACTATATTAAAAAAGAATACAAATAATAAACTGAAGGGTCAAAACAAACAATGACAACAACTATAGCGAACCAATGACGATGATACTGAACACTGAATAATTCAGAAAACGGGAGCATTATATTGGCTATATATGCATATACCTCGTCAATGAGGCAGTTTGCCAGGGGTGCGGTGAAGCTCCAGTTCCAGGCGTCGACGAAGTTGAAGTCTTGCGGGAGTCTACCATCACCAGTTGGGTCTTCGGGGAGGCTGTTGTACCACTCGGAGTAGGCTTGTTGTGTGAAGAGACCAGCATCTCCTTGGCCGGCGCCCGTCGGTAAGGCCGCCACCGCAACCGCCGCCACTGCCTGCTTGCCAAATCCTTGGGTTTCCATGAGACTGCTTGATGACAACTGGTAGCACGCACAAGGGGAGGAGAAAAAGACAAGAAAGAGAGATGTGTCAGTTGCATTGCATTGACCAAGTCCTTTCTTGAAATCAAGGCTTTCTGTTTGAGATCCGAAAATGTCGTTGTCGTTAGTTCAGTCATCAATACACTAAACGACCAACATAAACATTCTTTTCAAAATAAAAATATGAATCATTAGAGTATGTAGGTACCTCATTGTTGATGATAATGCGTTGCTGGTCGCAAGATCTGCTGCTAGTTGCGGGCAAACCTGCTGCCGCCGCCTTGAGTTCGACGTCGACTAGGTCCGGGATCCACGTTTCCGGCGGTGTGTACGGCGGCGGTCGCACCACCTCGGCGGGCGGGGCCGGGGCGTCGTCAATGTAGAGGATGCGCGCGAGGTCGTCGGGGCCCGGGAACCCGGTGTAGGAGCTCGTCAGGCTCCAGGCGTGGCCCTCGGCCTCGCACCCGGCGGCGCGCCCGCAGCGCGCGCAGAGGCAGGCCCCGTGGACGGCGCAGCGCGCGGCGGCGGGCGCGGCGTGGCAGCCTTGGCAGAGCGGTGCGCGCAAGTGGGCGCCCGCGGTGGCGGCGTGCACTGGGACGTCACAGAGCAGGCACAGGCGCGCGCCGCCGTGCTGCGCGCAGTGCAGCAGCGCGCGCTGCGCGCCGCAAGAGTCGCAGGGCACGCCGTCGTCCGGGACGACGCCCATGGTGCCGTCCGCCGCGCCCGCGCCCGCGCCCGCGCCCGCAGCAGCAGCAGGTGGCCACGTCCCGTCGTCATCCCGAGGCGACGATCCCGCATAACATGGTGCACCGCCGGCCGGGCGTGGAAGTGGAGGGGTCTCTTGTATTCACGGCACGGTGGTGGGGATCCGCGGAGGGGTTTGGGTGGTTTGGTGGCTTGGTACGCGGAAACTCCAAACCGCAGTGGAATGTACGGCCGGCCGTCGCTGACGATGGCGGCGGCACACGACGATTCGAAGCTGCTTAGGTCAGGGCGTGTCTATATATAGGAATAGATAGATAGAAGAAGAAGTCGGCGCGTGTGGCCACCACCTGCCGAAAATAAAAAAAAAATACGCTTTCTGAGCTCCGGCGTATTACTCGGTCAACCTCGAGCAGTTCAACAACAATTCCAAAGACAAAACTGAAAATAAGCTCTCATTAGAATTTTAAACTGAGAGTAGAATTAAAATGGACTGTAAAAAAACGAAAGCAACCAGAGAGCAAGCAAACTGAATAATGTGCAGACGACCCGGTACTAGCTCAAGTGTTGGTTGGAATAATCATACTGGAGAACCTGCACGGCATGCACCGTTGAGCTCATATGCTATATCTGGCCTTGGCCACCGTTGAGCCGCCGCGCCATGCACGCGCAAGCGCAAGCGCAAGCGCAACCGCCGCCGACGTCGTGGGTGACCACGGCCTTGAACGACGTGGACACCTAAGCATTGAGAAGGTCCCAAAAACGAAGACCTTGTGCCAAGAAGAGGCCACCGAGATGAAGACTTGAGCACCGTGAAGGTCCTAGACGTACGTGATGACCTGCACGCTAGTGAAATCGATAAACCATGTCATAGAAATAACCCAAGGAGCCAAAGCTTAAAGATAAAGATATCGGGAGAATCAACATCAAGGAAATTGGAGTTAGAAGCTTCGAGAGTGAGCATATGTATAGACTAGAGTGCTGCACATGCTCTTTTCTCTACACTACTAGGGACAAAAAAAAATCCTTCGGTTAAGCTTGTGCCGACAAAAACTGACACAATATATGGAAAAACCGACATAATATATAGAAAATTCATGTTGAGTTCTCTAGTACAAGATAGTCTCAATCAGTAGCATGAAGATTCAATATTTTTTTTTATAGATTAGAGTTGATTATTGCTACTTTTAGGCAAGGTTGGTTTTGTTCCAACGAGCTGATAATATTCCTTACTGTTGGTGCCATTTGGACTTGATAATTTATCAACATGGATTGATTGTTTTACACTTGTCATTTGAAGCCAGCCATGTGTGCATTGCGTGATATGATCTCTCCATAAGAGGGGTTTAGTTGGTTGGTAGCTTGGTACGCGGAAGCTCCGAACCGCAATGGGATGTACGGCCGTCCGGCGCTGACGATGGCGGCGCACGGCACACGACGATTAGAAGCTTGCTTAGGTCAGGGCGTGTGTCTATATATAGAAATAGATAGAAGTCAGCGGGCCCAGCACCCTATATAGAGCGATGTGCTGAAAATTCAAAGTGTGGTCTGAGTCTGAGTCTGAGCGCTGCGGCGTATTATTCGGTCAAACCCCGAGGTGTGCAACGACAATTTGATTTTTTTTAAAAAAACAACTCTCAACTCGATCTTTCAATTTTGTTTATCTTGAAAAAACGAAAACGTCCCACGCGCAAAGATACGCGGATGACCGCGAACTGCGGAAAATGAATAATATGCAGACGACCCGGCTACTAAACTAGCTCGTGACCATTTCTACCTCTCTCATTGGAATAATCATGCCATCATGGGATTCCGTGGACTGCAGAACGAAGCTGCATTGTTAATAGGATGGAAATGGTGCCTGGTAATGGTGCCTGGTAATAAAATTGATGCAGAATACTAATATCTTTTTTATGAAAGGCAGGAACATTATGTCTAGCATAATGTGCCTCCATGAGATTTTAAATAATGAAACTAAAAGAAAAAAAGGAATTTGGTGTCATTTTGAAGAGAGCTTATGATAAGGTGAATTGGAAACTGTTGATTGTTTGGGAAAAAAAAGAATTCGAATAACTGGTGTAGTTGGGAACTATTAGTGTGAAATTTAATAATAAAATTATATTAGTCCCTATATCAAAAGTTTCAAAAGGGTTAGACAAGGTGACCATGTATAACCACTTTTGTTTAATTTAGCTATTGACTGCTAGACTAGAATGGTACTGAAAGCACAAGATAATGGGCTAATCATCATATTGTACCTAACAGGGCTGATGATAATGTTGTGTACTTGAAAAATGATGCAGATCGAAGGTGTTTTTCACATGAACTGTTATATTTCAATATGAAATGCTAGTTGGCTCGAAAAAATAAATATCAATAAGAGTGAAATTCTTATGGTGAATGAAGAGGAGTATTGGCGCCTAATATATGAAGATATTTGACCAACAAGTAGGCCTTTTCCCAATTAAATACTTTTGGATGTTCATGTTATTAGCCCAAGCATAATGCGTGTGAATGATTGACTCACCTTAGTGGATAAAAGCAATAAGAGATTGGATGTATAGAAAGGTGGAACAATATCTATAGCAGGTAGAAATACTCTTCGGCAAAGAAATTGGGCCAATTGAGGCCGAAGACCATTGACGACGATGCCACCATGGGCCGTGGCTAACCTTAGGCGGCGCATGTGCTCAGGGGTAGAAGAGGCGTCGCCTCCACCTACGCCGCCACTCTCGTAACGCCTTCGCCATTAGGTGTTACTATAATTAAGTTGTGTAAAAATAAGGAAGAGAGAATGAGAATTTGAGGGATCTCTCTAGTTGGTTAGAGGTTAAGTTAGAATAAGGTATTATATGTATATGTATATGTATATGTATATGTATATGTATATGTATATGTATATGTATATGTATATGTATATGTATATGTATATGTATATGTATATGTATATGTATATGTATATGTATATGTATATGTATATGTATATGTATACAAGAATTGAAATTGGATTGGCAAACAACATAGAAAAATCCTATCTCTATTCCTCCCTCCCTCTCTCTCGCTCTCTCTCTCCTTCACCGCCGCCACCCTTCTCCTCCCCTGCGCACACATGGCCCCTCTCTCCACTGCTGGTGCACGCCTAGCGTCGAACCACCCGTGCCACGCCTCTTACAGATGTAAAAATGTGCTTCTAACATTTTTGCCACTTGAAAAACTCACTAATTTAACTCTTCTTTTATTGAAACCCTTGGAGATGTTGTAAGCGACTATTTTAGAGGACTATTAGTCAAGCATATATGAATTCTGAGCCAAAATGAGCGGTATATGTCATACCGATGGCTAGACCAACCGGTCTCAAAACACATCCATCTCATACTGATCAATATCGGTTCATATCAGTCGATACCGACCATTCCTGTCCATACCAGTCATATATACTGATATTGTTAAAACTCAAGTAACACCTTATTTGACGCGTAATATTATTTTTAACCATATGCTAACTTCACCTAACTCTATATACTTACATAAATCATACATAATCTATTTTAGGTGCTTATATGTATATACTACATTATATTATTTGATCAAAGTCCAGAACGGTACACCGGCATATTTTTGGTCTAACAAAAAACGGAATGAACACCGAAATGAAATTTACAAGTATGCTAGTAGTTGCTAAATTGTTTGGTTAAGTCTTAATAATACGATGTGAAAAAGAAACCGAACAATAATAATTTCAAAACGAAAGCAAATGTGAAAAGTGTGAGCCAATCACATCGCTCTCCCTATCATGTTGCTCGGGCCCACATGATCCGTAGTAGTCTGGCACTGTCCTCAGTCAGCAGCATGGCAACGTGCCCGTTCGTTGTTGCTTGTGCTTAGCTTGGGTGTCCCACACGTTCCACACGCTGGCTGGCTCTCGCCTCCTCTGTCCTCTCTAGGCTCTAGCTACATTACATAACGGATCGGAGTGTGACGATCGATCGATGGAGCTGAGCTGCGCTGAGCTCACCACCACCACACACGGGAGATAGCTAGCCACTAAGCCAGCAGCGACGACTTTGCAGCTAGCTAGCCATGCTGCCGTCCTTTGTGTCGCCGACGGCGAGCGCCTCGGTGACGCCTCCGCCGCGGCCGATACCAGGCAGCTACGGGCTGCCGGTGCTGGGCCCGCTGCGGGACCGATTGGACTACTTCTGGTTCCAGAGCCAGGACGAGTTCTTCCGGAAGCGCGCGGCGGCGCACCGCAGCACCGTGTTCCGCACCAACATCCCGCCCACCTTCCCTTTCTTCGTCGGCATCGACCCGCGCGTGGTCGCCATCGTCGACGCCGCCGCCTTCACCGCGCTCTTCGACCCGGACCTCGTGGACAAGCGCGACATCCTCATCGGGCCCTACAACCCGGGCACCGGCTTCACCGGCGGCACCCGCGTCGGCGTCTACCTCGACACCGAGGAGCCCGAGCACGCGCGCATCAAGACCTTCGCCATAGACCTCCTCCACCGCAGCGCCCGCCGCTGGGCAGCCGACTTCCGCGCCGGCGTCAGCACCATGCTCGACACCGTGGACGCAGACTTCGCCAAGGCCGCCACCGGCGATGACAAGCCCTCCGCCAGCTACCTAGTCCCTCTGCAGCAATGCATCTTCCGGTTCCTCTGCAAGGCGTTCGTGGGCGCCGACCCGTCCGCCGACTGGCTGGTGAACAACTTCGGGTTCACCATCCTCGACATCTGGCTGGCGCTGCAGATCCTGCCCACCCAGAAGGTCGGCGTCGTCCAGCCGCTGGAGGAGCTGCTGATCCACTCCTTCCCGCTGCCGTCCTTCCTTATCTGGCCGGGCTACTACCTGCTCTACCGCTTCGTAGAGAAGCACGGCGCCGAGGCCGTCGCCTACGCCAAGACGCAGCACGGCATCGGCGAGAAGGACGCCATCAACAACATCCTCTTCGTGCTCGGCTTTAACGCCTTCGGCGGCTTCTCCGTCTTCCTGCCATTCCTCGTCGCCAAGGTCGGCGACGCCGCCGACCCCACGGGGCTGCGCCCGCGCCTGCGGGAGGAGGTGCGGCGCGCCATGGGCAAAGACGCCGATGCCGAGTTCGGCTTCGCCGCCGTCCGGGAATCCATGCCGCTGGTGCGGTCCACGGTGTACGAGATGCTCCGGATGCAGCCGCCGGTGCCGCTGCAGTTCGGCCGCGCGCGCAGGGACTTCGTGCTGCGCTCCCACGGCGACGCCGCGTACCAGGTGTCCAAGGGCGAGGTGCTGTGCGGGTACCAGCCGCTGGCCATGCGGGACCCCGAGGTGTTCGATCGGCCCGAGGAGTTTGTGCCGGAGCGCTTCCTCGGCGACGACGGCGCCAAGCTGCTGCAGCACCTCTTCTGGTCCAACGGGCCGGAGACGGCGCAGCCGGCGCCCGGGAACAAGCAGTGCGCCGCCAAGGAGGTGGTGGTGGACACGGCGTGCATGCTGCTGGCCGAGCTGTTCCGGCGGTACGACGACTTCGTGGTGGAGGGCACATCGTTCACCAAGCTCGTCAAGCGGCAGGCGTCTCCCAGCTTGTCGCCGGCAGCCGCCCCCGCCGGAGTGCAACAGTGATATAGGATGACCGGTGACCACGTCCTTGTCATACATACTCTGTGTTGGATCGATCGATCGGGGTCTCTCCCGGCCGTTATAATAAAAACACTTGTGCAATTGCAAAGTGTACTGTGGATACGCAGCCAGGTGACCCTTGTATAGTGAATTCATTAGCGTTGCTATTGCTGCTGGAAACAAATAAAATGAACATCTCGTCCTTATTAATTGTCTTGTTTCTAGTCTTCCTCATATATCCAAAAAAAAAACTTTGAACTTTTGGGTTGTTTTTCAAGGATTCTAACGTTGATTTTGATCGCCATTTGTTTTCAACGAAAAAAAGTATTATGTAAAAGCTAAATAAACTAAAGGATTACTGAGAGTACTTCCCAAAACCAAACTATATATATTATATACAAATATTTTTGGATCATTCAAGTTTTAGAAGTTTGATACTCCGATGTCCAAACCCTCCTCCTCCAAAAAAAATGTGCATCTCATCGATTCGAGTAGTCAAACTAAGTTTTTTTTGCGATGAAAAAATAGTAATATTTGTGAAGTGTAATAAGTATCATTTGACTTATATGTGATATATTTTAATAGATACAAAGTTATATATCTAGTAAAAATAAAAAAATACTCATCAAAATGTGATATATACAATTTTTTCTAAAAACAACGGAGTGAGTAAAAGACATCATGTATGTATATATATATGCATGTGTATGACCACCACTCCACCAGAGAGAGTATCGTACTATCAAGTACAGTATGATAGAAAATATGAAGCAAGTCATATTTATCATCAGGTGGAGGATATTTACTTTTACGAATTTCCCCATGAAATGAGGTGCATATATATATATACAAAGTGCATTCATTTATTGTCTAGCAAATACAGAACGGAAAAAAAATCTGAATTAGGAGGAAGGGAGGCGAGAGGACAGACGAAACTAAAAAGCAAGAAACACGAGGCGAGTAAGAACACAAGAAGAGGAACGGTCCAGGGGGACGCAGCAGCTGATAGGATGACGTTTCGTCTCTTGCGATTGGCGATGTGCACACACGGGAGATGGATCGATCGAGGAGCGCATCATCATGCACGAAACAGTGACTTCTGTTCAGAGTTGAGAGGCAAAATTCAGCTCCACTTCCGCAGTAGTTCGAAGACGTCATCACGCACGGACAGTGTTGACATCAAAAAGTGACAACCACGTGTAATGGACTCCATCACGAGGTTCTGAGCGTTAAGATGTAATAATAAAAACGACGTTTGAATCGCATTTTTTGAAGCCAGAAAAAGTTTTTTCTTCTTTGAGAATCACACATATAACGCAGACGCTCATAACATACGTTGAATTCAACCTATTTAAACCGACCTATTTAAAGACTAAGAGTCCATCCAAATTGGTTTTGTGTCGTGTTTCATTCGGAAATCTATGAACGCGTTTTGCACACGTTTATTAGTGATAACGGACGATTGAGAGATCTAACATCCAATCAAACAAAATTGCATCTATTACCTGTCTTTTACACCCCCCCACCCCACTCCCCCACACACACTTTTCCAATCTCTACAATTCGACGCATCTCTCTTGACGAGATTTGGTGATATTCTACCATCAACCTTAGTGTGCATCTCTTTGATGGGTATCTGCAATTTTTTTTAAGAATTGGTCTCCGCAAGTTTTCTCAAGTCTATCAATGACGAACGAGGTTCAAATCAGTTCTACCAACCGGCTTGTCGGTACTTGTTAATTTTGAAGTTGCTCGTTGCGTGCTTACGGTATGTGCAACCTCAGACATGCTATGTAATGTATGATGGAAGGTTTAATTATGCATCAATACATTTTTTAGTGACTCCTCTTTAGACACGTGATGCATCTATGGGCAAAAATTTTCTACATTTTTCAGCATGGACGGAGTAGTTTGTAGCAAGGTTTCAAATCTTTGGCTATAGCTGAGTCAGGTCAAAGGATTTGTGTTCATTATTTGTGTACAAGTCAGCAATAACTATAGGCCCTGCTCAGATGGTGGATAAGCCGCTGGATTTTGGTTAATTCAACGGTACTTTATGAAAGAAAATAAACTAAAACAAGCCGAATTAAAGACCAGCTCAACAAGGCCATAGTTTCTTATAGCAACATTTAGCTCTCCTATGAGTAGTTTTAGATTAGAGGTCATCATCGGTTAAATTTATGTTTTTAGAAGCCATATGCTAAATATCATAGTCGGAGATTTAAAGTACTGGTTCGCAGTAGTATACTGATTTTGATCTGGGACTGTGGAGTATATGAACTGAAATGAAGTGATGTAGAGAGAACTGTTAGCTTACGCTTTGCTAATCCATCCAAACTTCAGCTTGATGAGCGCTGAGGCTATGCTCAGCGAAACACTCGACTCCGCGACAGGGGCCACGTGTGAGAGGGGGGTCCATTTCAGCAATGCCATGCTTCACAAATATCTTCTGGAAATGGCGACGAAATCAAAGATGCACGGTCCAAATCGATTCACTTGGCACATGGCACATGGCACATGCATGTGATTAGTACATGAACAGGGAACGGATAGCTCCTGCTCGAGTGCTCATATGCAAGAATCCAGAGGCAGCCAAAAAACCATGGAGAAAAGAGGAACAGATTATAGCACGTAGCACTGGGTGAAGGAGAGCATATATGCAGCTGCAACACGAATGTGCTTAGCTAGTGCCATACTATGCCCTGCGCCCATGTGCGAACACATGATTTTTACATAATCATTGTGGAGCGTCCTTGCTGTGTGATGAGCGATTGTCAACATGCCAACACTTTAATGTGTGGTTGGTTCGGTGGTTCTTTTAATCCCCTGGCACAGGGTTATGTGTCGAAACGGTATCTCTTAGCTTCGTGATGTGCATGTGTGGAGTCTGGAGGCGGTGGCAGCGGTCGGGAGAAGGTCAAGTAGGGCGTGCCGTGCTGATGGACCGGTTGCGATGAAGGGCGGACGCGAGGCTTGGACCGAGGGACCAGACGGCCGGGTGGCCAGCCACGGTGGCTGACATTTGGGACATCGACGAGCGCAAGTGTACACGGCGGGGGACGCGTACGGGCTACGCTACTCGCGGACGGTTTGGTGGTTTGCCCTCAAAACCATCGGCAATGGTTTGGTGGTTTGGCCTCAAAACCATCGGCAGGGGATGCGTACGCGGTACGATACTCGCGGGCGGTTTGGTGGTTTGTCCTCAAAACCATCGGAGGCAGGTTTTCCGGGTTTGGGCCTCAAAATTCGGGCGGAGGTCCCAATGCGGACGGACGGCACGTGGCGGCATCGGGGAGATCGCTTCGGAGCGAGGCTACCGGTGAGGAGGCGCGATGGCCGTCGGATGAGGAAAACTCGAGTTGGACCATAATGCCCCTGGCTAGGTGGTTCTCTCTTAGAATGTCTAGGGGTAGAAGTAAAATTGTGTAATAAGACTATAAATAAGAGGGTCTGCCTCCACTCATTCTCACCTCTCCCATTCCAGTGTTAGGGTTTCCCAGTCTTTAGTCTTTTAGAGTGTGTGAGGTCCACTATAAGACATTTGTAGTGATTTATTCGTGGGAAGAGCACTTCCTAGTGTGCTTGTGCCCTTTGGGCGTTTATCTTTGTGTGAATCTCGTGATGAATTTGTGTTCTTGTTATTCTTGAGTTGTTCATCCCGAGTTCCTTTCCCTCCTCCAATTTCGAGGTCGGATTTCTTCGATTTTGCACCGTTTGAGGTTGTTTTTCTTGTCTTGGATCGAGCTAGGACATGAGTAGAGTGTTCGCACCGAAGAAAATCGTTTGATTCCTCACGAGCTCATAGATCGGGGCGGTTTTGTGTTCATGGCGAGTTCTTGACGGATTTTCACCCCTTTTACGATTTTCTTGATCGTGTCAAATTGGGCCATGACCTTTTAGAGGTAGCTTCCCTATTGCCTTGTGACCCTACGGTTAAAATTTCGTGGCAATCAGAGTTGATTTGACCGAGAAATCAAACTTTCCTTGTTCCGGACGATTTGCGCGCGTTTCTGTCCGATACTAGCGGTACTACCGGTGCTACTACCGGTGTTACTACCGGTAGTGCAATTTCGCCGTGTGATTCTTTTTGGTACTACTGTTTTGAACCACCGGTACTACCGGTTGGTGCATTCCGATCGCGTTCTGGGTCTGAAGTTTGGTCCGGTACCTCACCGGTACTACCGGTAGTAACACCAGTACTACTGGTAGTGCAAATACAGGCACGTCTTCACTTGTTTTGATCGGCTCTTGCTTCCATCTTCTTTAGTGGGATTCCCTTTGTGCCTAACACTTCGCGTGGGATATTTTGCTACCCGTTAGCACGTGTATCACTCGCATCTTGTGAGGTTTAGCTCTTGGGGTTATTTGCCGAGCCGAGGACCTAAAGTTTTAAAAGAAATTTGAGGCTCCCATTCACTTGGTCGCCGTATCCGGTCCTTCAATTGGTATCGGAGCCAGTTAATGATCACTTCTATCTTAATCGGTTCGTGATCCGCAGAAGACGACATGGCTTTGAATCACCGACCGGGCAAGCATGACTACTCCAGGCACAAGGACAAGCACGAGTCATCTTCCCGCAAGCAAAAGTCTAAGAAGGACTTCGACCCCAAGCGGATGAGCAAGAAGTTCTTTGAGGCATTGCAAGCGAAGCAGCACGCACTTGTGGTGAACTTCAGCGATGTTGACTCCGACGGTGACTCTCCACCAAGTGATGATGAAGACAAGAAGAAGGTGGAGAACAAGTTCAACGGCTTGAGCTTCTACGCCAACGAGTGCCGAGGAGGTTACTGCACCATGGCACTCGACAACACCACCACCTCCAATGACGAAGAGGTCGACACCAACCCTGAGGTAGAACACACAGTCGAATCCCTACTTGCTGAGCTTGATTCTATGACTGACACCATGCTCAAGCAAGATGCTTTGCTTGTTCGTGCTGCTCAAGAGCGTAATGGTTTTAAGGCTAAGTATCTTGCAGCATTAGATGAGCTTGAGCGTGCTAAGAAGGATAGGGTTGTTGTGTCCGATGAGACTGAGTGCGATGAATGCGCTGTTCACATGTCTAGTCTCGTTTTTTTGCAGTCCAAGTACTCTGCTTTGCTTGATGAGTTTGATGAGGTCAGATCCAAGCCAGTCATTTTGGGGGCTTACAAGTTTTGTGCTGAGTTGCGCAATGAGCTCTCTGAGAAGGTTGCTGTTATCGCTTTGCTTGAGCAGTCTAGTACAAGTGGTGGTGCTAGAGCTAAGTGTGCTTGCTATGAGGCTTTAGAGCTAGAGCTAGCTAACAGTAGGCATGATAAGAAAAAGGCCGAAGAGAAAAACACATTCCTTCGGCACATGTTGAGTTGGCTTTCTTGCAGTGAGTCACAATTGGGCATGATGATGAGTTAGTACAAGAGGGGTACTGACACAACGGGTTTAGGCTTTGCTTCAGGTGGGAAGGATGACAATGTTTTTGGCAAGGTTGGTGAACATAGTGGTTTGAGCATGAGTGAGAAACCCACCAATCCTTCCAAGCCCATCAAGATAAACCCACCTAAGCCCTCTGAGCCTACCAAGCCCATTGTGAGGGATGGAGTGATTGATGAGAATCCTAAAGCTCCACCATGAAACAAGTGTGGATTCCAAAACCTATGAAACTTGCATGAGACTGGATTTCATATCCCAGTTTCTAACACATCATATTTTG
>CM041645.1:6788217-6853988 GCA_023333625.1 Bothriochloa decipiens | reverse complement strand
TAGATGTTTAATACTTTCACGTGTACAGGGGAAATAAGGATCTACTATGCTCATCTTCATGTATCTCCATGTGTATATTCTACCAAATAGTGTAAAATGGTTAACATCTCGCCTTCATATAACGAACTAAAAGACGAAGTTTTTCGGCCTATCGTACGTTGATCTCTTGGGGAGTTGGGGTCCAGCGAATTAATTGGAGTAGGAGGCGGGAGCAGCTGCAAGAGGCTGGAAAGGATTTTTGCGCAGGGGCTGAGGAGAGACATGCACGCACAGAAGATCCAGACGCGGTACAGAACTGTGAAGAAAAGCTGGCAGCATGCGAGGAGGCCGGCGATTTGTTTCCTCGTGCGAGACTAGCGACGAGATAGTCGATGGCTCGATTTTTGAAGCACCTTCTCTTTTCTCCGCTTAGGATGTTTGCTGATCTATACATGTAAATAGCCAGCTGACTCAGCTTTGTTGTAGGCGTCTTTATGAAGGAATGTGTGTATATTCTCAGAATGTATGTGTGTGGCTGATGTGTCTAGAATTATAAATGAATACGTATGGTATGAATTGAAATGGATTGTAAGCCATCTGGAATGCCAAGTTGAAATGCAACAACTCAAGAAAAAAAGAATATATCAGAAATATATGCCATTTAGGCCATATATATGTCATTGAGGCCATCACAACAATGTAACATACCAAATGGTGAGTCTTCATTCACACAGCCAAGTTCACAAACCGCAGGTTCAAATGGCATCTAGGCCATTACAGAACGTTCAGGTTCAAAGGCCATAGGCCATTCACAAAAGCAAGTGCCATTTTGGCGATTACATAACAGGTTCAGGTTTCAGATCATATAGGCCATATATCCCAAGTCACAAAATAAACTGCAGGTAGATACAAACCATTACATATCGGGTTCAAAGGCCCTATATCCCAAGTCACAAAATAAGCTGCAGGTGGATTACAGCCATTACCCATCATGTAGCATATCAAGCAGGCTTCTAGCAACCTGTGCTTGTGGAGCTGCTGCATTTCTCATCAATTTCTTCTTCACAGGTGTCTTCTTCTTAGGTGGGTTGTTTTTCTTAACTGTCATCTTTTTTGCTTGGGATGGTCCAGCTTCTTCTGCTGCCCTCTTGCTGCAACATTAGTTGAATATGAAATATTTTCCATACCCATATGTAGTTGAAGATATTAATATGAAAAAAATTCATACCTTGTGTTAGGTGCAGCAGCAGTCTCACCATTTGGTCCCATCTCAGGTTCCTTGCATGTCTTGGAAAAGTGTCCAAAACCTCCACACCTGGAACATCTCACTTTCTTCTTTTCTTTTTCCATGCAACCTCTTATCCTTACCACCCTAGGCCTGCTTGGTCTTCTTCCAAGTATTGGAGGGAAAACTTTGAATCCCAAATCAACATGAGGCCATTGAGACCTATCTGGCATAGGTTCCACTCTCTCTTCATATGCAGCTCTAAACTTGGCAACTGAGTAGTACTCATGGACATAGTCAGAGATTTGGACTCCTCTATTAGAGCAAATCCATGCCAAAGCATGCTTACAAGGCTTACCAGTTACTTGCCACTCCCTGCAGTTCTGGTTTTCAAGATCCACTATGTGCCTTCTCTGGTTGTTCCAGTCATCTAATATTGTCACCTCTGCAATGCCATCATCACAGGCTGCAATCTTGACTACTCTCAAATGGTTGCTAATAGCACTGAGATCCTTGATTACACCTAGGAGGATGCCATCTTGCCCCTGCCTTGCAATCTTCTTCCTAATGTAGCTCTTCTCCATTATGAGCTCCCTCAGCCTGTCAACTAACTCATGAAGGTGAAGACGGTTCAGCTTTCTAATCTGTGCATTGAAACTCTCAGAAACATTGTTAGTTAGGTAATCACACTTGCTAAGCTCTGAGAAGGCTGATCTGTACCAAATCCTAGAATGATGCTTCTGAAGGTACACAATTGCATCAGGAGCAAATTGTGCAATTCTCTTCATGTGCCACTTCCACATGCCGAATGTGTAGTTCCTTGCAGCAGGATATAAATGCTCAGTGAACACATCACCTTTGTAGTGCTTCATGAAGTTTTGGTACAAGTGCCTCATGCACTCCCTATTCTCAGCATGTGGAAAGACAGCTCCCACAGCTTTTTCTAGACCTTTACAAGCATCTGAACAAATCACCAATCCTGGAGGGTCTGCAACAGCTTTATGCAAATTCTGTATAAACCACTTTGAATTATCTTCAGTCTCTGTGTCAAAAACACCATAGGCAATATGGTATAACGAATTGTGGCCATCAACCCCAGTAGCTGAAACCAACTGTCCAAGATACTTCCCATTGAGAGTAGTAGCATCTAAGCCAATAAATGGTCTGCAACCAGCTAGGAAGCCATCAATGCATGGCTTCAGAGCAACAAAAAACCTTCTCTGCTCACCTATTGTCTCTAATTCTATGTCCACAATGCTCCCAGGAGAACTTATTTGAAGTTGTGCAGCCCAATTGAATAAAAGTTGAAAACTTTCCTCATAAGACCCATGAATCTTGTCTCGAGCAACCTGCAAACCTGACCAAGCTTTGGAGTACTTCAACTTAATTCCGAAGTCAGTCTCCAACTTGTCTTTGGCATCTGTTGGCCCCTTATTTGGATTCTTCTTCACCCAATCTTTTAACCTGTCTGAACACCAGCCTTGATTTGCCATCTTTCCTTCTTGAAGCTTGGTGGTAGGACAAAAATCGTGCTTTGGATAAAGTTTTTTAATCTGCACAAACATGTCAAATAGGTCATTTACATGTCAAAAAGGTCACAAATAGGTCAAAAATAGCAGCATTTTATCATAGTACCTGTACAGTTTTTTTTTTTATCATAAATAATGGATGCATGTATGCACCACAAACAACCCGTTTCCTTCGCGGCACAATGAGCTCTCCACCTGGTCTTGTCTGATTTGACCCCAGCAAACTGAAAACCAGTCTTCACAGCATGGTGCCTAATTGCTTTTCTGAATGCAATGATATCAGGAAACAATGCCCCCTCCACTATGTTTGGATTCTCATGATCATGGATTACATGCGCACTTCAAGAGGGTCTGCGTCATCAACTTCATCATCAACAACAAAAGCATTTTCATCAGATTGATGAGCATTGTTAACTGGCTGTGCATTCGCAGCAGGCTGTGCATTCGCAGCAGGCTGTGCATTCGCAATTGAAATATAAATTTGTTCATCATCAACTCCCACATATTCTTCAGGATTATCAAACATGTCAGGCTTCCTCTCAGGCTCTACAACAACATCATCACCATTTTCAAGCTCCAAATCAGTAGCTGCATCTGGATTGTTAGCAGCATCACTATTTGGTTTATCGGCAATGGAAAAATCATTGTTGGGTATCTCATATCTAGCCTCAGGAGCAAATGCAAATAAAGGCTGTAGGTCATCAAACTCAGCATCATCATCAAGAGAATTATCAAAAACTCCCACTACAAGCTGACAACACATCTCTTCCTTGTACATTTCAAAGACATCAAGCATCTGAATTTCACTAATTAATCTGACATTGTCATGCAGTCTTTTGTCAAAGAACCACACTGTGGGTAACTGGCTAGATGGCACACTCTGTTCATTTGCAATACTTGACAACAACAGTTCAAGCATTAAAGACCCAAACTCCACATTCCACTTAATGGCAGTGCCTTTTGTGTATGATTTTCTACCATCTGAGTCTTTCGTAAAGAAACCTTGGACTTTAATCTCTACCACGAACAATCCATTCCTACCAAAAATCAAATCAAGCCCCGAATCGAAGTGTAAATAGGCAACAGGAAATAAACTACACTATGTGCTCGAACAGATAACAGGGAACACACACACATTACCTGCTATTGCAGTTCTCCATCTCCGCCGCAGCATTACGGCGCAGATGCAGGAATACCCGCTTGTTGTCTTCACGGATTCTGCATCTCTTCTAGTGGAAGCTCCGAACCAAACGCGACACCACCACCCACTAGCCCTCGCACCTCTGGAAGTCTCCTCCGGTGGCTACAGTGTAGGGTTAGGGTTCGAAGGGAACAGAGGAAGAGGAAGAGACGGAGACGAGCACGGTGGAAACGGAATGAACGGGAGAGAGGGGCAGCTACGACGTCTTGTAACAAGCAACTAAGCAATCAGGGGCATCGATGTCCATACAGAAGTCGTGTACGTGTTCCTCGACCTGACAATGGGCCCGAGTTGCTCGTATACGTACAAAATAGCCAGAATCAGCGAGTCCAAGAATTCCAATGGCAAATCTCAGGATACTTGAATTGTAATGGCTTCTCTCCAATTTCCAAGAATTGTAATGGCTTGGATAAAAAAACCAAAATTTTAAGCTTAGCTGCGTAGGCCTGCCATGCTTTTATGAACTGGGCTGCTTGTTAAATTTAACCTATGTTGGGCTGGCATTATGCTTGGCCTCCGGGTCAACCTATTCTTCTAATGGAAAAAAATGCAATGGACTCTTGATGGCAGGCGGCCCCGACGAGAGCTCGTAGATTTGCCAGTGAACGCTGATAATGAGGATTCCATATTGCTTTGAGTTTTGCCTCTCTCGGTAACGGTGGTCACCATAGGACTAGTGGCCTGGTGTGGTGAATCTTTCTCGCTGGCTCACCTTTATGTTTGTCGAAAGGAAGGTTCATCCGCTGGTCCTGTAACCTCGATCTTGCTCCAAGAGCTAGTAGCAATTCTACCATGCATATTTGGATGGGACCACTGAGATAGGAGCTTCGGGGATCTAATGAAGGCCGATCGATCATGTGTTGATGTGTAGGGCTGGCCAACCAGCGGTTCGCCGATACGTCAGCAGTGAGCAAATGTCCTGATCAATGGAGACACTCGTCAATAATAGTCTGTCAGGAATGCCGCCCAAGAAGACATGGAAAAGCAGAGGAGGCCTCCAAGGCCCCAAGCCGTGAGCCCGTGGCGCAGGTGCATGAGTTCGCCCAGCTGCTACTGAAAGTGGGCCCTGCATTGCTGTGCTATCCCATCCATGATGAACCAAGTCGTCTTCCTCCTCAATCCTGCCTCTCTGTATCTCTTCCAGAACCTTCTAGAATCTGTACAGCTGATACAGCCCGCTGATAACTTTCCAGGAGTCGTTTCTAGCCAACCTGGTCTACTAGCTTGGCAGCAGGAAGCATAATACGGAGTTTGGAACATGCCTTCTCGTCGTAAAGAAGGAAAAAAAGCCCATTTGCTCGCCATTGATTGGCCGATGCAGGCTTAATCTATTTTCTTCAGTTCCCACCTTCCACCTTGCCCCCACTTATTTGCTCTACCATCAATCATCTTAGGTTACGCACATGCTCACCAATTAAAATTTCCTATTAAATTGTACCCTTCTTATGTTAGGTCTTGTTTAGTTTTCAGAATTTACCCTAAATTTTACTATGCAAAAAGAAGATTCTCGTCACATCAAAATACCGACATATGCATATAGTACAAAATATAGATAAAATCAAAAACTAATTGCACAATTTGGTTGTACTTTGCGAGACGAATATTTTAAGCATAATTAGTCAAAGTTTGGATAGTTTTTATCAAATACAAATAAAATGCTACAGTGATGCTACAGAGATTTTTGCCAACTTTACAGCCCTTAGCTCGATCTCGGCGTTTGCGTTTTAGGAACTTTGGTCAGGTCCGCAGAGAGTCAACTGGTCCCTCTCTTAGCTTGGAGATCTCAAGAAACTTCGCAAGACCTAGAAGTAATCCAAAAGATTGTGTGTGTGCTGTCCTCTCCATGTGACCATGTGGAAGACATCTGTGTGCGTGGAATTATATTATTCGTATAATTGGCTGGTGTCTCCAGTTCTAGTCGTGCTATTAAGTCTTCCAGCAGTAGCAGTGCCGCTGTATATTATCTGATTTGACAATGCCGGCGGTAATTCTAGAAACAAATACAGCCACTGAGTAGTTTGAACATTTTTTACATAAACCTTCAAGCTTTGTCAACTAGACTTTGTTTAAGGCAGGCATCAAAGGACCACCACCTAACGAAGCCGAAAAAGGAAAAAAAAGAACCCACCTCATTGCCATTTTGTGACCCATGCAGGCTTAACTCATCTATTTTCTTCAGTTCCACCACCCTCTTTCATTGCAGTTACGCATATGAGAATCAGTTAAAATTTCCAGTTAATAACCACGTCAAATTAAGTTGATCGTCAGGTACGCAGTTAACCGCTTCCTCCCTTGAGATCATTGAAACTTAGCGTAACCTTTTTCTTTTTTTTTTTTTAAAAAAACTAGTGTGCTGTCATCTCCATGTGACCATGTGGCCAAAGGCAAAATCATGTGCAGGAATCGCTATTCATATCCATATTTGGTCTTTTTGTTTTCAAAAAAAAGTTCTACATCAACCGGCAGTAGCTGTGTTATCTCATAAGTGGATACATACTTCGTCAACATTACAGTCCCACTGGAAAAATTCATTCCAGTCCCACTTCTTATCGGCATTACCACGCTGCAAGCCTGCAACTGCAAATAAGTTGGTCCAGATGCTCGAACTCCAAGAACTTACGAGTTGTGTTATCACTCATAGGCCATGGCCGGAGCGTGTCTCCAAAAAAGATTTGGGTACCTAAAGGTAGTGTACAAGTTAAAATCGTTGTTCCTGTTCCAACATCAATTAATGCTACAACTACACAAAAGACAAAGCTGAAGGGAACAATCAGAAACTTCAGGCCTTGTTTAGATACCCAATTTTAGGTCCAAAATCTGCATAGTAAATGTCCCGTCACACTGTAGCAATTTTATTTTTATTTGGTAATAATTATCCAAACATTGATTAATTAGGCTTAAAATGTTCGTCTCGCAAAGTACAACAAAACTGTGTAATTAGTTTTTTATTTCATCTATATTTAGTACTCCATACATGTGCCGATATTTTGATATAACGGGGAATAGAAATTCTGCATAGTAAATTTTGAACCTAAAATTAGGTATCTAAACAAGGCCTCAGGCTAAATGTGAGAGTAAGAAGACTGGTCATCGGACATGGAGATCTCACAATGAACGATAAGATCAAAAGTTTACAAATCATTGGCGATTTTATCATGAATTTCCGCAACATGATCTTCAAATATATGAGCCATGGGATGCTTTTTCAGGTATGTTTGGTTATTCACCATGGTTCTGGGACAATCCTTGGATGTTGTATTCTGGGTGTCAAAATATTTGTCGCACTTTACCGAGAGAACATATGTACAATCGGCCATCATGGCCGTACCAAAAATAATATTGAATGAAACTGTTTACAAATTAAGAAGCCGAGTTAGCAAAAGTAAATGCATTGGAGAACCGGCAATGGTGTCAGATTGTCAGGTTAGTTTTTTTGGAAAAAAATTAGGTGCGCCCACGTGCATTGACCGTCCTATGCGCCCCTGGCCTCAGCGTGCGACGCGTGGCACGGAAATCTCGGCGAAGCCAGCATGGTCTCAGTTTGCGACTCATCTCTCGGTTCTCGGCTCTCGGCTCACAAGTTCTAATAGATCGATTTAGGGCACACAAGTTCTTTGCCGGCGCAAGGACCGAGGGCGGCGCGTCAAGCATCCTGCTCGTGCTGCGCCACGAATGTCAGCACGATCTCCTCCAGCATCCTGCTCGTGTGCCTATTCCATCGAGAAGCCAGTCGTTTACAGACGCCAAAGCTCAGCTGCAGCAACAAGCATACAAGCTGGAGACGTTGTGGACTCCACTCGTATTGACCAGGCAGTACGACTCGTGAGCGCGGACGCCATCGTCGTGGCCATGCGGCGGTTCTTGCGCTGATCCGGTGTAAAGGACTGTCCTCCTCTTCCCCATCCATCTTCGGTCACCAACAGAGACAGGCAATGGCGGGCAGCCCTTGCGTCCTGCGTCGCCGGCGGTCGAGCAAGTGCGGCGGCCGGTGGTCAGGGAGAACTGGTGCTGGACTGCTGCGCGCCGAGCGAGCCGCTGAACAAGCCAGGTTCCTCGGAGCTGCGGACGAGAGCGAGCACATCTAGCCAGCCATTCCGCGAGCGCTTCATACGTACGAGCAGTGGACAAGCCGCGGCCTGCGGTCTGCGGACAAGAACGGCGCATACTAGAGCGTTGATTTTAATCCCCGCCACGCGTCAGCCATCTAGCGACAGGGCGCACAGAACGGTCAATGCGCGGGGGGCGCACCCAATTTTTTTCCAGTTTTTTTTGTCTAGTTTGGTCAGTTAATTCATTCTGATTAGTTTCTTGGTTCAGCGTGTAGGTATTTAATGCAGTTAATTCGGCTAATTATGTAAGTTGATCAACATAAAAAAGGATAATTAATTAGAGCCTGACTCGGTCAATACTATTTGCTAGCCTAATTGTGTGACTGAATCTGGTATATCATAGTTGATAGATAGCAGCTCGGCTGTGTGTCAAATTGAGCTCATATATAGGGTTTAGGATCCATGCATTCTAGTCCCATTATCTTAGCCGAGCACGTGTGTAACAAAATGATGGTAAGCAACAAATGTTACAAAATTAGAATAGGCAGCGTTATGCTTTACTTTGATTTCCGTTTCAGCTATTTCAATGGACGCAAGTGAAAGTCATTTTGAAAATCAATAATAGCCAATGTTGTTTACCATCACCCTGATAAATGCCAATATATATTTATCCTTAGACTAAATATATGGCAAGATTACCATCGTCACGCTGGTGTGTTATTAGTTTTTGCTCTTAAATCAAAATAGCTGACGAGTTGGATTAACATCATCTTGAAGATTAATTAGTTGGGCTAAACTAATTTTTGGCACGCAAGCTTTGCCAAAAAACTGGGGGGCATGTGTTGACAACCAAATTTGACACCTTCCTACAGTTTCAGTTTGATAATATGCTTATGCAATTTATTTGGCCGGATTAGCTTTATTCAAGCTTAAATCAGCTTGGTTATCAAATTCGGTTGTAATTCTGTAAAACTTTCATAATTTGTAAAATGAGTAATCGGCTTGCCAAAATTACTTATGGCTGATTAGTTTAACTAAATAATTAATGACCAGAATGTGCTTTAGGCATACATATCTTATAATTAGCATGAAGCCGTTTCTATACAATAATCATGGCTAATATTAGCATAATACTTGGAGATATTCACTCTAGCCGAATAATAATCTACTTGATTCATTTTGTTTATTCGGCTATCATGGTTTTTGGTTAGCATCTGGACTAAGAATAGAAATGCTGGTAATAGATGGTATTATTAGGAAATTTTTATTGAAACATGCAAGGATTGTTGGTACGTGAGACGCGGAACTATTGTTCTTGAGTTACGTGCTGATCATGGACCAATGGCAACTTGACCAAGCACATCCAAAAAACAAGGATGGTGGCGACTTGACCAAATGCTGCGCATGGCGGGTAGATGACCAAGCAATTCCCAGAGACATGCAGAGGATGGCAACCACTTGACTAAGCCCATCCTGCGCATGGCAAGGCATAGATGCACCACGGATAAATATGCATGCCATGTACCACGGAGATGCTGAGGAAATGTTGCACGAGCACATTGTAAGATCAAAGTCCAGATCACCCGATATATATGTGGGGTTAAGGCCGGTAGAGGGGATCCCAACATTGTACAAAACAAATTTACCATCTCATGGTCTTTTGCTTCTTTTAGTTTTTGCATCTAGATTAGTAGCCATGCTTTGCTAGTTTCCTGTAAACAAGCCGCCCGCTCCAGCGAATCGGAGCACATGTCATTTCATTGAAAATAATTTCTTTACTAGTTTGCTCGAAAACTAGTCGTGACGCTTCTACGAAAGTGAGGCAATCATTCATTGGCGACTCTGTGTGTTGATTTTTGGCGTTAACACAAATCAAATTGCAGCAATAATCTGCGCAATATTGCTGCATGCTATAATGAGTCATCTCCAACTAATTTCAGTCAATTTCTGGAAAGTTTTAAGCTGTAAACATGAGGTTTAATTCCGGGGTCCAACTTTTGAACCTGGAGCCACATCTATACCCTATTGATTATTAGATAAGTCACTACTGCAGATAGCTCCTTTGTCGAGTGCCCACATTTGCAGTTGGCAAAGGCTTTGCCGATTATCGCATGGTAGTGTGGACAGGCGAGCTCGTGCTACTGACCACTGGCGAGCATGGCGCAGGTGGGCTTGTGCGGCGGCGGCGTCACACCGGCGAGCTTCTTTTTGAAGGGTTATGAGGGTGCTATGCTAGCCAGAAAACAAAAGTAAACCAGGATCTACTGCCAGATATAGGTCACGGCATTACCACTAGACGCGCAGGTACAGCGGAAGACTCAATGTAGTCGAACGTGTCGCAGCAGTGTCGTGTAGTTGCGTGGTCATCCGTCAAGTACGTCCTTCTCTCATAGATTGACCAAGTACATTCCTGATCAGTCCAACTAGTCGCCGACCAGTTGCCGACCACCTTGATCTATGAGGTCCGTCCTTGTGCCGCAGATGCAGCACCTTCGAGGTATCACACACGTGCGGAAAGAAGCAATGCACAACCGGACTGCTAGGTCCACGAGGAGCAAAGGCGTGAGCGTGGGTGGTGACGACAGCTAGCAACAGGCGTGGATCAGATAAAGTCTGGCCGCGCCCTACCCCTTGCTTTTATAGGCGTCCCCTATACAACCCAGACCTGGAGGCCCATCAGGAAACCCTAAGCCTTGTCTAATTTGGGTCCAACCAGAATTAGGCTTCCAACCCTTAAGTGTGCGACCCTATGGGTTCACGCACATAGACATGGGCCGAGTACTCTTACTCACCCAATAGTTGACAGTGGCCTCTAGCAAGGCATGACAACTCCTATGCATACGTAAAGATCATATCAGACGAACCACTATGACAACGTACCAGTTATTCCCTTTGCCACTCGATATATGGTTCAACTCGTGGGATAACACTTAACCCAAGCATGGCCATGCATTTGTTAATCCAATCACTTGAGTGATCCAATGATATCTCTCTCATGCAGAGAGGGTCAAATTCCATCTTGATTGTCTATGTATCATAGCATACTTTCCCGACCACCCGAAGACCACCTTTATAACTATCTAATTACGGAGCAGCGTTTGACAGTCCCTAAGTAAGCCGTTTCTCATGTTGGGTCAGTCCAGCGTACATGTTTCACATGTGCCCACATTATTAGTTCGACATCTCCATGTCAATGACTTGTGAAACATAGCCATCAACTAATACATGTGCTGGTCTAATATTCAAGTGTGTTCTCACAAGAACGCCGACCAGGGACAACTTTAGAATAAATATTCAGGTGACTGAGTTTCACAAACAATTCACATAATTGCTAATCAACACAAGTTGTCTATAATGGATATTCAATGAACACTTAATACATGTCATAGATACAATCGAAATATCATCATCGCTATGATTATCTCTAGGGCATATTCCCAATAATCTCCTACTTGCACTAGAGTTAATCTCTAAGATGTCTAATCCCCATAGACCTCATGTGCGCCTCATGTTTAGGCTGTGGAAGAGCCTTTCTCAAAGGATCTGCTGTATTCAAATCCGTATGTATTTTACACAATTTGATCTCTTCTTGTTTCACAAACTGTCGAATGAGATGAAACTTCCAGAGTACATGTTTGTTCTTCTAGGGATCCCTAGGCTGCTTAGCTTGTACAATCGCCCCGTTGTTATCACAATATAAATTCAATGGGCTCGACGCATTAGGAAACACAATAAGTTCAATGAGGAACCTCCTCAACCAAACATCTTCCTTTGTAGCTCCACTAGCCGCAATGTACTTGGCTTCTGCTATAGAATCGGTGATCGTTTCCTACTTGGAACTCTTCTAGCTTACTGCATCACCATTTATTGTGAACACAAAACCTGATTGAGATAGTGAATCATCCGCGTCGGTTTGGAAGCTAGCATCGGTGTAACCATTTACAACGAGCTCCTCCTCACCTCCATAGATTAGGAACACATCCTTAGTCCTTCTCAAGTACTTAAGAATTTTCTTAGCCAGCATCCAGTGACTCTCACCAGGATTAACTTGGTACCTACTCGCAACACTTAGAGCATATGTGAGTACATATCATGGCATACATAATGGAACCAACTGTCGAGGCGTATGGAACCTTACTCATGCGCTCGCGCTCAACATCAGTGGAAGGACACTGCTTGTCACTGAAGCGCATACCATGTGACATAGGCAAGAACCCTTTCTTGGACTGTTCCATGTTGAACCGCTTCAACACTTTGTTAATATACGTGTCTTGACTTAATCCTATTACCCTTCTTGACCTATCTCTATATATCTTAATGGCCAAGATGTATGCTGCCTCTCCTAAATCCTTCATAGAAAACTATTATTTAGTGAAGTCTTTATGGATTACAACATTGGAATGTCAGTCACAATCAATAATATGTCATCTACATACAAGATTAGAAACACAACAGCGCTCCCACTTTCCTTCTAGTAAACACAAGGTTCTTCTTCATTCTGATGGAAGCCAAACCCTTTGATGACCTCATCAAAACGAATATTCCAACTCTGAGATGCTTGCTTTAACCCATAGATGGATTTCTTAAGCTTGCATATTTTTCCAGCATTTTTAGGATCAACAAAACCTTCGGGCTGTATCATATACACGTCCTCTTCCAAATATCCATTCAGAAAGGCTGTTTTAACATCCATCTGCCATATCTCATAATCAAAATATGTAGCAATTGCTAGAATGATCTGGATAGATTTAAGCATCGCTACCGGCGAGAAAGTCTCATCGTAGTCAATTCCTTGAACTTGTCGAAAACCCTTTGCGACAAGCCGAGCTTTATAGACGTGAACATTTCCATCCATAGATTTCTTCTTCTTGAAGATCCATTTGCACTCAATGGGTCCAACCCCATCAGGCGGGTCAACCAAATTCCAAACCTGATTGTTTCCCATGGAATCTATCTCAGATCTCATGGCACTCTGCCATTTCTCGGAATCTGGGTCCATCATTGCTTCTGCATAATTTGCGGGTTCATCATCGTCTAACAACAACAAATCACCATGCAATGCATGAAGTCTTGCTGATCTTCGTGGTTGGGGCAGAGTACCGACCAAAGATGGTTGGGTTGTACCGACCACAGGTGGTTGGGTTGGTATATCGACCACAGGTATTTCAACTTCTTCTGCTACATTAGCGTCACTCGTCGAGTCATTCACTAATGACTCATCTTGAACCTCTTCAAGATATACCTTCCGACCACTCCTATCTCCTTTGAGAAACTCTTTCTCTAGGAAGAAACCATTCCGAGCAACAAACACTTTGCCCTCTGATCGGTTATAAAAGTAATATCCTAAAGTTTCCTTTGGATATCCCATGAAGAATCACTTGTCTGACTTTGGTGCTAGCTTATCAGATATCAACTGTTTGACATAAGCTTCGCAACCCCAAACTTTTAGAAAAGATAAACTGGGACATCGACCAGTCTGCATCTCATATGGTGTCTTATCTACAGACTTAGTCGATACCCTATTTAGTGTGAAAGCGGCTGTTTCAAGAGCATATCCCCAAAACAATAAAGGTAGGTCCAACCAGCTCATCATAGACCGAACCATATCCAACAAAGTCCAATTACGTCGCTTAGACACGCTGTTTCTCTGGGTGGCGTAAGTTGTGGAATAATTCCACAACTCTTAAGATGATTGCTAAATTCATGACTCAAATATTCACCTTCATGATCAGATCGCAAGGCTTTAATCTTCTTGCCATGTTGATTTTCTACTTCATTCTGAAATTCTTTGAACTTTTCAAATATTTTAGACTTATGCTTCATTAGGTAGATATAGCCATATCTACTAAAGTCATCAGTAAAAGTAATGAAGTATTGGAATCTGCCTCTGGCTGTCATGCTTAGTGGTCTACAGCACATCAGTATGTATGAGTTCCAACAAGTAAGACACTCTCTTAGGAAAACCTATGAAAGACGCCTTGATCATCTTGTCGAGTAGGCAAGCCTCACATGTCTCGTAAGATTCAAAATCAAACGAAGTTAAAAGCCCATCAGCATGGAGCTTCTTCATGCAATTCTTACTTATATGACCTAAATGACAATGCCACATATAGGTAGTTCTTAACTCATTAAGCTGAGGCCTTTTAGCAATAACATTACAGACACATGCATCATCAAGATTTAATATAAATAACCCATTCACAATGGATGCAAAAGCCATAAACATGTCATTCTTGGAGATCACATAGCCATTGTCTTTACTCGCAAAAGAATAACCATCCTTCATCAAACATGAAGGTGACACAATGTTTTGACTTAAGCTAGGAACAAAATAACAATTATTTAATTCCATAATAAATCCTAACGGTAGATGAAGTTGCATCGTCCCAATGTTCAACGCAACAACTCTTGCATTGTTGCCCATACGAAAGTCAACCTCTCCCTTTTATATGCTTCTAGTTCTTATCATTCCCTATGTCGTATTGCATATATGAGCAACCGATTCGGTATCAAATACCTAAGAATTGATATAAGAGTTAGCGAGAAAAATGTCCATAATGAACAACAAGAGTACAAGCAGCAGTAGTACCTTTACAGCCGCCATCCTTCTCTAAGGATGCCAAGTACTCCTTGCAGTTCGTTTTTCAGTGACCTTTCCCCTTACAATAAAAGCAATCTGAATTTGTAGATGGTCCAGCCTTGGAAGCAGATGGGTTTGGCTTAGAGATCTCATCTTTAGCTTTGCCCTTCTTCTTCTTCTTCCAAGCCTTCCTCTTGAACCGAGGCCTATTCTAGACCACCAACACTTGGCTACTGCCGGCACCTTTCTTGATGTCGGCCTCTGCTATTTTCAACATGCCACATAGTTCATTCAAGCCTCTCTCTGCTCCATGCATATGGTAGTTCGAGATGAAGTTTCCATAGCTGGCCGAAAGTGATGCAAGAATGAAATCAGTACCCAACTCTTGGCTGATTGGGAAGCCTAGCTTGTCCAACCTCTGAGTGTAACCAACCATCTTAATTACATGTGGTCCTACAGCTGCGCCCTCTGCTAGCTTGGTTTCAGCAAGCGCCTTAGAGACATTGAACCTTTCAGTCCTAACTTGTGTTTGGAACATGTCCTCTAGTGCCACGATCACATCGTTCGCTGAGTGATTATTACCAAACCGTATGTGTAGATCAGGTTCCATACACGCAAGCATAAGGCAACCCACTTCAAGATCAGCATCACATGCTCTCCTATAAGTGGCTCTTTCAGCAGCAGTTGCATTTTCATTAGGTTCATCTAGTAATGCGGTGTCTAGAATTTCTTCTTTTTTCTCAGCCCTAAGAACAATTCTTAGGTTGCGGATCCAATCTGCATAATTTGTTCTATACAACTTATCTTTTTCAAGTATTGAACGCAAAGTAAATGGTTGATTGCGGGTGGCCATTTATCTACAACAAAAGTAATGCAAAATACTAAGATAATGTATCCATGAAGGGTAAATCATATCAAATATAATCTACTCCCATTAAAATCAATATCCTTCTTTTGATATTTAGTGATTCAAGACCCACAAGTAACATGCTGACCAGTGAGCTTTAGCATCACCGCTGGTCGGTATGGTAGATCAGTAAGCAACACCTTGCTAATCATATCTCATATGGCTCTTGTTGTTGGGCCAGTATCTCTATGCCGAGCACTCAACCTTTCCAAGCTTCAAAGTCCCTAACCATTAGGATAACTTTGTTTAAGTAACCAAACCTTCTTGCTGTAAGTATCCGATACGAACCCGCCTAGTCAAGAAAAACCAGTGGCACCCTAATTTCATAGATCCACCACCGATCATACAAGACTTATGACAGTGCAAGGTTTGGGAAGCATACAACTTAAACATTGCTGAGGGATCGTTCTACTTCACTACCACACTAATGCAGACAAAACATCATAGCATGTGAAAATAGAACATAGTAAGAACGACATAAACATAGATTTGACTTGGTATAGCCCATTGTTCCTTTGAGATCTCCATCTCAATGTCAATCTGTTCATCATGGTGATCTCCATCTCCATGGTCCATGTATATCATCCATCTGTGGTGCATCCGCCAAGACTAGCTATCACTATCATGAAATAAATTTACATAGTCGCGGATCATCACAGATTGGCATGCAGGCCATTACATCAAATTGACAATATATTTATGGCTCTTGCCCATACTGTCCTCATAACTCATTACATACATGCATCTCATACACATAAGGGCTATACCGGTCATGAATTTCTACGAAACAGAGTTAGCCGATATAGACGTCTAACGTTGCAAGGCCTAAAAATTTATTTTCCAAGAAGTTTTTCGCAAATCTAATTTTGTCGAACCATGGCTTCGCGGTGGAGAATTGAATGTAAAATTTCATTCTCTATGATTTCCGTTTAGAGTTTGTCTCAATCCGAGTTACGGTTCAAAAGTTACAGCTGTTTTACTGAACAACACTTTTCTCGGCAACTAAGTGCCCAGCAATAGATCCCATCTACTACCGCTGCACATCACATGTGCTCGGCACTTGACCTTAGGTTCAATTCGATCAATCTTATTGATCTCTAACTCACCATGACTAGTTTTACATGTATCACTTAACTCGGATGGCAGAATTCCGACCGGTACGAGTAGATCATTACAATACCAATGTGGCAAGATGATGAACCAAGATTAGAGACTAATCTACAATGGTGCATATCACCATATGCCCATAGCCAGACCTATAACAAAGCAGTGCTTTGCAGTTGCGTGGTTGTCCGTCAAGTACGTCCTTCTCCCACAGATCGACCTAGTACATTCCTGACCAGTCCAACTAGTCGCCAACCAGTTGCCGACCACCTTGATCGACGAGGTTCGTCCTTGTGCCGTAGATGCAGCACCTCCGAGGCATCACACACGTGTAGGAAGAAGCAATGCATAACTAGACTGCTAGGTCCGCGAGGAGCAAAGGCGTGAGCGTGGGTGGTGACGGCAGCTACCAACAGGCGTGGATCAGATAAAGTCTGGCCACGCCCTACCCCTTGCTTTTATAGGCGTCCCCTATACGACCCCAACCTGGAGGCCCATCAGGAAACCCTAAGCCCTGTCTAATTCGGGTCCAACCCAAATTTGGCTTCCAACCCTTAAGCATGTGAACCTATAGGTTCACACACACATAGACATGGGCTGAGTACTCTTACTTGCCCAATAGTTGACAGTGGCCTCTAGCAGGGCGTGACAACTCCTATGCATACGTAAAGATCATATTAGATGAACCACTATGACCACGTACCAGTTATTCCCTTTGCCACTCGATATATGGTTCAACTCATGGGTTAACACTTAACCCAAGCACACCCATGCATTTGTTGATCCAATCACTTGAGTGATCCAATGATATCTCTCTCATGCAGAGAGGGGCAAATTCCATCTTGACTGTCTATGTCTCATAGCATGCTTTCCCGACCACCCGAAGACCATCTTTATAACTACTCAATTACGGAGCATCATTTGATAGTCCCTAAGGAGGCCGTTTCACATCTCGAGTACATACCACAGTCTCAGGTCTAAGGACATAATGTACATGATGTTAATAGAGACTTTCTCATGTCGGGTCAGTCCAGCCTACATGTCTCATATGTGCCCACATTATTAGTTTGGCATCTCCATGTCAATGACTTATGAAACATAGCCATCAACTAATACATGTGCTGGTCTAATATTCAAGTGTGTTCTCATAGGAACACCGACCAGGGACAACTTTAGAATAACCATTCAAGTGATTGAGTTCCACAAATAATTCATATAATTGCCAATCAACACAGGTTGTCTATAATGTATATTCAATGAACACTTAATACATGTCATAGATACAACTGGAATATCATCATCTCTATGATTACCTCTAGGGCATATTCCCAATAGTTTTTATATAAAAAATCAATTTTAGAGGTGGCTGTCTTAAGTCAACCGCCCCTGAAGATCGCACTTCAAAGGCGGTTGTCTTAATGGAACTTCCTTTGAAGATCTATCTTCAGAGGCGGCTGTCTTAATTTGAACATCTTTGAAAACCTATCTTCAGGGGCGGTTAAAAGCCCGTTGATGTAGTTATCTGATCTTTACAATCGCTGGCATAGTGTCGGCCATATTAGCCACGGTTGAAGACATAATTTCACCATTTCTGATATAACTTTTTTGTACTAGTGATTGGTCATTGAAACTGAACGGAATGTCTTTGGCTAGAAGGCTCATTAAGGGTCTAGCAATTTGGGAGAAGTTCTTGATGAATCTTCTATAGAAACTAGCATGGCCTAGGAAACTTCTAACTCCCTTCACAATCATGGGTGGCGGTAATTGTTCAATTACATCAATTTTAGCTTTATCCACCTTTATCCCACGTTCGCATACTCGATCGCCTAAGACAATTCCTTCACGGACCATGGAGTGGAACTTTAGGTAAAAAATCAGGTCCGCCATCGTGCTTCCTACATCTTCCCCAAGTGGATGGTGGGGCTAGTGGCGTGATGACTTGAAGGCTGGCCTCTTCTCACACAGTGACATGATGCACCATGCTTTGACCTATGTCATCAGTACCCATGGCATGTGGGCACCAGCGTGGTTGGCACTATAAGTTGTACCCTTCTTACTGTGGGTTAGGTGGCACAGAAGAAGTGAAAGCAATTGGCCATGTCTGGGTGTATCGGGGGCCATCTCCTTGGCACGGGCAGCACACCCCATCCCATTGTTGTTGTGATTAGAGAAGGCGAGACTAACAGGTGGGCTTCGTGGTCCCTCCTGGTCAACTAACGGTGCCTGATGTGTGCTCGGGCATAACTTGGTGGGGCGTAATGGCACTAGGATGATGTCATGCCGCTCGAGCGAGGTGGAGTGACCTGGCTGAGTGACCCTGAGTCCAGCAGTCCTACCAGTGGGACCCAGCGGGCCACCTCTGTATGGCTAGTGCCCAAGCTGGCTAGAATGGGTCGTCGAAGGTTGTCTGATTCACTATGGTCCTGGGCCTTGATCAGGCTTGGCCTTAATACATCTGAATGTATTTTACTTAGTGAAAGTAACCTTGGGTTTAGGGATACCCGTTTGGTATACCCCCAACATAGGCTGACAAAAGCCCATCCACATTTAGAGCAACAACACATAGATATATATAACTCAAACTAGAATATAGTTAATGTAGCTATAACCATTACAAATTCAACTAAATCAAGTCTAACCATCACAATTACAATACCCTAAACCCTCAACCGCTAAACCCTAAGCCCCTAATCCCATAGGCATTCCCCAAATGAAGAAATGAATCCTAAAAGGGGAGAATGGACACCTGTGGGTTAGATCTAACGCCTCTACCACGGCACACAATGATTGACGTGGACGCCAATGCTGCCATGCTCCACTAGGAGGGACCCGCCGCCTACCTCCCAATGGATGCTGGAGCCACCCGAGCACACCGAGGGTCCTCCACTACCACCTCCGACTCTGCCGCAAGTCCAACGAGCAGATATTTTTCCATGTTTAGGGGATATATCCAATACATAAATATAAGTTAACCTATTTGGCACCGCATAGAACATATGGGATATTTGGAGGATCCAAAGAGATGAGAACACATGTAGGCACCTAGTGCAATGGCAAAGGCTTTGAGTTCTTGGCACCTAGGTTCCGGGTTTGAATCCTTAAAAACCCTGCCCTTTTTGGGAAATTCAACTTCGGTGGCATAGAGAAGGGTCCCCTATTGTTGGTAGGTCCCACAGGTCAGTCAGAGAAGGGTTCCCACTAGTGGTGGGTCCCATTAACTGACTCATGGTCCCACACGTCAGAAAGATAAGGGTTAACAAGCGGGTCCCACATGTTGGTCGAAGAATGGTGGTCCCATGTGAATAGAGAATGGTGGTCGTTTGTGAACAGAGATTCCATGGGTTGGGTCCCCATGGCACAAAGAAGGGCCCCCCGTTGCAGGCAGGCCCTAGACGTTGGATCGATAAGGGTTGATAGGTGGGTCCCACATGTCAATTGGAGTACGGTGGTCCCATATGAATAAATAAGGATGGTCCTACATGAATAGAGAAGGATCCCCCTAGGTCGGGTCGCATGTAACTAATGCACGGGTCCCGAATGACACAGAGGAGGGTCCCCCGTTGCAGGTAGGTCCCATAAGTTGGATGGAGAAGGGTCACAGGCGGAGGTTCCGCACGTAGGATGGAGAAGGTTTCCCTAGTGGCGGGTCCCATCTAACGGACTCATGGTCCCACACATCGGATCGATAAGGATTGACAAGCGGGTCCCATATGTCAGTCGGAAAACACTGGTCCACGTGAACAGAGAATGGTGGTCCTACATGAACAGAGACGGACCCCTGGGTCAGGGAGCACATAACTGACACACGGGTCATGCACGTTGGATGGAGAGAAGGGTGCCCCGTTCGGCATGGATGTGTAACAGTGGGTCCCATAACATTAGGTGGAAAAGGGTATCTATTTAGCACAGATGAGCAATAGGCGGGTCCAATATGAACAGATGGGGGTACAAGTTTTATGGCGTGCTAACAGGGGATGGAAGTATGAGTGAAGGCAGCTCCCGTAGGCCAACGGCGGCGGCTCTTGAAGGCAAACGACGGCAGCTCCCATAGGAAAATAGAGTGGCGCGGAGATCAATGATGAAGTGTGTATGGTCATAACTGAAAAATATTCATCATAGTAATGAAATCAGCATAACAATGAAGCAATATTCCTCACAGTGTTAAGGAAAACCATCACAAACCAATGGTGAATAGTGTCAAGAAAATTCTTATGACGAATTTGCTTGATGTTCCATGATGGTTTTGGTGACCTTTTTAAAATACGTCATAGAAGTGAAAACAATCACACGATTCAATGACCAAAGTGACAAAAACGTCATCAAAGCGACTCTTCCATGACCATCTCGGAATCATCATGAGAATTTTTATCATGGAAGGCCAAATCTCCACTAGTTTGAGCACCGCCCCGCCTTATATGTTGTGCTCCGGCACCATCAATTACTAATGTGGGACTAACCACAACAGTCTCCCCGTAGTCACACATCAGTCACAACTCTCTGACTCACAACTCTTTGTGGCCAAGGCGTTGTCATGATGGGCCCCACCTTTAACGGGCTCTCCCTCATCTGTGTGTGACGCTACCAAGATTTGTTGCAGGTTTTACGCAGCGGAAGTGTGGCATGGGCCCATAAACATTATTGGAACCAAGATAGAACTCAGCTTCCGGTGCAGCCCAGCTCACTGTACATGCGAGCTGGCACCTCGTAGCCTGCTGCCATTTCTTAACATCGCTACCAGGTTTTTAGTCCCTGGCAATGGCGCCAGAAAGCTTATTGGTATTTCTTAGCATAAACAGATAATTTCACAAGTGCACAAAATACCGTTGTAGCTTTCACCTAGGAGTATTCCAAGGTATCATATTTATCCAAAGGGAAGCAAGGTTAGAGATTATGATAACTAACCATCATGTATCTACTAATAAGTACACCAACTAGACTAAAGTGGGGGTAAATGATAATTGAATGGATAGGATGAGACACATAAAGATCCACTCCTGAAGGTTAGCATAGCTAATTGGGAGGATAATGAGTGGGGGATTATCCTGAGTTCTTCTTTTTCACAAAGGTTATTTCTTAGATGTATCATAGCAATATACTTAGCATAACATAAGTAATGAGTACACACAATGCATTTCGGAGCTCCGTTTCAGTCAAGCACTGCAAAAGACAATTTGTGTCATTACGGGTTCGGGCCCTACACTTTCAGAACTTGCCCAAACACATGGTGGACTATAGAGAGTAGATGAGGCTGTCACCACCCACTAGCTACCACATATCTGTAGAGCAAGCCACAAACACAGTTATACTTTAGTCTAAGCACCATGCTTACACTATCATATACTACTCTAGTTTCCTTAAGGAAGATCAAACTAGAGCACTCAATGAAGAGCAGTGAACCTGTAACACCTCTGGTGTTATATTAACTAAAACCTGCCATGTCATCATATGCACTGCAAAGCATTCATGATTAGGTCAACCTTGATGTGCATTAACTAAAACAAGTTTATATTTCATAGGTTGATTGTGTTTCTGGAATGTGTTGTCACATGAAATAATAAAACCCTACTTTTGAATGTCACCTCTGCCCACTTCGTCTTGCCAGAAGCTCTGCCACGTCCTTGCGCTTCGATTGAGCTAGATCGTGCTCGCTCTTCCCGCCCGAGCCGCCCGCACGACGTCGTCTTCCTCGCAAACGGCAGCTACGCCGCCGCAAGGTTTTTCACCGTCGATCGCCACCAGGGTCGGTTATTTATCATCTTTAACCTCACTATCATGTTTCTCATGCTATCCTGCTTCTCATGCGCACCTTGGTTCATTCAATGGTGCACAAAAACCGCGGTGATACCATTCTTGCCATTGGAGCGCCGCCGCCGCCATCGTCGCCGCCGACTATAGCTCGACTCAGCTCGCCTCCGAGCCAACCAACGTGCGCATCGTCACCGTGGTGAGCTCTTGCATCTGTCGGTGCCCTCAATTTTATCCTTACCGCGTCCTAGTGTCCGGCCGACGTGCGTCGCCGCCGGCGTGACCTTGCCGCTCCGCCGCGCGCGTAGCCGTTGCGGCTGGGGGCGAAATTGAGCCTCATCTTGTTGTCCATTACGTTCGCATGGATGTATAGGTTGCGCCCGTGCGCTCGCCATCACCGGTAAGCCTGCCACCGCGCCCGAGCTCCATCGCGCCGCCATGGCCGCCGGCGTGGGTGTCGCCGTCGCTCCGCCGCCGCGTTAGCTAGCCCAGGAGCTTTGTCTTGTTGTGCTGAGTCCGTAGAGCCCAAGCTCGACGCCGGAGACCTCGTCGCCGGCGAGATAGCCGCCGGTCAAGCGCCATCGCCGTCGGGTCAACGCGGGAGAGAAAAAGGATTTTCTTTTTCTATTTTTAGAAAATGATTTAAATACTATTTTCTTTTGAAAATCATAGATTCATGTATAGCTCCAAAACTTCTAAAAATTTTTGTGTGTGTTCTTTATGATGTCATCTACCTGGAAAAAATATGAAATGCCAAATTTGAGTACTTTTTGCATAAGTTAAAATTATCTCTTTTAATTGAAAAATAGACCTTCAATGATTTTTAATAAATAAAATAATTGGCTTTTATTTCTAAAAATTGTTTTGCCATCTAATTAGACTAAGAGCTTTTCAAAATAAAATTTTGAGCTTAATTAGACAACTTTAATTTTTATGCCTTTATTTTATGCTTTTAAATAATTAATTAATTCTGTTTAATTAAGTTAATCATTATAGGAATTGTTTGACCTTGGGATTGATTGATGACCTTGGGTTATTAACCCTAATGACCTTTGGCACTTTAATTAATTATTTGCGCTTAACTTAACCATGTCATTAGGGCTTAATTAATGTTATTTCATGTGTTTAATAACTTTCGTAAATAATGTAGTTAACCCTAATAAACTTAGTAAGTATGTTTTAGGTGGCTTGCAACTTTACCGTGAAGGAAAGTTGTACTCCAGCCTTTAATCTGGTTGTGCATTCATCGAGCATCATGTTGAAGCATATCCTTGTATCGTATAGTTTTCGATAACGAAGAGTTTAACGTTGTCACCCCAGATCTAAAGGAAGAGCAGACTTAGGAGATTGGAATTGATCCAGAGCCCGAGACCATCTACCCCAACCATCAAGGCAAGCCCCGGATGCATTCAAACCCTATTCTATTTTATAAAAGTTTTATTGCTTCAGTTATGATATGTTGCATTAAGTAATAGGAGTTGAGTGAAAACCCACCAACTGCATTACCTGTCTTACTTACATAATTCCTTGTTACCTGTTCTAAAAGATACGTAGTAATGCTTAACCCTGCTTAATTAATTAAGTGTTCAGAGGTAAAAGAATGAAAAAGATGAGATTGGTTTTATCTGTTGGAATTATGCTTTTAGTTAATAAATCGAGCCCGGACGGCTAACTTGCATTGGGAAAGAAGTCCCTCTGTAGTGTTTCTGTCTGTTGATGCCCTAGGTCCCGTGTCGATGGTGAACTGGTGATATCGAGAAACTAGAAAATCCACATGCATGAAGTGTCATACAGTGGGCCAGAATCCCCACATATGTCACGGAGTGACTTATAGTGGGCCAGAGTCCCCACATATGTCATAGTGTATTATACTGTGGGTTTAAGTTCCCATGTATATCGGTACACTGGGTCAAAATGCTCTTGTGTATCATATGGTGATATATGGCTGCGGTTGTTATCTCGATATATCGGTTCATCTGATATGCTTAGGAGTTAGAGTCTCCTGTATATCAGTGACCTAGGTCCCAGCTGGGTATATAAAAATGGATTCGAATCGCTGTTGCTTCTCAGAGAAGAAGACTCGATCGGTGTTCATCGTCGTAGTAACAACTTGAATAATGATTAAGGTTTAAGAAGGAGGTTGGTTGGTAATTTTGATCCTGAGCAAGACCGTTTTTCTTTCTTTCAAGCTTTTTTGCAAAATTTCTTATCTCCTGCAAGCCTTTCCTTGTCCCTCTAGCTTGCATTTCCTGAGTCTTCACCCCTCTTTTTCGTCGGGTCAGTCTTGTTGAGTACTTTTGTACTTAGGGTTTGTTGAACCCTTGTTGCAGGTGAGCCTCATGGGCAGGAATGCTTCGCATCCTGCTGCATGACAGTCATCGAGGAAAGTGATGACGAATAGGATATCTCGCTCGTGGGCTGAGCATATAATCAAGGTTGATGTAATAAGTTATATTGTATTCCACTGCTACTATGGTTTGTAATAATTCAACTTATGTTTTGTAAGTTGAAACTAAAAGGGTTTGTAAATTTATGTTATTGTAATCCTTCCGCTCTTTTACTCCGATGTATATTATTTGTATAAAACTGTTGTAATACTGCAATGTCTCTTTGTAATGATTGATCCTGCTCGGAGAATCGTGGATGATTCAGGATTTACCCGACAGACCTTTTAAGTTTTATGGAACACATTCATGGTTATTTGGAGTCTGTTTAGACAATAATCATGCGTGTGGGCCATAGGATTTAGGAGGTTCTGCCATAGAACCTGCACAAGGTGTGAATGTTACTCTAGTTATAGCAAAGATATACTACTAAGGCTATACTAAAGCAACCAAAAGCATTACTATTATAAAGGAATAGCAACACTTAGACTATGCATCACAAGTGAATAAAGAAGATAATATATTGCATAATTTAGTATAATAATAAAAAGAGAGTATTGCAAGAGAGAGATATACAAAGCTTATACCAGACTCTCGAAGAGACTTCCCAATTTTATGAAGAATTCCTCATCACTCTATTCCCACTCCAACACTAGGATTACATTTTGAAAGTAGAGAGAGTTTCTCTTGTGGTGTGTCTTACAAATGAGGGAGATGACCTATTTATAGTGCTAGAGACACTTGGGGGTACTTGTAGGTAGCTGGGAAGGTCGGTAGCTATGGCCCCGAGGGCGGGCGCCGTAGGAGTGGCGGCGGGTTCCCAGGACTCAGATCAGGCGCCCATGGCATACCATCCAATTCCACCAACTTCGCATCCAAACGTTGATTGATAGCTTCCTCAAGTTGGTTGCATGGCAAGTAAGTCGGTTTTGAGTCAGTTTTGGACTGACTTTGGTACTCCAAGTGGATGATGGTGACCTAAGGATCCATGTAACATCAAGAGCCACCAGATTAAACCGATTTCAACTAACGATGTAGAGGCCGTGGGAAGGTGTTGTCGTGGATCAGTGATGTGGCGAAGGTCAGGAGCTGGCACTGCTAAGGCAGCCACCGTGGCCAGGGCACCCACCATGGGTGTGAGGGCGTGACTTGGTGAAGGTCGGGAGCTGTCAACCCCAGGGCGACCACCATGACCAGGGCGGCCACCGTGGGTGTGAGGGAGGGCACCCTTGACCTGGCTGGGTTGCTGCCTTGCCACGTTCCATTCCTGTCCAATGTTTTATTTTCATCTATTTTTGGTATTTTCCTGCATACAAATAAAATTTCAAAGTACAAGTGAAACTAGGTGAATTATAAACATAAATCACTACTTGTATTGTTGGTAGTTCCCATTTTGATGCAATAATGATGGTCAAAATGGGTAGTTAAGGACAGTCAACATAGCCCAGGTCCACTAAAGCCACAACATAAAGTTCTCGGGCCTAACTCAATCCAAAAGACTAACCTGATAGGTGAGGAACGCCCCATCTTATATGTGCTCCCCCACCATCAATTATCAATATGGGACTAGCCCCAACACTTTATACACTTTGAATAGAATATAATCCAGACTACCTTTTTTTGTAGATAGAAGAGAGAAAGACCTGCTTCTAGGCATTCAAAACAAAAAGCAATTTGCTCTATAAACTAGAAGCATCAGGATGTCAACATCATGATGCAAAAGCATTAGCATTATTCAAAACATTCTATGATGTCGTATGATGTGCAGGGACAATGACTGATTAAGTGACATCTTCTTTTTGGTTGAGACAATACATCGTTCCAAATTGATGACATCGTTAATTAATACTCCATTATTGCTCTAATAAAAGTAACAAATTCTTGAGATAGATGATTATTTCATTAATATTGGCAGTCTAAATTACTTGAGCTATATTGGATTAACTAGTGAACAGTAGGAGCTTGTCGTCGTACATGGGAGCTTGGAGGAAGATGCGGTCCTTGAGGTGGAAGTATGCTTGCATCTCCCGGTCTCCTTGCAAGTCGAGGTACGGCTTGTCGGCGTCGTCGATCTCGAGTGGGGCATTGGCCTCCTCCTCTCCATGCGCCTTGGCTTCCTCAAGAGCCTCGAAGTGGGAGCTCAGACCCGCATCGGCATCCCTTGTACGTCTCCTCAATGATCGCCTCATGGTGGAGACGACAAAAAGAACACGAAAGACAACTTCCCGGGTGTGATGGGATTGGTGGAGTAATATGAAATTTTCACACCCGAGAGCTGCCTTGAGCTAGAACTTGTGCAAAGTTTGCAAAATATTATTGGAAAGTAGGAATGGTGAAGTAGAGAGGGAGAGTGAAGCTCACAATGGCCACTTTGAACTTGTGACCGTTGGTGGTTTCCAGGATTCGAAAATCCACCTCTCGATTTTAATTTTCCAACAATATTTTGATGGTAAAAACTTTTCCAAGAATTATTTTGAAAATAAGTTTTGTAAATAAAAGATTTTATTCTTTTTAATGAACTAATTTTCAAAATTTTTGAATAGTAAAACCTTTAGAGATTTATTTTATTATAAGAAATTAAATACAAAAAAGTATTTTATAAATAAAATATTATTTTTTAAATATATTTATTAAAAGGATAACTTACCGGTTTACCTGTCGGTTAGGGCCCACCCTTTTAAAGTCCATTGAGCAGGACTTTCTCCCTCTTCAACTCCTGCTTGATGAAGGTACATCTGTACCGGGAGAAGTGGGTGCAGATGTTGCCGCCCGTCATACCTGTTTGTTAAGTGCATGCGGCTCTAGTCTCTTTTTTGGCTTGGTTCTTTTTATTCTTGATATTTTTAGCATAACCATTGAAGGGCAGAGTTATAGCTTTCTGCTTAAAATTAAGAGTGATTTCGCCCTTCCCTGTGTAAATGGCCACTTTTGTAGTGTGCAGGAACGGCCTCCCCAGGATGAGCGGAGCTACAACGTTGTCGCCCATGTCTAGGACCACAAAGTCAACAGGGACATATTCATCCCTGATCCTTACCAATATGTCCTCGGCCAACCCCTCAGGTTGTCTGATAGACTGATCTGCCATCTACAACCGAAATGATATGGGGGACATGTGTCCATCCAATATTCTGTCATATGTTACCTTGGACATCACGTTGATACTCGCTCCAAGGTCGCAGTAGGCATTGTCGAGCGTGTGAGGGCCGATGGCAATTGTGTTGGGTGGCCAGGGTCTCCCTTCTTGTCAAGAACAGATACACCCCACGACCTTGTTGAGATCATATTAACAGATTCAAGCGGGACCTCAGGTTGCCCTGGGATCCTTCCTGAACTATTGTTAGCAGTTACAGCAGCACCTATTTGAGCTAACTGGGTTTCTATCATCTTATTAAAGCTCAGCTAGTCCTTAACAGCGAAAGATAAACCCTCTATTTTTATATTTAAACTTTCCAACATTTCATCGTTGTTAAGCATCTTTTTGGTAAGGTTTTCATTGATCTTAGCTTGGCCTAAAACCAGATCCTTAAGAGAAGGTTGATTCGAAATGTAATTGGAATGATAGTTTGAATTACCTTGGAATGGTGGACGGGAGTGGTTGTTCTAGCCGTTACTACCTCCTTGTTGTTGGCGGAACCCGTTGTTGATGTAGGATGCTTCTTCACGGGTTTCGAGGCAATCGTTCCCCGAATGGCCAACATTACCACAGACCTCGCACGTCATGTGAGAGTCTATGGCGTTGACGGTGCCGGATGTGTCTTCAGGGGCATGTTTGTCAAACTTCTTGAGGAGTATATCTATTTTTGCAGCAAGCATATCCGTCTCCTTCATGGTGTGCATGCCTTTTTGTGCTTTAGTGGGAGCTCTGTCCTCCCCCCAAGCTTGATTTTCTACCATCTTGTTGATTAGCACCGTAGCGCTCTCTACAGTGAGTGATAGAAAGGCACCACCAGCAGCGGTGTCGAGGTGCCCCTTCGACATGGGTGTTAACCCATTGTAGAAGTTCTGGAGCACCAGCTAGTTCTCCATACCATGGTGGGGGCATGCTTGTATGTACTCTTGCAGCCTCTCCCATGCCTTCGGAATGGGTTCCATTGAGTTCTGCTAGAAATTGGCAATTCTTCCCCTCAGGGTGTTGGTTTTGCCCATGGGCAAGAATTTGGCGAGGAACGCCATGGAGCATTTTCTCCAGGTGTCAACAGCTTCCTTATCCTTGTAGAACCACTGCTTCGCCTTCCCCACAAGGAAGAAAGGAAACAGACGGAGCCTGATAGCATCTGGTGCGACATCTTTGATGATGATTCTGTCGCATAGCTCAAGGAAATGCTGGAGATGGGCATTGGCATCTCATTGGGTAGTCCATAGAATGGACTCGCCTACACCATGGTGATCAGCCTGGTCCTAAGTTCAAAGTTCCTATCCCCAACATTGACAATGGGCCCGGTGGGCACGTTGGCAATAGCGGGAACGGAGAACACACGGAGTGACTTTTGGGCCATCTTTGATGTGAACTAGGGTTCCCAATCTTCCAAAAGGTTCTAATAACTCTCGATTTGGTGGAATCACGACACAATTCGATCCGGCTTCCGAACAACTCGGCTCTGAACCCTGCAATCGCAGCACCATGTCTCCTCTAGTTATTGACCGTCGAAGCACAGTCGACCTTGCCAAGAAGGCTAAGTCCTTTGCCTGCTAATCGAAGAACACAAGCAAGAACACGAAAGAATGCAACCAATTGCAGATGAATGATTAATCTCACGAGTTGGGGTCTCACAAACCGATGGCGCGGTGAAACTGTTGTGAATAGAATAATCTAAGCAAAACCCAAAACCTAACGAGAGAGGCGGCGGCTGGTTATAGAGGTCTAAGGGTCATCGCCACCCTTGGACGCGCCCCCTAATGGGCTCAACAATGATACACGGCCCAACGGACCAAAAATGGTGACGCAGCACCAGAACAGATTCTGGACGCTAAAGTGTTTCAATGTTTTCTGATGACTCTGAAGGAATTTTGACCTCAAACCAACGCCATTGGCTTCCTTATGAAATTATCTTTTCATCCATTGGTGGATCATCAAAAACAGAGTCCGAATGCGTCTTGGGCGTCCACTTTACTCCACACTAGTCTTGGACTCCGAAACAGGCTCGAAGTCGACTCGGTTTGGGTCTCCACCTTGACTTGGACGCCCTTGCTGGTCCTCCACGCCTCCAAGCCATCCCTTATGCATCCCTTAGTCCTATATATGATTCCTAAGTACAATATAATCATTAGGTAGCAATCTATTCTCAAAATCATAAAAATACTTCCTTAAGAACGAGCTCACCTGTAAATTTAATTGTCGTGCGCGAGCTCTTGTGATTGGACCTTGAATGTCCAGCGGAGGATCATGTTGTGCATCCAATGGAGTGATGTCCTCATCATCTCCCCCTCTTAAATTGGAGTCATCCTTGACTCAAGGTCATCTTCTTCTCCCAAATACGGCTTCAAATCTGAAATGTTGAAAGAAGGACTAACCCCGAACTCGGGTGGCAACTCAAGTTTGTATGCATTATCATTTATTTTCTCAATAATTTTATAAGGACCAGCAGCTCTTGGCATTAATTTTGACTTACACAGCTCTAGAAACCTGGCTTTTCTCAAATGTAATCATACTAAATCACCTGGTTCAAGTTTAAGTTCTTTTCTACCTTCACTACCAATAATTCTATACTTTTCATTCATCTTTTCAATATTTTCTTTAGTGGTTTCATGTAACTTACGAATAAATTCAGCACATGCACTAGCATCACTATGTGTTCTTTCACGGGTAGGTAAAGGCAAAAGATCAATTGGAGCACGAGGGTTAAAACCATACACTACCTGAAAAGGACTTACCTTGGTGGAAGAATGTGTCACCCGATTGTAAGCAAACTCCACATGAGGCAAACATTCTTCCCACATCTTTAAATTTTTCTTCAAAATAGCTCTCAGCATGGTGCCCAAAGTGCAGTTCACTACCTCTATTTGTCCATCTGTTTGTGGGTGACAAGTTGTTGAAAACAACAATTTTGTGCCCAACTTATTCCATAGAGTTCGCCAGAAGTGACTCAAAAATTTGGCGTCGCGATCTGAAACAATAGTAGACGGCATACCATGCAAATGAACAATATCTTGGAAAAAGAGGTCAGCAATATGAGTTGCATCATCACTTTTATGACATGGTATAAAATGTACCATCTTAGAAAATCGATCCACAACCACAAAAATACTATCCCTTCCCCTCTTGGTCCTAGGCAATCCTAAAACAAAGTCCATCGAAATATCTGTCCAAGGAATAGAAGAAACAAGAAGAGGCATATACAACCCATGTGGATTTAAGCGAGACTTAGCTTTTTGACATGTGGTGCAGCGTGCCACGAACCGCTCAACATCTCTCTTCATCGGTGGCCAAAAGAAATGTGTGGCCAAAACAGCTACCGTCTTTTAGCACCAAAATGGCCCATCAATCCTCCTCCATGCGCTTCCTGTAGCAATAAAAGATGAACAGAACCAACAGGAATGCATAGACGGTTAGCTCTAAACACAAATCCATCATTTATCACATACTTGTTCCACGTACGTCCCTCTTTACAATTTAGCAACACATCTTTAAAATCAGGATCAAGCGCATATTGTTCTTTTATTGTTTCAAGCCCAAAAATCTTACAATCAAGTTGGGACAACATAGTATATCGTCTAGACAAAGCATCAGCAATTATATTATCCTTTCCTTTCTTGTGTTTGATAACATAAGGAAAGAATTCAATAAATTCAACCCACTTAGCATGTCGACGATTCAGATTATTTTGAGAACGAAGATACTTAAGTGATTCATGATCTGAATGTATAACAAATTCCTTAGGCCACAAATAATGATGCCACGTCTTTAAAGAATGTACAAGAGCATACAATTCCTTATCATACGTAGAATAATTTAAAACAGGATCATGCAATTTTTCGCTAAAGTATGCCACAGGTTTACCATCTTGCATCAAAACACCTCCAATGCCAACTCCATTAGCATCACATTCTAACTCAAAAGTCTTACCAAAGTTTGGAAATTGCAGCAATGGTGTGTGTGTAAGCTTACCTTTTAACATCTCAAATGACTCTTGTGCCTTACCCCATTGGAACACCACGCCCTTCTTTGTCAACTCATGTAATGGGGCAGCAAAGGTTCTGAAATCCTTGATAAAGCGGCGGTACAAACCTGCAAGACCAAGAAAACTCCTCACCTGTGTGATGGATTGGGGTACTGGCCAGCTCCTAATGGCTTCAATTTTTGTCTCATCCACCTCAATTCCCTGTGGATTAACAACATATCCAAGAAAAGAGACTCGATCCGTGCAAAAGATGCACTTCTCAAGGTTACCAAATAAGCGTGCATCGCGTAAAGCATTAAAAACAGCACGCAAGTGATCCATATATTCATCCAAAGACTTGCTATAAATCAAGATATCATCAAAGTAAACTACCACAAATCACCCAATAAAAGCCCTTAAAACTTCATTCATCAATCTCATAAAAGTACTAGGTGCATTAGTTAAACCAAAAGGCATTACTAACCACTCATATAATCCGAGTTTAGTTTTAAAAGTTGTTTTCCATTCATCTCTAAGTTTCATTCTAATCTGGTGGTAGCCACTACGCAAGTCAATTTTAGTAAAAATTACAGAGCCACATAACTCATCAAGCATGTCATCAAGCCTAGGAATAGGATGACGATATCAAATAGTAATATTAATAATGGCTCTACAATCAACACACATGCGCCAAGAACCATCTTTCTTAGGAACCAAAATCACAAGAACAGCACAAGGACTAAGGCTTTCTCGTACATACCTGCGGTCCAAAAGCTCTTGGACTTATCGCTGAATCTCCTTAGTCTCTTCAGGGTTGGTTCGATAAGCAGCACGGTTTGACAATGTCGCTCCCAGAATCAAATAAATTTGATGCTCTATTCCTCTCATAGGTGGCAGCCCCGGGGGTATCTCAGCTGGAAAAACATCCTCATACTCCTGCAAAAGGTTAGTGACAGCAGGAGGTCTCAAACTAATAACATCATCAAGAGAAAACAAAGCTCATTTGCAAATCAAAGTATAGCAAATATCATCATCAGAAATTTCAGCAAGGTCACATTTTCTTGCAAGCATAACACCACCCTTCAATTTAATTTCCTCGACCATAGAATTAGATGTCAAATTATCCTTTTTAGGTGGGTAAACAGAATTTGCAACTTGCTGATTTTTCGATTTAACATCATGCAAACTAGCAGCTCGTTCTTTATCAGCTTGTACAATTTCAGCTGGGGTCATTGGCACCAAAGTAATTTTCTTTCCTTTATGAACAAAAGTGTATGTATTACTTCTACCATGATGAACAGCATCATTATCAAATTCTTAAGGGTGACCCAATAAAAGTGAACAAGCTTCCATAGATACTACATCACAATCAACGGAATCAACATAGGTACCAATGAAAAAAGAAACTCTGCAAGTTTTTGTTACCTTAGCCTTACCGGAATCATTCAACCACTGAATATTGTACGGATGGGGATGTGGGCGTGTAGACAAGTCAAGCTTCTTGACCAAATCTAAACTCACCAAATTATTGCAGCTACCCCCATCAATGATGACACGTGCTCGCCGGTTGTTGATGACAAAAAAATTTGGAACAAATTGTGGCGTTGCAGCTTCTCAGGTTGTTGTACTTGTGCGCTAAGCATTCGCTGCACAATGACACTCATGTAGGCTGATGTGTCCTTGCTACCAAAGACCTCACCTTCTTCTTGAACATCTTGTTCTTCATCATCATCTTCCACGTCAGAGGTGCTGATGTACCCATCCTCTGTAGCAATGTATGCCCGCTGACTTGGACAGTCCTTTTGCACATGTCCGTAACCATGGCACCGATGAAACTAAATGCTAGGAGTGAATCCCATTGAGGCAACAGAAGATGCACTCTTTGATGGTTCCTGCACTAAATTTTTACCTGAACCAGAAGGTTGCGCAGAAGACGTCCTCTTGTTCGCTGGTAGAGGCGCGCGGAAGGAGGATGCCTTGGGAAACCCCGATGATGCTCCTGTGCGTGGTGTGTATGAGGTGCCAGCCTTGCTCTTGGTTTGCTTATCTCGCCCCTGCAATTCCTTCTCTGCAAGCATAGCAAATTGAAACAACTGGTTGACAGTGTTAAATTCCTTATAATCAACTATGTCCTGAATTTCCTCCCTCAAACCCGCATAAAAACGAACAGTAGAATCCTCAGTTCCCTCCACTATGCCACAACGCATCAAACCTTTCTGAAGTTCACCATAATAATCCTGCACAGATTTATGTCCCTGTTCTAAACGCATTAGTCTTTTACGTAGGTCTCTATGATACGATGGTGGCATAAATCTATCATGCATAGCAAACTTAAGTTCTTCCCACGTATGAGGTTGGCAATTATCTGCAACTAAACCAGTCCACCAAATGATAGCAAAATCTTTAAATTCACTAGTGGCTTGTCTAATGCGATGTTGCTCAGGCACAAGATGGGCACAGAATTTTTTCTCTACTGTCATGTCCCAATCAAGGTATTCCTCGGCATCATAATGTCCCGAAAAAGAAGGTATGGTAAATTTAACCTTAGCATAAGGATCATCGGGAGCATGAGTACGATTACCTCGGTGGTGGTTGAAATGTTGAGCGCCACCCATACCTGTGGTATTTGTGTGAAGACGATGACGTAATCTATTTTCTCTTATCGCTGCTCTATCAACATTACCATCAGCATCATATACCTCATCGCCAGCATTGCTGCCATCATTATTTTCTTCAGGTGGTGGCGGTTCTTCTAAAGCAGTTACCCTATCGGTCAGCGTGGACAATCGTTTATCCAATCTCTCAAGGGTGTTGCCAATCTTGAGATCAATGAGTGCAGCAGTTACAGCCTTGGTAACTGTCTCGTTCAAGTCCTTCTGAGCATTATTTATAACAGATTATAGTTGCTCTTGGCTGACACACTCTGAAAACTCTTTGGGTGAATTCTCTCCCTCATCACCTGCCATTGTAGACACAAAACACAAGAAGAAAACGGTGAAAGTTATCCCTAATAATCATCTACAAAGGTGGAGTGGTGCCTCTCAAATTTAGAGCAAAAGGCAACACCTTAACAAGTTCCGACCGGTTCTTACCAGCAAGGCACGGATACCTGAAAGACGTAGTGCTAAGATTACGGGTGTCAAAACTTTTGTTGTCCAGAAGTATATGTGGGGCTTAGGAAGGCTGGCCAAAAAATATGTGAGTGGTACACAATTCAAAGACAGAAAATAATATTGAATTATAGTCCCAATTACTTGTTCTCGTTGCTGGCCTAACGTGTTCCAAGTACCAAATGTGTGTGAACAAGGACAATGGAAGCACAAGTATGATGGAGAGACAAGTATGAATGAAGCACAAAGCACAATGTAGCACACGCAATCACAGAACAAGCAACTTCTTTTTGTTTTTCCTTTTTTTTCTTTTTTTCTCTGAACAAACTTTTGTTTTAAATTTTTCTCTGAACAAGTATGACAAAAGATGCAACCACAAAATTTTTCACCTACAACAGAGGTGGAATGTGGTCTACAGAAAGTCAGCACGTTCTCTGAAGAACCTTGTCAATTTTTTTCTTTATTTTGCCAAATTTTTTGTCAATTCTAACTGGACCAAACAGGCCGAAGGCGAGTTTGGGTTGGCTCCAAATGGCGTCAAGAAGCTGCTGTAAAAATTTCAAATTTTTCTATAAACGAGCCAAAAGTTATGCCTGTTTTACTGAAGGTATCTCAAGTTATGTTTCTCGGAAGGCACAACACGGCGGCGGCAGTTAGGGCGAAGCGTCCCTAAACTCCAACACCGATCACAGCAGTAGGTATTCAGCTGATGATGCAAGGAGGGCTACGATGCAAGCAACAATGAGCGGCTGGCAACCTATCTAGGGTTTGCGCGATGGCGAGAATTGACACAAGGCGGCTACCGGGGCAAGTCGAGTAATATGGTGGATTCGACTTGTTGTTTGGGCAGTGGAAGGGGACAGCTTTGAATGGAAATGATGGGGAAAAACACACGACTGGACTCTAACACAACCTAACTAGCAACAAGACCCTGACCAGGACACAAATTCAACACTACGGAATCTGACAAGAACTATGCAAAGGCCAAACGTGGTTCTGGGATAAGGGAAAAACCTAGACTAAACTGTTTTTGGCTTTTTTTTATTATAGGACGAAGGCAAAAATAAACTAAACTAGGGTAAGGGCGAACCTGACGGTGTATCTGAAGCTCTGATTACCACTTGATGTGAACTAGGGTTCTCGATCTTCCGAAAGGTTCTAATAACTCTCGATTTGGTGGAATCGCGACACAATTCGATCCGGCTTCCGAACAACTCGGCTCTGAACCCCGCAATCACAGCACCACGTCTCCTTTGGTTATCGACCGTCGAAGCATAGTTGACCTCGCCAAGAAGGCTGAGTCCTTTGCCTGCTAATTGAAGAACACAAGCAAGAACACGAAAGAATGCAACCAATTGCAGATGAATGATTAATCTCACGAGTTGGGGTCTCACAAACCGACGGCGTGGTGAAACTGTTGTGAACAGAATAATCTAAATAAAACCCAAAACCTAACGAGAGAGGCGGTGGCTGGTTATAGAGGTCTAAGGGTCATCGCCACCCCTGGACGCGCCCCCTAATGGGCTCAACAACGATACACGGCCCAATGGAAAAAAAACGGTGACGCAGCACCGAAACAGATTCTGGACGCTAACTTGTTTTGATGTTTCCCAATGACTCCGAAGGAATTTTGACCTCAAACCAATTCCATTGGCTTTCTTATGAAATTATCTTTCCATCCATAGGTGGATCATCAAAAACAGAGTCCAGATGCATCCTGGGCATCCGCTTTACTCCACACTAGTCTTTGACTCCGAAACAGGCTCGAAGTCGACTCGGTTTGGGTCTCCACCTTGACTTGGGCGCCCTTGCTGGTCCTCCACGCCTCCAAGCCATCCCTTATGCATCCCTTAGTCCTCTATATGATTCCTAAGTACAATATAATCATTAGGTAGCAATCTATTCTCAAAATCATAAAAAGACTTCCTTAAGAACGAGCTCACCTATAAATTTAATTATCGTGTGTGAGCTCTTGTGATTGGACCTTGAATGTCCAGCGGAGGATCATCTTGTGCATCCAATGGAGTGATGTCCTCATCAATGTTGTTCAGTTTAGATGATGCAGCAATGATTGGTTCGTTTGTTGGCAAAATAGCAGAAAAAGAAGCAGCACGAGACCTGTTCTTCCTTAGGAGTGCCTCCGGATCAGCGATAAAGTTTTCCTGCAAGGAAAAACCAGTCATGCGCTATCCTCTTTTCATCCACAACAGGAGAAAACATACAAGTTAGCCTGCATAGACAATCACCATTTTCTAATGAAGTCATATTTTTTTGTTTTCTCTTGCTAGAGTTATTTGTACCAATGCCACCCTGGCAATGGTGCCAGAAATGCTTGTTGGCATTTCTTAATACAATCACCAAAATGGGCAAGATGCCTATCGTGGCAACCACGCCAGAAATGCCTGTTGTTGGTGACTCTTAGCAACGCTACTAGAATTATAGTCTAGCAGCATTGTAAGATGTGCCGAGGTGATAGATCGTAACATTTAGAGATAATATCCGCAAGCGCACGGATCTATCGTTGTAGCATTTCACCCAGAAATAGTTCAGGGTGTCGTTATTTATATTTTTGCGTAAGAGGCGGGGGCACAAAATACCTCTAGCTCAGATATGTTATGACTTCATATCTTTGAACTATGGCACATAGCTATGCAGGGGTTAAACAATATGATTTGTAGATAGTGGACACACATAGAGCAACCTCCAGGATAAAGGTAAAATAAATAATAAAACAATAACCTAAGCGGAGCAGGTATATCTTATACATTTTCATAGAACAAGTTAGTGTCATATGTTAAACAGGTTAAGATACAAGTCAAGGTCAACAGCAACAGGGAGATCCCGGCACCTGATCTGTCAGCCGATGGGGACATTTACGAACTCCTACACAACATACAAACGTGGGGGATTACGAAGGACGGACAGGGCTGTCACCACCTGCCGTCTACCCCTCAACCGTGGCATGCCGTCATATCCAAAGGCTCCCTCACATCCGGACACCACGTCTGCATACTAAGGAACTACCTATATCCCCCAGGACTCCCACCCTATGGATGGACGAGCTAGGATATAAGCAAACCTAAAGGAACATTGAACCGTTACTCTATTCCTATCATCTTCTCTAAGTTTATAAATCATATGAACAATGAAGAACATGTATGAGCATGATGAATAACTCTTCATATGGACTATAGTCTAGTTCATAATCATAGAATATATCATTCTCAAAACTATACTCTAGTTCATATGCAAGAATGTAAATAAGAATAGGGAGCTTGAATAAGGAAGAACTCTTCATAGTATATTACCAAGAGAGTAGCACTTCTTCCTAGGAGACAAGCCCTCCAAGTAGCTCAACCTTGCTCCAAAATATTCTAAGTAGCTAAGCCTAAAGAACAAGTGTAGAGAGTGAGGCAGTGCTCCAAATGAGTGTGTGTTGTGGGGGGTGCTCCTCCTCTCCTTAAGTAGCAGGTGGAAGGCGGTTCAGGGGTAGAATAGGAAAACCGATCAGCGCACCGTCCTCCCCTGCATTGAATGTACCAACACGAGGCGGCTGGGCTCGAACCGCCTCACTGGTGCGCCGGCCGGCCCAGGTGCGCTGGCCAGCCCACCCGTGGGTCGATTCGCTCCGAGCCTCGGTCGGTGGCTTCTGGCTCAGGCCTAGACTGCTGTGTCATGGTGGATTTGGCCCGATCATGCTTCGGTTGGGCTCACTTCCCTTGTGTTGGTAAATACGTCTTCTGGAAAACGCCTTTTTAATACAAATATTCCATGTACTTGGTGTATTTCCTGCATAATGACAAATCTTCCAGTACAAGTGGAATTCCATTAGTAGTAAAGGTATATGTGTGTAAAAATATATAATTCTTCCCTTTTTGGTTCTATATTGGAGGTATAAATTCGTCGTTAAGGACTGCCAATAGTGTCACTGGCAGGAGCGCACCACGTAGCACTGCCACATTATACTGCTGGCCACTACGAGGGTGCCTCTACTAGTTGCTGTTGCGACCACTTCCAGGTGGCCATACACAGGAACACCTTTCATTCAGATGGTGTCCATGGGATCCTGGTGGTAATACACGTGCACGTCCAACGTGCGGACGGTGTCTACCTTAAGTGTCAAAAATAAAGAGTCATAGTCCATTTCAGGTTGTGAATAATAGAATAAGTCAAGATATAAAAAGCTTATTTTTAGGTATTAGTTTTGTGTAGTCATCGTTATAAGTTGGTTATGTTGCAGCTCGATGACGAGATGCATGTCTAGGTGGGGTGTAGTGTTAGAGTACGACAAGGGCCCATTGGGCCTAGGCCGGTGGTATAATCCATTAGGGTTAATTAGAGACAAGGGTTGCTTGCTTAGTGGTCTACTAAACCAATCTATATAAGGAGAGGAGATGTATCAATCTAATCAAGCAAGAATTAACCAAGAAAACCCTTCTCTCTTGCCCGGCCGTGGGCGAACGCCCCGCGGCCGGATCTCCCTCGCCCTCGCAGCCCTAGCCGCCGTTAGGAACAGTACCTAGCTCTGCGGGTACTGTAGCACGCCCACCACTGCCTCAGCTCTCTCCTCCTGATCCCATCAGTCCACATAACAATAACGGCAATGATATCCTGCAGTGATGGCGCGTTACCACCGCCAGTGTGATGGCTGTTTCTATGCAAGTGTAACACACACATGGCGCAGGAATCTTTTTCTTTAAAAACCTCAGGAAGCATGTGTGGTCATGATGATGTCTAACTGACGCACATGGGGTTGCCTAACTCGAATCTCCTGGGTTGGGGAGCTATAAATATGGTACATAGGTTTGCCTCATTTCAGCTTCACGTAACGACGTCTCTATCTTTGCTGCTCAAGATAATCGACCCTTTGTACAATTGTCTGGGAGTTAAGGTAGGTTCCATATTTTCCCTCTCACCCCAAAATTATCTACACTAGGCCTCTTCTAACAAAAGAGCGAGCAAGGGTTAATATTTGCAAGCTCTTAAGTATACTATGTGTTAAGTTCTTGAAGTGTACTCAGATAAGTTCTAGGACTCAGACAACTTTTGAGTCTTCTTAATTCCTACACATGGTTTTCATGTATATGACCCTTAGATTTCATATAAGAGAGCTGGTGCACCATTTAAAATATCTATTAATTGTCCGAAACAATCGATCCCGAAAAATCAAGTAATTTGATGGAAAGGGAAAAATTAACTGTTGTTGCGGCATTTTTCAATGTTGACAAGCTAAACGTGGGGATGGTATGACTAGTGAAAGCTGAGCAACAAGTAGACAACTTTCTGTCCTCGAACCTAATACCTTCGTGGCTGCAAGCCTATGGTGATAATGAGTTTGTGAATTACTAACTAAACAGTTGCAAGTTCGCAGGTATACTAAGATGGCATCCAATGTGTTCGGAACTCCCATCACTGACGAAACACTGAAATCGCTGCCGGAATATCTTGACAAGCAAATAAGTCAGAAAGACCGAGCATATGTAGCGATGGATATGAAGAATGCAGAAGGTAAGGATGTCAATGCTCTTAAGTTTGCGGAGGCTCTCAGAAAACAATTTCCGGAGGAGCAGGCCACGCTGTGCCTGATTTACAATGCTACCGGAGACCCAGTGATCTACGTCAGAGATTACCAGTGGGAAGGGCGCCTTTGCGAATCCCCCTACCCAGTCGTCATCTCAAATGGCCAATGGGGTGCCTTCCTTCATTGCCAATGGAGCTATAAATCGGATACTCAAGCTGGCGTTGTGTATTCTGGCAAGAACAATGGAGGCCATTATAAGCATTGGCTGATAACTTGGCGCCATAAAACCAACGGCATCAACGGAATTATTATAACAATCTTCCCCATCTTCACGACCTTTTCTTTTTCTGGAACTTCCATTTTCATCTAGTAATCAGATATTCGCTGGATATATTTAATTATTTTTACGTGGTGTACTATTCTTCTTTAACACAAAAAAAGAGTGTACTATTCTTTCCAATAAACAAACCTGCAATCCTTGCATCTACATCCTAATTAAGGAGATTTTTCTGAAGTCTTAAATTCTATTTGAATATGTCGCCGCTTTAATTTTAATCAAGACTCGAGCTCTATCTCGTGTGCTCTATCTAGACCATGAAACATCTAGTATAATATACCACTCCAGTATTATACCCATGCTTAAAATAATAATTCCTCATTTATGCGAGGTCATTGTTTAGCAACGCCATCCACTATTGCATTCCTAGTTTCCATCCGCAAGAAAAGTTTCATGCTATAGACCCGTTTTCCCGTAGTCTCTAACTTATTTTTATCATCCTAGTCATTGTTCAATCAAAATATAGTAACTCTGATTTTCCAATCCTGAGCAACAATCTCCTCAATGAAACTCAACGGAAGAAAATCACAATTCGTGGAAAATGACATATTTTAAGAAAATTGTGAATGGGCTGGTGAGACACCGTGCAGGGAAAAAAAGAACTATACTAATGCTTCGAACGTTGTAAAAGTTACAGGTTGTCTAAATTTTAGATAATCAAATTTTGGTCGCAGGTGTACACAGAAATTCGTCAACCACACTACTATGATGAAGACCGCGTATTTCAGAATTATGTTGGCAATCTTGTATCCAATAGTGCTCCAGTGTGCGAGGCCAACGACAATGGAGGATTGCTGCTTGGTTCAACTGGCAATATGGCCACCTCAGTCCTGGAGGCCATAATGACACTCCGGAGACAATCGGCTGGGACTAGGCGCACAAGTGTGGACCTCTCTTGATGATATAATCGGTAACCGTTATTAAGTGTAAGCAAGACTTGAATGCCCATAGAAGATACTCTGCCGGCTTACGATTGAATAAAAGCTCGTCCATCCTTCATTTTTTTGCTTTGTGTAATGTTTGATTCAACGATTGCCTGGTTTGGCTTCTATTCCCTACTTGGATAGAATCTCTACGCAAGAGACACATGAATAATAAAAATATGATGTGTGTAATGTGTGATTGATTCATCAGTTGTCTAGTTTGGCTTGCACTCCCTGCTTCTTGCTGGTTAAGATCTCTATGCAAAAGACAATACGGAGTAAGTAATAAAATAAAATATTAGGTTCCTTACTCGTAGCACTATAATAAAACATTAAAAAATGTATTTGAATTTTAGTGGATTAAACCAAACAAGTCAAGACCAGAGGATAATTCTTCGGCTACCACTCCCTGCTTGTTAGACAGAATCGTTATTGTGTCATGTACACATGATGACCGAGACAGCTGAGCCTTGCCGAGTCAGTGAAACAGAGCGAGGATCATCTATGCTTTTGACAAGGGGTTAGATTTTTTTTTTGAAAATGTAAAATATTGTGAAAATAGGGACCTGACCACGAGGAGGTGATTGGCGATCAACTAATGCAGCTTCAAGTGGACCCTTATCTAAAAACCTGTTTTTTTCTTTTCGTACCAGTAGTATCTGATTCTTAAAAGGTGAATAATAAGATGATTATAAGTGAGTACCAAGGCTTAATGTATGTATGCATATAAGGTGGTTCAGCCTACTCCAACTCCTATATATTTGCATTTTAGGAATAAACTACCATAGAGATGCTCTGTGATTTCAACATTCTACCTTTGTCTATTCACGTTGGATCCATGCCGCAACCATGGTGCATGTCACTTACGAGGTACCTTCGTGAACCACGCAACGAGTTTTAAAGGTACTGCGAGACTCCCAAATACAAATACTGTTTGGATATTTGGACTGTCTTAAGAACCATCCAGGTGACTGCACCTTAAGATAGGATTTTCCAAAATTAGAAGAAATACTTTGTTCTTGTCTTCAATTTTATATTATTATTCTTGGCTATCTACCACTACATATGTATATTTTTTTTTATTTGTGGAAAAGCCCCATGTCCTTCGGTAGTTAAAAACCTTGCAGTTGTGTCATCAACAATTTTCACCATCTAGGGCCAAAACCTGGCAGTGATACATAGAGAGAAACACGCTTTCACCATCGAGGTTCTTATCTGATTCTGAATTCTGAAAAGGTGGGTAAGATGATTAAGCTAGTACCAGAGCATAATATATGCATGGAAATTAGGTGCTTCAGCCTATATGTTGCTTATTTGCATTTGACGAACAAACTAGTACATTGATGCTTTGTTTTGAACATTTTCCCTTTGTCTACGCACATTGGAGATGGTGCATGTCACTTGCGAGGTACCATGTGAACCACAAAGACTCAAAGTCAGAGAGTTTCTAGAATGCTACCATATTCCTAAATACTGATGGGATATTAATTTGGAACATCCAGATGGCTGCATCATATGATATGACATCCCAAATTTAAAAGACATATTTTTCTTATCTTCAAGTTTATATTATTGTTCTTGGCTATCTACCACTAGAAGTATAATAAAAACCCTTGTGTTTACATTGACTCAATTATATAAGACAAGTCATTTAGGCTTGAAAGTTCCACAGACATGTTTATTTGCGGATGATTATGCCATGGTATGTATTTGGATGATAACTGATGTCCTTATAGCTCCCCAATCATGGTCGATGTCACATGCAGTGAGGTACCCGTGTGAACCACAAGGACTTTGAAAGATGCCAGCATTTTCCCAAATACTGATGGGATCTTTCGATCATCTTAAGAAACATCTAGCTGACTGCATGGTATGATATGACAACCCACAGTTAGAAGAAATATTTCTTCTTGTCTTCAAATTTATATTATTTTTCTTGGCTATCTACTGTTTATGTATAAGAAGAACCCTTTGTGTTTACATTGACGACTGTATATAAGACAAGACATTTGGTATTGAAACTTCCATGGACATGTTTATGTGTGGACAACAATGTCATGGTATGTGTTTGGCTACTAATTAACTGATGTCCTCGACATCACCTCTAGCAACCATCTATATATAGTTCAACAGATTCCTCTTATCTTCCTTACCTGTGCCGATGTACAAATTGAATGACATTTGCAGGCGGGTAGCTTTTTTAGAGGCAGTTGCTAGCCAAACTATGAATGGTTTTGGCGGGTCCAGTTGGACCAAGTCTGAAAATAGATTTTATGCCACGGTTACTAACACAAACGACCCATGGACTTGTCTCCATTTTTATGGTATGCGAGTGTTGCCAACCATGTCCAGAAATCGGTTTTTGGCGATGCTGGGCAAAGCAGACCGCTCCTACAAATTATGGTGCCATGCAAATAAATACGGAACTTTTCTAGATTAAGTTCGATGGGGGCAAACCTTTTATCACAATTGCCGATCTCATTGAATTTGCCTCTATTATATCCCACCATTTATTACAAGTTTATAACTCACCACCGTCCCTTGTTTACAATTTCCAGTATGCAACTATGCATACACATGACAAATGTGACAAGTTGGCCTACCGGAGCAGAGGAAGCAGAGCAAAAGCAGAGGACGTGAGTGAAGGTGGCTGGAGCTCGACGCGGCAGTAGGTGGCGGACTGGAACCTGAGCCCATGGGCCCCGACCGCGCCACCGTACCCACTGCCGGTACCGGCACAGGCGTAGAACTGAACAAAGATATGGTAGTGGCCAGACACCTGGCCAGCTCCCAACCTTCTATGGTTCCACCTGACCAACATAACGTACCCGGCGGCGACGTCCTTCATCAACTCGTCGGCGAGGAACGGCGCGAAGGGAACGCCGGGTCCGGCCAGGACGGGCGACCAGACATCGACCTTCGCCGTGGCCCTGTTACACACCTGGGCCGGCAGCCTGGAGGCGGCTGCGGGTGCTTGGTTCGTCATGGATGCGATAGCACAGCCACGCAAGACCTACTTACTGTGACAAGTAGTAGCTGGGCGAGCTCACGGCATGGAGTTGGAGGGCTCCTCTGCTTTTCCGCAACTTCGTTAATCTTCTTAGCTTTCCTGCTCTCAGCTACTGCCACTGCTGACATAGTGCACAAGCTACTATCTCTCCAACATCCCATCGAAACATGCATGGTAGATTCTAACTAGCTCTTGGAGGCAGAGGTTCCGGGACGAGCCGATGAACCTTCCTTATCATCAAGGTTAGGCATCTTCTTAATGAATTTACCATGTCATACTAATCCTACACTCATTCAACACTAACTCAGGTTTTTCAAGTTTCTTTAATTAATTGCTGAACTAATCACGGAATAAGCCCAATTAATCAAACAGTAACTACCTGTGTACCTGACCAAAGTTTCCGAAACGCAGAGATCAAGCTAGCCTGACATGGTGAATGGGAAATTTTGACTGACGCGCCTTTTTTCCAATTTTGCTTTACGAAAGAAAAGACACGTTCCAAACTCCGCGTTATATACCTTCTGCCAGGCTGTAACAGATGTACAGATTATCGAAGGTTCTATAAGAGTGATTGAGGCCAGGATAGAGGAGCAAGACGACTTGGTTCATACTAAATTTCGTCCATTTCGGCCTGGTCCGAAATAAATCTAAACAGGCCAAAATATTTTAGCCCAGTTCAAATTTATAGCCCATTAATGGTCCAGTAAATAGCCCACAAACAATGTTATTTGATAACGTTCCTTTTGAGCTTCGAAGAACATAAAGGTGAGCGATCAAAACGTATCAGGTGAGCACTCTTATGATTACGACGACCAGTATGAAATCCTTAATATACCAGTGGATGCAATGCCATTCGACCGTCGGCACCTTTTAAATTAGCTGGTATCACATCTCTCAAGTTCTCAACCAAAAAAAAAAACAATAATCGCCCTGTTCACTGCTAATTTGCTACATGCATGCCTATAAGTATTATTGTAAAATAAAATAAAAGGGGACGAAGCGATGGCTCCTTATTATTTTAGATAGAGAGAAAAAAAAATCTGTGCCACATATATGCATGGTGGCTGCTGTCACGTGCTCCACTGTCACTACCTCATCTTAATATCAATCTATCTACGCTACCACTGAACCCAATTCCCTAAAATAACATGATGCAGTGCACGCAGATTTGCAAGTCTGTTAGCGAGTGCTCTCTGTGCAAAGATGCATCTCAGTTTGCTTAGTCTAGCGAGTGAACACACAGAGACCAGCTTAATGTCCACAAGAAAAACTTTTTTTCCTTTGTTCCTTCGAATATAGTTGGTCATCGGAATAAAAAGGCATTTAAAAAGTGCTACAATACACAACAAACTACAGTATCATTATTGGAACTTTAACAATATCACCTATGATGATTAAAACTTCGTAGAGTCCAAAATATGGTAGAGGAACAATATAACTGAAGGAAGGGGAGTGATGTTGGGTACAGTTCAGTATCCTGCCCGGAGCCAAAGATATGTGTTCACAGTTCTCAAAGCACTAATTGTACCCAAAAGACAAGAGTAGTGTTTTGGTTAGAAAGCCTAGTGTAGTGACTCGTTTCATGATGATCTCCCTTCCTTTTGAGATGCATTTCAAGATTCCCGATCCATAGGGAGTGATGTTGGGGGTTGAGCGTTTCAGACTTCCATAATAAACTCCATAAAAGAAAATCCATGTGCTGCCGATAATCACTTTCAACAGCCAGTCAATAGCGTAGCCACATTGATTTTAATTATTGATATATCTTTACTAGAGAAGACCACAAGGCTACACATGATCAAATATTCAAATGTCAGAAGTGAGGAATTAGAAAAAAGGAGAGAAACATATGAAACAGGCACAACTACGTTTATGTTTCTACTGTTGTATTGTAACATGTCACTTAATAGTTCTACATTTCTGCAGTACAGGCTGTAAGGTATATGCGTGTGAATATTAGCTGCTGGTGGTGGGTGGTGATGTGGAATTAATTCAATACTGAAATGATGCTTTTAAATTAAACTAGACACTATATGACATAAAAGGGAGAATATTTCAGGGTTTAATGTCTCTACTTCACAAACGACTTGTATTTATTGCATGAAACCATGCTTCATTAGAATTTAGGTGATTCAATTATAATGTTGATAGGGTAAAAATATTACCTTGTTATTTCCTCCAATCCATCGAAAAGCATTCCGCGGTAGTCACCCTTGATAAGAAATTCAACCCTTTTCATAACCCTATTGTGTAATTAGGAGACAAGCATTAGTTACATTAGAGTACAATGAAGTGTAGTCAATCTTTCTTGTTTGGCTTGCTAGATTTTTCTGAAATTTGGCAAGGTCAGCAAGAATTCCCCTGATTTAGAGGCAATGCCTTAGTTTCTACTTGAAGAAATGCACTGGTTTTGGTTAGCATGGTCCTTTCTGCTATTTGAGAACAGTATGTCATGGCCATCATCAAGTGTCCAAGTGTTTGATGGGAGCAACCTAAAAACCAAAGTATACCTTTAACCAACAAATACTCCTTTCATTCTAAATTATAAGATATTTTGGTTTTTCCAGGTAAAATTTTTTGCTATGCACTTAGACATACAATATGTTAGTTTTTGCTGTTCACTTAGATATACAATATGTCTATATACATATGGAAAGTAATATATCTAGAAAATCCAAAACATCTTATAATTTGGGAACGACGGAGAGGGTATATGTAATGATCTGATCTTCTATCTGCATCCAAGCCAGTATGATGATGGCGTGGACTTGGGTATTGGAGGCCTAGCATTCTTCAGTCATTAATCATTGACTATTTCCTTTAGATCTATTTGAAAACATACTCCATGTTAAGTCTCTAAAGAAATTTGATGAAATTTCATCCTAGTTTCATGAATTCAATAATATCATGGGGAGACAAAATGACTATAATATCAAAATTAAAGTCCGTGGTGCTAGTGTAGTCAAATCCCATTTACAGAAGCAAACACCTCGGTAAAAAGAAGTGCAAGATGATTCTGTTTACAGGAGGTTCCTCATAAGTATATTGTTGCATACTCATATATGCGTCTTGGCTACTTTTTTGCGAGGAATAGAGAGGCTATCAGGCTATGCAACTAAGACTGGCTACTTAACTAAACCATCTAAGTTAATATAGAGAGCTATAATAACTAGTGAGCTAATCAAGCAACTACAACACACAACCAATAAATATGAATGAAATGAGCAAGTGTAGTGGTTCATAACGAATTGGGCAAGGGATGAATACAAGATTTATCCTCGTGGTTCAATTTCTTGTTGGCAACCTACATAAATGTTGTGGTGAGTCTCAAGGTGAGTGATTTGCGACATTACAGGCCTCCCAAGCTAGATCCGCAAATTGATTTTATTATATGAATCAACCCCAAGACCACTCCAACTAGACACAAGCAATCCACTAGAGTTTCTCTTTGCAATCTCTTCAAGGTGAGATCAAAACCTTTCACAAATCACCGGTTGTAGGTAGAGAACAATCACCAGCTCTCCCATCATCAACCATAGTTGCTCAAATCCTAGGTTGTGGCAACCACCAAGGTTAAAAAGAAATCCACAACCCAAATAATGAAACAGTGCCACTAGACGCAAATCGACTAAGAAAATCTACTGCACCTACCAATCTCACTTTGGAGGAGTCACAAGCAATGGGATGAGTATGTACAAGCTTTTCTTGGATGTTCACACACGTGTTGGAATGCTTAAAATGCTAAAAAAGCTCAGCCAGAGCTGGCCAATCACTTGCATCGAGGCCCTCCAAAACTAGACATTGTAAAGGATCCTAGTGTTTTGGATCAAGTGTTACACACAAAAAGGTGCTTATATTTGATCTGGTGCTAACACATAGTCCACTGTTTTTTAAACATCCACACTGCGTTTTAGAGCATGTTCTCTAGTCAAACTAGCATGGGCTGCATGGCCATAGAGCCTTCAATGAAAATCGACCCTTCAATTTCCTCAATTGGTATGATATGATCATAGATCCAATAATAAGAGATGCAGGAGCAGCAAGAACCTTCTCCTTCTTGGGCACATATATTTTCTTCGGAGGTGCCCACACTTCTTTTTTATAGGCTGGTTTCTCGAATTACCCATTTCACAGAAGTAGGTGTCAAAGTTGATAAATTGCAATTGCATGTACCTTCTAGAATTATGGAACTTATTTGTCTTCCACATTTCAATACCTATTGCCTTGGTTTGTATAGGGATAATCTTTGATTCATCTTAATTAGGTTGATTTCAGAAATTGATCGATGAGAATCTAACATAGGGGTATATATTAAGTCTCCGAACAGGAGATAGCGGATCGGAGCACCACGGTCGGCGCAGCCGAAGGTGGCTTAGCCACTGGCCACCGGGGTTGGGGTGACCACCGGCGCTACGACATATGCATGCTACGGACATGCGGGCAGGTGAGGCGTGGGTTGCTAGTGGACAGCGATGCGCAGCCTACACATAGGGCAGACGCTCGGGTCGGCGGCGGCGGCCCCGCTGGTGGCGCATCGGGCCGGCAGCAGCGGACGCATGGTGACGAGGCGTGGTCAGAGGCAGGGCAAGCTTTGGAATATGATAGGTTCCTACTGATAGGTTTAGGCCCATACAATAGTTGATTTAGAGGATTGCTAAACAACACCCATGTGTTTTATGGCTAAAAAAGACATGGGTTTTTTGTCTCCATGACATCCAGAGGTCCAAACGTCAGATCCATGTCCTTCCTCTCGTCATCCCTTCTCGCGACTCCCCAGACCTCCTCACGCGCCGTGCCGTCACATGCCTCCCCGCGCGCCACGATGCCGGCAGCCACGCCACTGCGCCGGCCATGGCAGTGGATCCGGCTGCTCCTCCCTTTCTCTCTCTGTGATTGCTGCTCCTCTCCCCTTTCACCGTGCCAGCCATCTGTACCAATATTCCCATTTACCGAAGCTAACACCCCCATAGAAAAAGTGCACGACTACTCCATTTACAGGACGTTGCTTGTAAGCATATTTCTGCATACCACGGGAAAGGATTCAGTATATACCTCTAGTTTAATTCAACGTTATGCTTTTGGGTAGGAGGTTGTGAAAAACGACAACAATGATTTTCTTCTACAGAACTGTAGGCATTGGATGGGAGAAGGTGAATTCGAATTCGAAGCATGGGGTCACGCGCCACTAGAATTGATTGAGGAGCGATTAACAATATTATTACCTGTAGGTCCTAACATCCCACAAGACAACCTGTTTCTCCGTAGATCCGCATATCTTCATGATGCCAGCCAATATTGGAAGCGTTGGGTGGGAAGCAAGATCCTCAAGGTTCCACTGCGAGTATTCTGAGCGAAGTGTGTGAACGTGTTTGTTTGTCTGCGGATCCCATATCTAATTTGAAAAAATACATCAGCCAGTGGGTGAGCATCACTGAAGATGGGAGGCGGAAATTGCCCCCTGCATGTGAGTGAGATAATTAATGTTGAATAAAACAGCTACCTACAGAAAGGTGGATGCCACAGATATCTTTGCAATGGTATCACGTGGTCAAAACAAAGAGTGGCCAGAAAGTGCCGATGTCCGTCAGTGTAAAAAGTAGGCGTCATCCCATCTTCTAATGTAGCAATGGCATCCGGAGAACGAAAATCCCAAACCTACAATTTTCATGTAGGAAAGATATTATAATAAAACGTGTGTTATTGATCACCGTAAGAAAGCATAATTAGTTGGTTGGTTGATGATCATCGTCACTAACTGATTATCACCATCGACCAGAACATGAATTATAAAGAAAAGAATAAAAGAAGGCGAAGAAATCTTAACGCAGTAAGTACTACTAGAGAATATGCTAGTGTTCCTTGGGCCAACCATGAGACTGCACACGGGTCCATGTGTGTCGATTTCTCGAGTGCATGTCCACCCCTGACTCCAGTCCCCGCCACAACACATGGGCCATGGCCCATCACCGCCCTCGAGAGGCCCAACATGTCCACTTGTTGACGATCAGCCTCAGCTCGGCCCAACACTCCACCTCGCCGTCGCTGTCTTGGGACGTTACAACCTCTGCGGGACCTTCGCGAGGGCCGGTGGCTAGGCCGACTGGCCTTCGCGAGCATGGGAGGCTACGTCGCCGGACCTCCGTCGCATACCGATTCCATGGTCCCCCGAGGTGGCTCCTCGACGGAGGTCCTACCTCCAGGGGAGTCTCCTCTGGATCCTGCGTACACAGATATGACAGGAATACTGGATTTGTAGGTTAGACTCCAAGCGGAGGTAATAAGCCTCTCCGGCCCTGGGACGCATCCCCAACATTCCCCCCTTGAGGGTTAGGTCCAGCGGAGGCGGGTTTAGCCATCAATACGCCTCTGGCCGCGGAGGCTGTGCTTACCTCCGTCCCCCCTTTGGCCCGTTGAACGTTGGACTGGAGGTTTTGCGTTTTTATCGTTGTCCAGTTCTTAATCTTAGTCGTTGATTTTAAGTCGGTTCGTCTCCTGCCCTTCGATTCGTGGATCGTTGTGACCGTTGGGCTGAGAATGCGAAGCGCCACTCCGCTGCCTATATAAGAGGGGTGGGCGGTGAAAACGACCCGTACTCCCCTTCGCTTGCCATCGCGTAGTTTGCTCTGCCACTTGCTGTCTCCGCTCTAGTTCTGCCTTGGCATCCTGCCGCTGTGGCACCTAAACGCCCGTGCTGCACGCATCGTCGTCCGTTCTCTGGCCCTTATTTTCGTTTCCAGGGTGTCAGAGTCAGAGGCTTCCTAGATCTTTTCGAGCAGTGCATGCTAGCTGCCGCAGAGACCAAGGATCTTGAAGAGTCCCTGTAGGATGTCGAAGCTTCCCTGAGTGAATTGATGGCTCCGAAGGTTGCTGCGACTGCTGCGAAGGTCTCCTATGACTTTGGTCATAGTTGAATGACGCAAAGCATGATCTCAGAGCTTGAGGGAAAAGGCTTTTTTCCTGCTGGTTCAGGGCGACCCCCACGAGGAGAGACCGTGCCAAAACCTAAGAAGAATGAGGCCGTCGTCTTTCAAGATTTCTTGACCTGTGGCCTGCGCTTCCCTTCAACCAACTTCCTTCGGTATGTTCTTGAATGGTTCGAGGTTCAACTCCATCACATGACTCCCCATGCTTTCTTGAACAAGAGAAAATTTCTCTGGGTCGTTGAGTCTTAGGAGGTGGGCTTAGCATGAATACCTTCACAGAGTACTATGAGCTGCAAAAGCAACCGCGCTATGTTGGCACTAAGATAGCCCAGTTTGCATCATGCAGTTTCATGGCTAAGAGGAAGCCGAGCAAGGGTAAGGAAAAAATTGTGATCTCTTGGTGTCAGAGGGGAAAGTATGAGCCTGCTGATTGGCTGGATTTCTGGTTTTACGTTCGGACCCCTAGTGTTACTCACCCTGATGAAGATAGTAGGAGCGTTACTCGGTTTCCTTTCGCCTCCGTGATGAGTCCGATGAATCCTCTGACTAGTGTAAAGCCTAGTTCTATTGACTCTGATAAGCAGATGTCTTACACGGAGGCTTTCAGCGTGGCCTACCGTTATTCTAGTGGGAGGGATCTAGTTGAGGAGATGATAGCCTCCGATTACTGGTCCCTACTTGGTGGTTCGGGGCAGAAGAAATTTACTATAGAAAAGTTGGATCTACCCGTGTTTGGAGTTGCTGGTGGCATCCCTTGCCCACATTTTGGGCCTTTTCTTTCGGAGGGTTAGAGCAAGGAGGAGTTTGTTCGCCTGACCGAGGAAAAGGCTGTTGAGATTCTCGGAGAGGTTTTTGAGAGGGAGTACCTTACCCAGAGGTCAGAGGCTGGCATCATGCCCTGTCTTAACAGAGTTTTTGAGGAGCTCAGCGTGCATTACTAAGAGCATGAAGTCCCTGACAAGGTGAAGAAGAAGGTTGACAAGAAGGAGTTGCTATTGTTGCTAGTGCTGCTGCTACTAAGGTTGCCAAAAGGAGGAAGAGGAAGGGTGGTGATTTGACCCGCAGAGCACTGAAGAAGCAGAGAGGGGCCTCCGCTGAATCTGTGGAGGTTGATGATGTTTTTGAGAGTTTGTATGATGAGGAAAGTTCTGGCATGGATCTGGAAATGACGGAGACTGCCGCTCCGACAGCACATGATAAAGAGGGTCTGTCTCGGCAGTCTTCACCGGCCTTTCCCATCCTTGCAGGTGATGCCTCCGACTCTTCTCCACTTTGGTCTGGTATGTCATTTACTGCACCTATACTTCTACTGGAGAAGGAGACTGTTTTGTCGGAGGTCGCTGTGAGGCCTTTTGCCAGTGCTTACATTGATGATAGCTCTGATGATGAGTCAGAGGAGGTGGCGGCAAAAATGGATAGTGTGGAGAGGCCTGCGAAGGACGTGGTGGTCACTATCGATGGCATGGAGAAGCCCGTGGAGGTGGAACAGCGTGAGACGGAGAACGTGAAAGTGGAACAGGATTCTTATACTTCAAGTCAAGGTGAGGTTCTTACTCGGAGTATGGTTTACCTAGATTTTCTTACTCAAGGTATCCTATGGTAGGGCTTCAGAGGGGGAGATATTGTTGCTTGGTGAGCCCGTATGTGGTAGTTTTGAATCTTAGGATTATTTAACCGGTCCTTTACTTATCTCATTTTGCTTGTTTTGTTTAGCTCGTAATGCAGCGGAGGCTGCTCAGATGGTACATCCAGCGTCCTCGATGCCACCTACACCTGAGGCCGCCGTTGCCCCATCCCCACCTTCGCCAAGTTCTAGTATTCCTAGGGCGGCCTCGACTGATGCCGACGCTGATGATGATAAGCGCTTTCTGCTTGGGTGGGCCGATGGTATTGGCCAGATGACAGTGGTGATGGGTTGTGACCTAACTCGGCGCCTCGTACAGTTGCCCTATGATGTTCTGATGTGAGCCCAAGTTGATCACCATGTCATTATAAGTTATTTCGTGATATATGCTTTTTGGCCTGTTGTTTGCCTGGATTATCTTGTTGGTAATAATGTTTACTATTCTTTCAGAGTCATGCTATGTCATTGGCCGTCTAGTCTAGTAGCCACTTCGAGCTTGAGAGGAAGGATAAGGCCATCCAAGCACTGAAGGCGGAGGTTGAGTCCCAGTCTGGGGAGAAAGAGGAATTGTTGCAGTAGGTGTCCGAGCTGAAGAAGCAGTTAACTGGTCTTGAGACAAAATCTGCTGATTTGAAATAGTCCCTTGATGATGCCCAAAAGTCTGTGGATCTTGCGGCTCAGCGGGCGGCTAAGGCCAATGAAATGTCCGAGAACCTTCACAGGGAGCTAGACGGTGAGCATCAATCAGTGGAAGCTTTGAAGACAAAGGTCAGAAATCTTGAGACGGAGATGGATGCTCTAAGGTCTATCGGGTTGGAGGTTGCAGAGTCTTATGTCTCTGCTCTTCATGCCTTCAGTGGTGTTGCTACTCCGGTTAATCCTGAGGCTTCTACCTCCGGGATCTTTTCCTGGATCAAGGCAAACCTCAACAAGCTTAATGAATTCATGACCGGAGTCTCCGATTTTAGTGCAAAGACCTCTGCCACCTGTCTATGCAAGCTCTTTGTGTCGAACGATATCGTTCAAATTGGTAATTTTGATTGTCCTGAGCTAGAAGATCTTGCTAAACTTGGCCGAACAGATTATTTTATTAAGACCACCGTGCGTAGCTTCATGGAGAAGTTCTGGTCCAAGTTTGGCCGGTCAGAGACCGTTGCTGTGGCTAATATTACTCGAGAAATGGTATGTATGGTTAGCTTTCCCTATCTTATTTTGTTGCAAGAGTTGCGCTGGTGATTTTCTTCTCTTATTTTCTAACTTTTTCAGCAACTGAAGTATGGCAAGCACAGCGATCATGGCCTGACTTCTTCTGGCGGGACATCTGCACGCACCCGGGGATCTGTCGACGCTGGCGCCTCTGCTGCTCAAGTTCATGCAAGTGCTGGGACTGATGCCATGACGGAGCAAGCGGTAGCATCTTCGGGGGCTCTGACAGGGCCTCAGAACTTGACCACTGGAGAGGAGATGTAGAAATTCATCTTGATTTGTGGCTGTGTATATTTTGTCTTTTGCTAACGTGGTGCCGGCGTGCACATGTAAAGAACAATTTAAGTTGCTCTTGGTTTTGTAAAATATTAATGGCCGAATCGTCCTGCGTAGGTCTACAGTTTGGGGCCTGTGTAGGAGGTTGAGCCTATTACCTTTATGCGCAATGATGTTTATGTTAGCGGCGAGCTATGGGACTACTGAAGTCGGTGTTTCCTAGGCGCACGGAGGACGACATGTTTGATTTTGTTCTCAGCGACTTAGATGGTAAGCGCTCTAGGTTTACTTGTTCTCTTGCATGGCGTGGTCCATCTGGACCTTTGTAATTATTCTTGCTTGCGCGGAGTTTGAGCTTTGCTTTGGAACTGTGATTTGTGAACTTGTTTATTTCAACCTCCGCTATGCTATGGAGGTCTGTTTGAATTAGTCGGCGGCCTTCTTGCCAGATTGCAATTGTTGCCTCCGGGAGTGATTTCTGCTTTCCTCCTCGGAGGTTCTAACCACTTTGAAGCACGTTTATGTACTAATAATTTTACTTCATTGTTAACATAAGGTGGGTGTTATAATCGTAGTTTCACTTCAACCAGTGCTGGCGTTGATTTTGCTGTGTGTTACCCTTTTATTGCTGTGCTCGACTTTGTGGTCTTCGGCTATGCCTCCTCGTGTCCTGACGCTTGATCTGCGGAGGTGAGCTGCGGTTGATCTTAGCGAAGACGGGAGGACGTTACGAGTTCTTACATGGTATCCCCCTTTTCTCTGTTCAGGCGATGATCCTGACTGGCTTGCTCTGTCGGCTAACTTCTTTGGCATTGTCCCAGAGACCCTAGTTGTCTCTGGAACATTTCTTTTGCCAACCTTATTACGAATTTTTGTGTGGTATCTTATTATTTTTGTTCGTCCGTATGCTCACATCTGCCTCCATCTCCCTTAAGCGGGTTTTGGCTATGTGGAGTTGCTTGTGGTTGGCGCCTTCCTAATGCTTAGGCGTGCAGACATTGAGCTCTACCTCTTTTATAGTACCCCTTGTGTACTTTGCATATCTTTGTTATTTACTGTTTTTTGTTTTGTACTTTTGCCTCTTGAGGCGTGATAGTACAGGTACTAATTTTGTACTTGCTTCCTTTAATGATAGGTAGCTGCAGCTGGTTTATTGATGCTTTGGAGGTCCTTATAAAAAGATTTGTTCCCCCCTTTGTCGTTTAGGCTGCTCTGCTGTGTACATTATACTGATGGTGCTTTCTAGGAGTTGTCTTTGCGTTGGTACTGTGTGAGGACTCGTAATGGAATAGCCACATCAATGAACTTGTTGCCAACGGTTAAAGATGGTGATGCTTCTGCTTGTCAACAATACTCTACTTGTATTGCCTTTGTATCCTCGGAGATGGCGGCCGGCTGTGATCCTATTTGGTGTGGTTGACGTAAGGATTTTGGATGCGGTGGTTGCTTGCCGATGGAAGGTGCAAAGTGGTGTGCTGACAGATGATTGTGGAATTTGTCATGTACAAGCTGGCGTTGGAGGTTCACCTCCTTCTTTCCGTACCAAGCATCTATTGGACTTGATTCAAGTGGCTGGGTTTCCGGAGGCACAGGGTGGTATGCAGCCAGGAGGCGATAGGGGGTATTCCGTGACTGATCAGGGTTTGCCTCTGCCAGCGCCTGCTTTTTAGGAAGCCTTAGTTTGCTTGCCTTCAGATGTACTTCCGGAGGCTGCACCCTTTGGTTTTTTGTAGGTTGAAGTGTTGGCAACCTCCGGGCCACTTCCATGTCTTGTGGTAGCAGGTTAACTGGGTGGAGATGCGTGGTATCTTGACCCAGAGGTTGTGCATTTTGGTCGAGCAGTTAAATACGTGCACTTTGCACATTGTTCCTATTATGAGCAAGGCGCAACGAGCTTTGTCTGTTGTAAGCATAAAGCTGAATAATAAATGATCTTGCTTTACGTATTGCCTCAGTTTTGGAATGATCTTATCTGTTCGTGGACTTAATTTTTTGTGATTATATTGCCTTCATTTTGGGAGTTGTGAGATGCGAAGGTTGCTTGACTTCGCAACCCCGTAGCTGCGTGCATTACCTCTGCTTGTTTTAATATTGTATTTCGGATGTCACTGCTGGTGAGTGCGATGTTGTTTGCTTTTTGTGGTACCAGTGCCTGAGTTAGTTCACGGGTCTTTCCCGGTTCGCTTCACAACTTGCGGTTGTGACTGCCCTCCTCGATGCCTGATATGCCAGGGCTTTTTCAAGGGCTTTTGGTATTTCGCGGAGGCTGCTTCATGCCTTCTCATTTTATTCACAACTTGTGGTTGTGATTGCCTGCCTCAATGCCTGATATACTAGGGCTTTTTCAAGGGCTTTTGGCTTTTCACAGAGGTTGCTTCATGCTTTCTTATTTTTCTTAATGGTGGCATGAAATGACCTTGTAAATCATAAATAGTTGTCGAATATTGCAGCCGCGGTGCTGGCTGCTTTCGACTGTCTTGGGTATCTCTTTTCAGGGTGCTCTTTATAAACAGGGGTTAATTACATGCGATCTTGCCTCATTAAAAACCTCACCTCCAATTTGGAGCCCCTTCTGTGAGGAAAAGAGTGCAAGCCATTTTTGTAGAAAAAATAAATTGCAGGAATTTAAATCTACGGACCTCCGCTTATAATTCTACAGAGTCCTTACATTCTATGTGTAGTATTTCCTAAGGCTATCAATGTTCCAGGAGTGAGTTGACGTTGTTCCTTCTACATCTTGTAGATAGAATGACCCTTTCCTTTCGCCTTGCTTGGCTATGAACGGTCCTTCCCATTTTGGCTGTAGCTTCCCTATGTTTTGAGTGTCTGGCCTCCGCTTCATTACCCAGTCGCCATCTTTAATGTTTTTGGTGACCACTTTTCGGTTTGGTCTTGGTATTTCTCGATGTTGTCGACTGCCTCTAGCCTGTATGCTTCGGTCATCTCTGTGGTGTATTCTTCATCTTTTGCGAGGTTTTTTTTATTACACGAAGGCTCTAGTATTTGATCTCCTCTGGCATCATTGCTTCTTCTCCGTACAGTAGCTTGAATGGAGTGAACCCGGTGGCTCTTGATACATTTGTGTTATGAGACCATACAACCTTCGGTAGCTCTTCTACCCATTTGCCCTTTTTGTAATCTAGCAATGTCTTGGAGATTGCTGAGAATATGATTCTATTTAACCTTTCCACTACTCCATTACTCTCTGTGTGATAGACTGAAGCGAAGGCTATTTGTGTGCCGATGCTATTGCAGAATTCTTTGAATTTGTCTGAATCGAATTATTTTCCATTGTCAACTGTGAGTTTCCTTGAAACCCCAAATCTATAAATTATGTTTTGCCAGAAGAATTTTTTGACTATTTCGGAGGTCATTGTTGTAAGCGGCTTGGCTTCTATCCATATTGCGAAGTATTCTACTGCCACTACTGCATATTTGCTTCCGTCCTAGGCCAAGGGTAATGGGCCTACGAGATCTATTCCCCATCGTTAAAGCGGCCAGACCGGAGGTATTAGCTGTGATTGTGCTCCCGGAGATGCTTGGTGTGGTGCAAAACTCTGGCATGCTTTGCAAGTTCTTACTATATGCAATGCGTCCTTGATATGAGTTGGCCAGTAGAATCCTTGCCTGATTGCCTTCGCTGAGAGTGCTCTAGGGCCAATGTATGATCCACATGTTCCTGAGTGGATATCTTGTAAAAGGTCTTTGCCTTCTGATTCTACGATGCACTTAAGCAATGGTTGGACTAGGCCTTTCTTATATAGAACTCCGTCTATTATTGTGTAATTCCTTGCCCGTACAGCCAGTCTTGCTACAGCTGTTTCATCTGATGTCAAGTGGACTCCATTGATATAATCAATTATTGCTTTCCTCCCATCCTCCGTGTTTACTAGGAGTACCTTCACAAATGCCTTAGATGTTTTTGCGATAGCTGGCAATGTCAATTCTTGGAAGAAGGTTCCTTCGGGTACCTCTGTTTGATTTGCCGCTGCTTTTGCTAACTCATCCGCCTCCGTGTTGTCCCCCTTGGGATGTGCTTTAGGGTAAAACCCTGGAATCTTTTTTCCAGACCCCTGATTACTTCTAGATATGCGGCTAACTCTGGGTTTCTTGCAACATAGTCTTTCTCTACTTGTCATGTTACTATATGCGAATCGGTTCTGACCATGATGTATTTTGCACCAAGTGCCTTGGCTTTGCTGAGCCCCAGGATTACTCCTTCGTACTCAGCTACGTTGTTGGTTGCTTTGAAGCATAGTCTTCTGTGTATTTTGTTTGATGCCTGATGGTGCTAATAGGCTCCTACACCTTGGACGCCCCATGCGCCATCTGTGTACAGTATCCATATTGAAGCCTCCGCTTTGTCTTCTGCGTACTACGGAGATGTCCATTCTACCAAAAAGTCTATGAGTGCTTGTGACTTGACTACTGTTCTTGAGATGAACTTGATGTTAAACTGAGATATTTCTGTTGCTCATTTACCGATTCTCCCTGATGCTTCTTTATTGCCTAGGATGTCGGCTAGCAGTTGTACTATTGGTATCAGGATTTCATGTTCTTGAAAATAGTGTTTAAGCTTCCTTGATGTTGTGACTACTGCGTATGCTATTTTTTGACCTCCAAATAGTTCAGTTTTGCTCCTTGCAACACTTTTGATGCATAGTATACTGGATGCTATATGCTTTTGTTGCCAACTTTCTTTTCTTGAACTAGCTCTGTGCCGATTGCTCCTGCGGAGGCTGCAACATATAGTAGCAAGGTTGCCTCCGCGTCTGGCGCTATGACCATAAGGTCCTTTGTCACGTAGTTTTTGAACTGTTGGAATGCCTCCGACTTCTCTTTGCCCCATTCAAATTTGCCCGATGTCTTGAGTGTTCTGAAAAATGGTAGACTTTGTTCTGCTGATTTTAAGATGAATCTGCTGAGTGCTGCTATTCTGCCTGTCAGTCATTGCACGTCCTTTTTATTTTCTGGTTCTCTCATTGTTAACACTGCTTTTGTTTTATCTGGGTTTGCTCTTAGCCCTTCTGGACCTACAATGTAACCGAGCATCTTTCCCTTGCTTACTCCAAAAATACATTTTTCTAGTTCAGTTTTAACCCTGCTTCTCTGAGATTGGCGAATGTTTCCCTGAGGTCGTCCAAATGATCTCTGGTCTGTTTACTGACTACTACTAGATCATTGACATAGGCTATAATGTTCCTTCGGAGTTGAGCTTGCAATACAATCTGAATCATCCTTGAGAATGTTGATCCTGCGTTTTTGAGACCTTCTGGCATCCAAACAAAGCAATATGTGACAAAGGGGGTTGTGAAGCTTGTTTTCTCTTCATCCTCCTTTTCTAGCTATATCTGGTGGTATCCTGAGAAACAATCTAGCAGAGAGAAGTGCTTGCATCCTGCTGCCTTATCAACTGATGCATCTATCCTAGGTAATGGGAAAGGATCTTTTTTGCAAGCCTTGTTGAGATCTATGAAGTCTATGCACATTCTCATTTTGCCGTTCTTTTTTGGTACTAAGACAACGTTTGCTAGCCAGTCTGAGTACATGACTTCTCTGATGACCTTGGCATCTAATAACCTTTTCACCTCTGCTTTCGCTGCAATTATGCATTCTTCAGACATCTTTCTCTATTTCTGCTTCCTAGGTTTGACATTTGGGCTGAGGTCGAGGGTGTGTTCAATCACGTCCCGATTGATTCCTTGCAGATCTGATGCTGACCATGCAAATGCGTCCTTGTTCTTTGTTAGCAGTTCTAACAAGCTTTTTCTCTCTGCCTACGATAGGTTGGCACCTATGGTCACTTTCCTGTCAGGGACTGCTTCTTCCAATGGTAATGTTATTGTGTCCTCTTGATCTGTCATGTTGATTTTTCCCACAGGCATGTTCGGAGGCTCCTCTGCTTCTATGGTGTTGATGTTTCTATGTGCTTTGTATATTACTTTCTCTATGTTCCTTGCTTCTTTTTGACTACCCCGCACTGTGATGATTCCATGTAATGCTGGCATCTTCATGCAGAGGTACCCCATGTGCATTGCCATGTTAAACTTGTTTGTGAATCCTCTTCCTAGTATCGCATTGTACTAGTAGTAGATATCGACCACATCAAAAGTGATGTACTCTATCCTGGCACAATCACCATCTTTGAATGATACTGGCAGTGATATCTTGCCTAGGGCATTGATCTTCTTTCCACCAAATCCAATCAGTGGGGTGTCCGATGGCTGCAGCTGGCTCCTGCTGAGTTTTATTTGGTCAAATACGTTTGCAAAGATGATGTCCGCTGAACTCCCAGAATCGACTAGTATTCTGCTTACTTCCCAGGCTGCTATGTTTTCCTTTATGACCATGGCACCTGCGTGCGGATAGCTTTCAACTTGGAGGTCTTGCTCTATAAATTCTATTGGCATTTTGGACCATTCTGTTGATCTGTAAGCACCCTGGACTGCCACATTGTTTACTAGCCGGAGGTGGTCCTTCTTTTGCTTTTTGGTTTTGAATTCTAATGCTGAGCCTCTGGCTATAGGTAGTATCATGCCAATGGTTGGTAGTGCTGAATGCGGATTTAACTGGTTTTTCATCGAAGGCTCTGCCTTCGTAGTTGCTGATGGGGTTAAAACATACTGCGGAGGTGGTGCTAATGCTTCATACTGCCTTTGCTGTGCCGCTGGAGGTGTCTGTATCTGTGTTGACTCAATGAGTGTTATGTGTGGAGGTCTTGGGTTGATGTAAGTTAGACCGTTTTCTGCTCTGCTTGGGGTGTAACCCTGGTGATGCGCTGTTTGCTGATAGACTGGTCTCCAGGCCGGTAATGATGTCAGATAGTACTGTTGAGCCAAGTTGTGCTGTGGTAGTGGCTCTGGGCCGTATCCTAGGAAACTTGGGTTGTATTGCTGATGGAGTTGCGAACCGTGAGTGTGATTAACCTCTCTGCTACCTTACTGCTGGGGTTGCAATTGTGACTATTTGCTTTTCATCCTATCAAATGTCTCTTGGGCCTCTGGGCAATCCCGTGTGATGTGCCCTTTGTCCTCTCCGTGGAAGAGGCAGTATGGCTTCTTTGGTTTCTGGTTCTTTCTTCAATTCTTGGACTTGTTGCTTTTGCTGTAGCCCTCCTCTTCTTGATTTCTTTGCTCGTAGTTGGCTTCTTTTTTGTCATGAGTATTCGAAGGTTGGCTACTCTACAAATTGAAGACTTGTTTCTGTTGGTTCTGGTATTGTTGCCATTGCTGGTTCCTGTTCTCTCTTATGTTGCCGTTATTTGAGAACTGTTTACTTTGACTGTCCACTTCTTCTAATCTTTTGCGGAGGTCATTGTCGGACCTGCAGTATTTTTTGAACTCCTTGTGTAGCTGAGCCATTGTGGCTAGCTTCTTTCTTGCTAAGTGACTAGCGAATGGACCGATCCTAAGTCCTTTGATTGCTGCTTCTATAGCTACCCCGTCAGGGACGTCTAGTGCTTTAGCCCGGAGGTGTAGGAATCTCTGATAGTAGTCTCTGAGGGGTTCGCCTTTGAGGTGCTTATTGCTGAACAAGTCTAATGATGTTAGCGACTCGCTCGTGTAAGCTTTGAAGTTTGCTAGTATCTGGTCTCGTAGGTTCTCCCATGAGTATACAATGCTTGGCTTCAGCATTGAGTACTATGCCAATGCATCTCCTTCTGCTGCAATCACAAATGATTTAGCCATTACATGATCGTTGCCTCCTGCGGAGGCTACTGCAGCTTCAAAACTCATTATAAACTGTCTCAGATCTGAATTACCATTGAATCTTGACAGAGACACAGGTTTGTAACTTGGAGGCCATGATGAGCTTTGCAGGCCTTCGGACAATGGTGATTTTAGGTCAAAGACTCTTGATGGTGTGGGTAGGCTTGGAATTATGGTGTGCGCAACTTGCACGTTCATAGCTGGGGACGACTTGCCGTGACTGGTTGAGCGATCTCCGATGGCTTGCAGAATGGCCATTTGCTGCCTTATCTCGTCTGCTTCACGCGATGACTGCATTGCTCTTTGGGTGGCGGCTTGCTGTACCCTTAATCTGTCTCTTTCGGCTTCCATGCGGTGCATCTCATCTCTTAGTCTGGCCAATTCGTCTTGGTTCTGGGCTAGCGGATGTTGCTCAGATGGGTCCCCCCTTTGCGCGGCGTTGTTATTCTCGTCGTCACCTCCGTCCTCTTGTGCGGAGGCGTAGGTGCTTTGAGTGTTTCGTCTTGGTCTCCCGTGAGTAGAGGGTTGTGGTACCTCCGCCTCGGCGGCAGTACGTCTCCTAACAGAGGCCTTTCTTCTGGGTGGCATCTGTGGGTGTTATCTTCGGCCAGACACAAATGGGGGGCGCCAACTGTTGGAACCGAGTTCCGACAGGTTCAGAATAAGGGTAGACTAACCGGACCAGACGGTCTCTCTCTGTTAATATTAATTGGGGAAATTACAATGTGGGCCCGACGGCAGGTGGCACTGCAGCTACCAGAGGACCATCCCCCTCAATTACACAGGGGGCATGACTTTTTATAGTGGCTCCCTAGCTCAAGATTGAAAGTACAAGTGTGCCCTCAATGGGAGTTTCAAAACCCTAGACACTGAATCTATTACACGTGAGCCTCCCAAGGGCAAGCTTGTCTGTTACTCTGCCGCCACAACACATGGGCCATGGCCCATCACTGCCCTCGAGAGGCCCAACATGTCCGCTTGTTGACGATCAGCCTCAGCTCGGCCCAACACTCCACCTCGCCGCCGCCGTCTTGGGACGTTACAACCTCCGCGGGACCTCCACGAGGGCCGGTGGCTAGGCCGACTGGCCTCCGCGAGCATGGGAGGCGACGTCGCCGGACTTCCAACGCAGACCGACTCCTTGGTCCCCCGAGGTGGCTCCTCGGCGGAGGTCCTACCTCCGGGGGAGTCTCCTCTGGATCCTGCGTACACAGATATGACAGGAATACTGGATTTGTAGGTTAGACTCCAAGCGAAGGTAATAAGCCTCTCCAGTCCTGAGGCGCATCCCCAACAGAGAGCATCTAAAGAGATACTATAAAAACTTCAATTTTTTGTGAAGCTGCTCTATAGTGAACTTTAGGAAGCAAAGTGGCAGAGCTATACCACCGCACAAAACAAGATAAGTGGTCCAATAATGTCTACAAAGTCGACTTCGATTGTTCCTTTCTTCTAAACAACTGGGCCACAAAGTCCAACCAAACGGCTGAACAAAACAAACAATCGAAGACAACTGGACCTCCAGTCCGACCCCCAAAGGCGACCAAACTGTTTTCATTGTGAACTCAAAAGCTAGTTCCTTCCACTGACTGCTGCCTAAACGCGGTTTCTTTTCTTCTTCTCGGGAAGGCACAAGGCAGCAGCAGCGAAGCCTTGGTGCGAGCAGGCAAGCTCCAATCCGGTCATGTTCTTCCAGGTCAGGTTAGTGATCAGTAGTCATCCTCTTTAAGCCTTGGTAAGAGTACTGCTTTAGCTAGCTAGGCAACTGCTTCTCAATTGAAGCCTTGCCATTGTCATAGTCAGTAGTAGTTTCTTTATCCATTTGTGGGCGATCGATGCTTTTCACTAGGTGGCGCGCAGCGGCTTCTCATGGAAGAATTGAAGCCGCCGGCGGCTGCTGCAGTCCTGTCGTAGATCGGCGAGATGAACTACCATCGAAGTAATCAATGGCTGTTCGCTTGCACTTATATATCAGTCCGCTTAATGTTTTCCTCTAAAAAAAACAGCATCAGCCGCAAAAACCATTAGTGCAAAAACCATCAGTTTGGTGAGATGAACTAACATTGGAATAACCTTCTGGAGTCAAGAGTTAATGGAATCATTGCTATACATTGCTGGGGCTGCAATGCAAGTGCACTGTACCGGGCCCAGTGCTCTTCAGCATGTACGTGATAATGACTGTGTCTGCGTGTGTGCCGAATTCAGCATTAATAAACAAGACAAAGAACATCAATAACAAACTAAGCGTCCAGTGTGAACAACCTGTTGACACAATTAAACTTAGAATTACATGATCTTAGACTTAGCCTAAACATAATCACACTAACTTAATCTTTTAGGAAATTTATCTTAGTGACTAACAAGAGTCCGTAGATACCATCTGAGCATCTCTATACACTACGGGAAACTGATAATTCGCCGTGTGCCTGGGGCACACGGCGAAGGGAAAGAAACACACGGCGAAGTTTTTGCCGTGGGTGGCCCACGGCAAAGCCGGCACGGCGACCAGCAGCACGGCGAACACGAGTTTGCCGTGCGCCTTTTATCCGGCACACGGCAAATATTTTTGCCGTGTGCGACGGTGGGCACACGGCAAAAAAAAGCAACAGACGGCGGGAGACGGCGGCGTGGTACTTTGCCGTGTGCCTTGGAGGGGGCACACGGCAAACATTTCCTCTTTGCCGTGCGCCTCTGAAGGAAGCACACGGCGAAGATGAGGAGTTTGCCGTGTGCCGCTGTCCCCAGCGCACGGCAAAGTGGACAGTTTGCCGTGTGCCCTTGTTTCTGCACACGGCGAACTGTCCACTTTTTGCCGTGTGCCTCTTTGGGCTCACGGCAAAGTGCTCCCACAGTACCAGAAACTGTCACTTTGCCGTGTGCCTTGCTAATTGCACACGGCAAAGTGACCACAAAATTCCTGTTTTAATTGTTTTTCGCGTATAAATTTCCCCAATCAAACAAACATCACAGGCATGATACATATATTACAACCAGCATCACAGGCATTATAAATATGTTACAACAAGCATCACAGGCATTATACATAGATAAATCCACAAGTTCGATAATATATGAATCTCAAGTTCACAAATACATATCCACAAGTTCATAAGTACGATAACTTCACAAATGCAAAGTTAAAGGCACCGTTTATGGCTGAGGTGGGTCGAACGGAGGTGGGAACAACTGCTGTGGGGGTAACGGAGGTGACATGCCCGGCGACATTTCTGGCGCATTCGATGCCGCCGATTGATTCTGCAGAAAGGAAAATAGATTACATGTGAAGGAAGCTTCAATTTTGCATTTATTTTTACATTTGGTTCGAAGAACCT
>CM041645.1:6654889-6783217 GCA_023333625.1 Bothriochloa decipiens | reverse complement strand
GCGGGCGGGCGGCGGGCGCGCGGCGCGTGGGGCGGCCGGCGGGCGGGCGTGGCGACTGGCGAGTGTGGAGCCACTGTCTGGGCGTGGCGAGTGTGTCTGGGCGGGCGGTTAGGTGTTGGCGGGTGGGCCCACTTTGCCGTGTGCCCGGATCCAAGGCACACGGCAAAGCACCGATTCGCCGTGTGCCTGATCTACGGCACACGGCAAAGAGCTGGTTCGCCGTGTGCCAGATCCAAGGCACACGGCGAATCATGACTATTATTTCATGTATAATCTGTTAAATTCAAAATCGTGTACGTAATGTTTAAAATTTCCTTTCAATTTGCAAATATTAAATTGAACTGAATAACATGAATATTAGCTTTTTCACTCACTTTTTTCTATTATGCCATGTAGTTATAGCTCAGATTGAATTTATATTCATTAAAATCCAATAATTACAGTTAACTAATTAAAATTATCAAACCGATATGGAAAAAATCAAAAATTAGCATTAAACAATCTATGTTGTCTATTGACTATAGAAAAAATCTAGAAGTCAAACCCCAATCCTAACTTCACTTTAACTGAAATCCTAATCATATAAGTATCAATGATACGAAACTTCTTACGCGATGCTTCGGTTTCTAAACATCATACATGACGAACGGATCGAAAGCTTCTCAATTATTTACCATAGCCTCCACATATGATATCATGAGCTCTTGACAAATTTCATGATTTTCAAACTTCGTTTGGATTTTATACAATTAAATAATAATTCTACCACACGTTCCTCATCATGCTTCGAGGACAAACTGTTCAAAATTTGCTTTCATTTCAAGGACAAGGTCTTACACAGGACTTAATAACATGAATATCATTTTTCGAGAAACTTTATTTCATTATTTCATACACCTCCAGTTAAAATTTGACTTATATAAAAAAAATATTTTGAACAAAATAAATCCGTTAAATATAGAAAACAGAGAGAAAAAATTACCAGATTTTTAAATGAAGTACCAATGAATGCATGAAGATGGGAGGAGAAATGTGGAAGGAGGGGGAGGGAAAATAACATAAAGTTTGCCGTGTGCCTACTGGAGGCACACGGCAAACCCATCTATTTGCCGTGTGCACAGAGCAGGCACACGGCAAACTCTCGTCTTTGCCGTGGGCACAGAGAAGGCACACGGCAAACACTAGTCTTTGCCGTGTGCCCAGTGCAGGCGCACGGCAAACCTTTGTGTTTGCCGTGTGCCGCTGTAAAGCACACGGCAAATCAAAACTTTGCTGTGTGCCCGCCGTGACGCGCACGGCAAATCTTTCGTGAAGGTAACGCCCGTTAACGTTGATTAGTTTGCCGTGTGCTTTAACGGGGGCACACGGCAAAGTTTCGTTTTGCCGTGTGCATCCGTGTTGGCACACGGCAAATTTATCTTTTGCCGTGTCTTCTGTTTTTGCCGTGTGTTTTTCTTTTGGCGCACGGGAAAGGTCCTGTTCGCCGTGTGCCCGTAATATTGCTCACGGCAAAGTTTCGGGCACACGGCAAGCTGTGAGTTTCCGGTAGTGATATATAAATCATTGCAATACTTAGAGTTAGAGCCAGAAGGCAATGTGCTATTTTTTGACGTTCACATGGACTTGTACAATGCATTTCGTATGTTACAGATTTACAATACTGCATCATATAATTTAGTTTGCCTATTAGCTCAATAAATTCATTTTTTTTTCTTGCAGACTGCTGTGTTAAATGGTTTGGTAATTCCTGGAACATAATAGCATGGAGAAGTTACGTGAGTCTGGACGTTCTGGAGTGGTACCAAAAATCATGCCATTGGAATTATTAAAACAAATTACATATAATTTCTCTGAGGAACAGAAACTTGGTAGTGGAACATTTGGGGAAGTTTATAAGGTATGAATATATATAGCGGAATGACGAACTATGGTTTATGTAATAATAGTACTACTGATAATTATTATTTAGCTTATAGTAACAAAACTGAACTGACATGTTCCTTGGTCCTGTAAAGTCAGGATTCCTTTATTTAACTAATTAGACTTGTATGTATGTATTGCTGTCATCTATTGAAAGCAATCACATCTGTTACAACCTATGTCATCAACTGGCTTATTCAGCCCTACTAAACACCCATAAGTATCTTCAGATGTGAAACATGTACAAGCATGTATATCACCACAATATTAGGACACCAGAAGAAAGCCACTTATTATAAGATAGGCATGCACATTTTATTTTCATCAGTAGTTCTATGCCGTTTGTGTACGAGTTAGGTGGTTAACTTTTCATAGATGAATGAGGACTGGTGTTTCTGGTGTTAATATGCACACTTGTCCTTCAACTAGCTTATCACCCTACCTAATTTAGCAATCAAATGTGATTATTTTATCATTTCACTAGACAACTCTATTTCACCACTGAAATATAGATTATATACATTTCTGTGTATCCTAATTTATTTTTCCATAAGGAACAAGGCCTCTGCAGTTTAATCTTCGAGTTAAATTTTACATTACCTAACTTTTGGGAGTTTTTCCTTTATTTTTATTGATTCATTAAATGTCCTTCACTTGTTCCTGATATATGCGTTGATAACATTAATTAGTTTCTTGTTTGAGTAGCTTGCTGGTTATTGGATTCAAAATCGTAATTTCTACAATTTCTGGGCACTTGTTTGCTAAAGTTGACTTTAATTAAGTACCTGGGCTCTATTGGCAATTTGTAATCCCGTTGACCTTGATTACGTTGGTTGGTGCCTGAGTCCCTCTTGTAACAATTTAGTCACAAAATTCTATGTGAATCTCTAGGTTGTAGTTGTTCAATCTAAAATCATGACCCCACCAAAATCTGGACCTGTGTTCAATCTTAATCTCTAGGAAATTCTATTGGCAACCTCTAGGTTGTAGTTGTTCAATCTTAATCAGGACCTGTGTTATCCCTTCCTTTTGACTATATAGTAGAGGCAGGCACATGTTATATATGAGCATGAGTATTTACCCCTTAACATTTAATCTGTCAATATCGGAAAACCTTCTATGATGAGTGTTAATAAGTGATAATGATTAGGGAGTGCACAATGGGGAAGAAATTGCTGTGAAAATGCTACATCTAATACCAGAACATGATGATTTTGAGCAATTCAAGACAGCGTTTGAAAACCTTAGGAGACTCAGACATCAAAATATTGTGCAACTACTTGGCTACTGCTATGAAATTAAGCTGGAATATGTTGAGCTCAGTGATGGAAGAACAGTTTTTGGCCAAAACATCTATAGAGCTCTCTGCTTTCAGTATATGCACAAGGGAAGTCTGCGAAAGCATCTTTCTGGTAAGTTGTCCAATACATCGGTTACGGTCATTATTATACCGCTACAGTATTCAGATATAAATGATTTATCTAGTACCTTTGTTCATACTGCAGATGAATGTCATGGACTTGATTGGCAAACACGATACAAGATTATTAAAGGAACATGTGAGGGTTTGAAATACCTTCATGAGGGTTTGGAAAATCCTATTTATCACTTGGACCTAAAGCATGACAATATATTACTAGACAAGGATATGGTTCCGAAACTTGCTGATTTTGGTTTATCGAAGCTTGTCTGCAACGAGCATACAATAGGAACAATGTAATTGTTACCTCTCTAAACAAAATTTTGAAAACAATACAAATTGCTATTGTAACACTTCTGCATCTCCCATTTATGTTTTCATGCAGTGGATACCTGCCTGCTGAATACATTAACAGCAAGTTAGTCTCAAATAAGTTAGATATATTTGGCTTGGGTGTTGTAATGATATAGATAATGTCTGGAGAAAATGGCTATCGCCAGAGTGGATACATGTCTTCACAAGAATTTATTAACCTTGTAAGATGAGTTATATCATGACCGGCAGCTAGATATATCTTTATTTTTCACCAATATTGCATTATGGCTGGTGTACTTATTTGATACTAACAACATATTTTATTTACCAACCCGTGTAGGTTCTTGAAATTTGGAGAAATAGGCTAGAGGAAACACCAATGTGTACGTCACTAGAAGCTGAGTGTCATCAAGTGAAGAGAGATATTGAAATAGCACTAGATTGCATCCATGCTGACCGAACGAAAAGGCCTAAAATAGGGGACATCGTACATTGGCTGAATGAAACTGAACAGATGATTAAGAAAATGGTAAGAGTTATTGACACAAATGTTCAATTCTCCATGCAAGAATATATTTTATTCTCCAATAAAGAGTAACAACTAAGGGTTACACATTGGAGTGTTATTGACATAGTTATTCTTGTTTCCTTCCAACTTTGAAGTCACTTTGAGAAACTATATGGTGAAATACAAATTTTAATTTTTCTTGTTTTTTCTCATCCATGAGAACATCCCCAGGATATGCTTTGAGATATCAGAGTATCAAATCCGTTTTAGAGGGTACTCACATGATCTGCAAGTACCTGGGTTCAAGACTGTGGGCAGTCTCACTAGAGGCCTTGGTATCTGAGCTTCCATTTTCAAAACATTCCGATAAATCACTTGTCTCCATGATTAACGCGAACTCTAATCATGATGGTTAATTTTCTCCTGGTAAACTATTTAAAGGAAAGCAATACAAACTTCTAGAACCTTCCCCACAACTCATGATCTATGATATTTATCATGGAATTGTGTAGAATTGGTAGTAAAATAAATTAGTAAAAGTTGTAATATTTAGGAAAGTTCTAGAAAGGGGGACACTTGTCTCAACCTCATAATCCCCCTTGGCCTATAAATAGAGGTCGCCTTCCTTGCCATGCCATAGAACCATGAGCATGGTAAATGAGTGGTAGGAGGGTGAGTGCTAGGCTAGCCACTAAAGAGAGAATGTTGTACACTCTTGTGTAACATTATTGTGTTGTAATAAAGTTTCGTTTCATATAAGTGTTAGTCTCCCGGTTGAGCCATATAGTTTCTAAGTACTTAGTGCATAAGTTGCGATCCATCGAAGGTAAGCTCTGCCACCCGGGATCACAAGGGTCTGGACTTCATCGTAGATTGGCTCTGCCACCCGGAAGTCAGCTTCATCTGTTGGTAGGCTCTGCCACCCGGAAGTGAGAAGGCGGCTCTGCCGTCGAAAGGACCCGTCGCACTAAGTAACTAGAAATTAAAAAGACCGACCGACTCCAGAGTGAGTTGGTGTCCTAGGTGTAGGTCCTCATAATAGTGGGTATTAGGGCCACCTCAATTTCCAACACTACTGAACACCTTCAGGGAAGACCTATCATGGAGGAGGACATGTAGGTTGTGCTAACGATCGGGAAGGCTACCTAGAACATCGCCAAATCTTGCATGGAGACTTCACAAACAACAAGTTAGAGAGAGGAGAGGGTAAATGGGTGTAGTAGATGTGTTTTTTATGATTGGAAGATGGGATCCTCAATTGGCATTGATCTTCTCATATATAGAGGGTGGTCTTATTCTAGTAGGAAACAATTCCAAAACACGTTCTCCAAGTTTCTCACTTCGAAAGTAGAGTCAAAATTGATTTGGAAACCAAACAGGCTCGGACTCACCTAGTGAGTCGGCTAAGCTGGTTTTCGCAGATTTGAGCACTGTGGCCCAGTCTACAGAACGTAGCTGGCCAAGCCGGCTTGGTGATCTGGCCGAGCCGACATGACCAGGACAGGCGCGACTCCATCCTCTTTTGCTTGTTTCTTTTGTGATTTGTGGCGCCAATTAATTTCCATTACTTCCTTGATGCTAGGAACTTGCTGGTGTTGTCCATATTCCATGTGGAGACATTTTTGAGTGTCAATACAATGTATATGAGGAGAGTTCCAGCAGTCCTGCTAAAAAGGTAAGCAAAGAAGAGGTGGAGGTTGGTTTCTTCACTCCTCGTACTTATATACCATATTCGAAACCAGTGCTCAACTTTCTTTGAACCTCTTTTAACCATATGGCCTGATTTTGAAAATGCATTGTGCATGTAGGATAACGAAAACTGGCTGAAGATCTTGGATAAATTATTGCATGATGTGACTGCGGAGCCGATAAATCTACAATTAGCAGTTCTACAGGACATCACGAAGAATTTTTCCGATGACTGGAAAATTGGTCAAGGAGGATTCGGAATGGTGTACAAGGTAAAATTAAGTCTAGGAATCTCCAACCCTATATTTTTCTCTATAAAAATAAAAATTAATAATTTCCCCTTAATACCATGGTTGTAAACATTTCAATCTACCCCGTGAGTTCTTAAAAGTGGGTGCGTTGCTGTAAAGAAGCTTTTGAATAGCCAGACAATCGAAGATGAGCCATTTTATCGTGAGGCTACTTTTGTTATGGGTGTTAGACACAAGAATATCATACGGTTTCTTGGATACTGTGCTAATACAGAGCATAAAGCCATCAAAATTGAAGGGTCAGGAAGTCGTCAAAAATTTATTTATCCTGGGATAAGAAAGAGATTGCTCTGTTTTGAGTATATGAGCAATGGTGGCCTCCACAGCCATTTAACTGGTACGAGAGTTTGGCATATATTTCATTATATTTGTTTTTCCAGTTCTGCTTCCATGTTTTAAGTGTCGTTATTGTCGATTATTCACAAGGCTCGGAATGGCCAAGTGAAAGTGACACATCCAGTGTTGCGCTCATAAATACTGATTGAAAATTCCATGCCTGTTTCTTTCCGCAGATGAATTGAGGGGACTTGAATGGCATACAAGTTACCAGATAATTAAGGGAATTTGTGAGGGTTTGGAGTATCTTCATAAGGAAAACATTGTTCATATGGATCTTAAACCTGCCAATATACTCCTAGATCATTATATGGTGCCAAAGATTACAGATTTTGGTATATCAAAATAACTTGATGGAGTTTCAAGATATTTTACTAAACAATATTGTATATCGCGGTAAGTACAGCCAGACATTACTTTGTTTGAGATGTCTTTTTTTTTCAATTTACTCTTACCTCTTTGTTTAATGTAATGCATTGAATTCACAATTCGATGCAGAGGATATTCTGCACCAGAAGCCTACAGAGGTGAGGTGTCTTTCAAAGCCGACATTTTTAGTTTGGGCGTAATAATTACAGAGATTGTGACTGGGCGTAAACAAGACATTGACAGCCAAAATGTATGAATTATTTTACCTCTTAGTTCCTTCTCTACTTAACATCAATGGTCCAAGCTGCTGACGTAAATAAGACATTATGCCCATCACTCGACCCTTTTGTAATGCCTGTACAAACTTCCCTTAGTGAGCCAACACAGATATTTGTGCTGTTGTTATAGAGAGGCATGAGAGCCTTATCTGTGTCGATTCTGGTTGTGGACAATAACCTCATATAATTAAATGTGGTTCAAGCGTTTTGGCCATTGGTTCTTATTTGAGTTTCAGATATAATTTTTGTTATCTGGTAAGAGATGCTTGTCACATGTTACTTGATATACATGGTCTTAATATGAATGCATATATGTGACCACTGATTTATTTTAGAGTATGTTCTTAAAGTTTTTAAATTTCCAATATTTTGCAAATAATTTAGATGTTACTCATGTCTGTAGTTTTTATGGTTTACCTAAATATATCTCGTCCTAGGATACATGTTTTCAAGGACTATTTTAAAACTGATGTATATATGTGGTACTTCCTCAGGATAGGCATTTTATTGGGACGAAATATTTCAGCATAATGACAAATCACCCTTTTAAAACTCATGGTAGGTACTTAGAAGATGGAGGTATAGGTGGAACAGATCAGGCAAGTATCCACCATTGGGATACCAACAAATATCTAAATGCATTGAAATTTCACGAAGATGCATGTTGGAAAACCCAAAGTCAAGGCCATACATACGGGAGATAATAATTTCGCAAAACCAAGAAGAAAAGTCAAACGAGCACATAACTAATGCTGTTGATGAATATATGGTTGGCCAGGTATGTATGCTTCTACACATATATTATGTTAATCATTAGACATCTTTCCTTTTAAAATTTTAAAATAAGGTAATAGAAATTTTTTCGGCCTTTATACCAGCTTAATTAGGATGCAGGCAACCGTACTTCGATATATAATTAATGCTCAATATTTCTTAGCAGATAAGCCCTTACCCCTGGGAGCTGCTGGAGACTGACCCACTCGAGCTGAATTTTTCGTTCAAGCCGAACGCACAGATACAATCGTCAATTGAGCTAAACAACGAGAGAGATGACTACATCGCCTTCAACATCCAAAAGCCAGGCATACTTGACTATTTCGTAGAGCCAAACAAAGGAATTATGCCACCACACTCCAGGAGTAGTGTGACCGTAACACTCCAAGCATCTAACAGGGCACCAGGTGGTTTGCATTGCAAGGAAAATTTCATCGTGCGGTGCGCCATTGTGGATGATGGATTCGCAAAAGCTAATGTCAGTGAAGATGTGTTCGACACCAATGTGGGTAAAGTGGTCGACGAGGTGATGTTGACGGTTGCTTTTACGTAGTAGTAGCTACCTGACTCGTCGCAAAGTTCGCAGGTGCAGCAAGGCTATTATTCCGGGTCGACTGTATGGTTTTGCTTTCTCTTAAACTGTCATGCTAAATATTAATTAACATACTAGGTTTGTGTCCGTGCGTTGCTACGGGATAGTTAAACTTTTATCTAAAACACAGCGATTGCACGATGAGACAATAGAGCTGCTATAGGCTGCAAGAGTTAGTCAGATAAGCATGCATGCTACTAAAAATTCATGCTTCATGATTATTAGTTAAATCATAAAGGTTCAGTTGGTTGTGAGGAAAGGCCGTTCATTTCCTTCCTTTTGAACTGGTGAGCTTTCCTGGGATTTTGGCAACCATATGAATACACCAACGTGCCCACGAAAAGTAATGATTTTGAACACTTGCGAATTTTTGAAGCAATGAATCTCAAAGGATCTTAGAGTTCGGTGAGATCAAAGACTACCTATTCAAAGCTACATCCTGCAAGCAACCTAAAAGCTTGCTTTCTGGATGAAAAAAAAAGCTAACGACAGCACAGCTACAAACTGTTATAATAAGCTCTCATGTGTTTTGCCATTGGGCTCAAGCTCTCCCGTGTCCAACAAGGTTCAGGTGTCCAAAATCGATATCATGGCCTGGGAATTGGGCAATAGCGCATTTAGTCAGCTTCCAATCCCACGGTATAATGACAACGAAATTGCATTTGAGAGAACAGTTACCCAATACCAGTACATGATCAGCACCAAATTAGCAGTAGGCAACATCTAATACAATATTCCAATAGCCACATCAATTTATAATCCACACTTCCTCACTTAGCCAGCTTGTACCTCTATGAGCCTCCATAATGTACGCATGATTTATCTGGAACTGCAAGAAAACGTTCCATACGAACAGGTCAGAGTTTCTTATTTCTGTTTGATAAGTATAAATACAAATGAGGACTGAAACTGAACCTCTGTAATTGGCAGCGAGGACATAAAATTCATTGGAGCATAAATAATACTTCTGACTGAATTTTCACCATCACATTAAAAAGGAACTAAAATTATATTTACTGTACAGACAGACAGATCATGGAAACTTTAAATAGTTTGCTATGACTGAGGCCAAAATTCAGCTTTGACTAAAAAAATATCATAAATACTGAATGACAAGAGTATACTGAAAGATTGGTGCTCCATTTGCACTGACTATCATCCATTTTGCAAAAGTACTTCAACTGGTAATAACAGACAAAATGTCCAAATTCACTGCATAGTGTTTGATTTAGATGAAAATATTTCAATGCACAAATGGGTTCTACTGCATTTTGTCATGAATCCAAAAGGAAACAAACATTATCATAAGTATGAAGTTTTTGAGGAAGTAAATGTGTTGAGAGAGCAAAAAGAGCCTTTAGGTCTACTTTGATTCCTTCTCTGTAGGCTTTTCAACTTGGCCTTTCTGCTTCACTGAACAGAAGATATGGCAATGTTTCTGATTGCATATGCAGTACGTGCATGAACTAAGCTAGTAGAGAGAGGATCAGAGCACATACATAGAGGACATAGAAGTAAACAATGCATTAGCTGGTTCAGTAATCTGAAAAAGAAAAACTTCATTACAGAGGAACATCTATCTGATGGTATTTCATAGCATGGTTCAGTTATGTTGGGAAAGGAATACACAATAGACCAACTGCTAGTTGATGATTTATTTACCAACATGAGGACGTATCAGCATGGCTTAGTAATCGGAATAAAAAACTGCAATACAGATACGTGATGTTATTTTTGGGAAAAAACATGAGAGAGCAACCGTACGTTCATAGTTCACTATAGAATTGCTTCACTTAACTGAAAAGATCTACATGTACTTGGCTGTCAAGTTGAATCTAACACAGACTAAAAGAGTCTGTCAACATAGAATAAAACAAAAACCTCAAAGCCTAAAACTATGAAACAAATTTACATGGCCCAAAGTTCAGATACTGAATGGCAGCCAATATTTCATGGTTGACACATTTATATACTGAATGAATGTTTGGGATAGAAAAACTGAATGACAGTTATAGATCAATGCATAATTGCATATTCTTTTTCACCTAATAAACTACCAAACAGATCCCAAATTACCACACGAAATTGCAATCCAACCTTTAAAATCTCTACAACTCAAAATGGTTCCGAGCCACCACCTCAGCCAATGTGATTTGTCGTGTAGAATAGAAGGAAGAAAAAAAAATACAGGACTTCCTCTAATCCCACTGTCATAATACTACGGTTTGTCAGCAAAAGTGAAGCTCAAAAGCAATCAGAACTTGAGTGTTGTAGATATTTAGTTACAAAAGTGCAGATTCTACATGACCTGCATTCTATCCAGTGTTACAATGCAAAGAGCATTCCAGATACCTATTGCCAGATGGTGAACAGTGAAATCAGAGTGGCTGCCTGCCCTGGGTATTGGGTTTTGGCCGGCTGCTGCCTAGCTGGAGCCGGCCAGGGCTGGCCGCTGGCTGTCCGGGGGTGTTGGCTAGGGGTGGCTGTGGCCTGGCCAGGGTCGGCTGTGTCGTGTAGCTTCGGCCGTCATTGGCTTGGAGCGACCATGGAAATCCTAGGAGCAGCGGCCGGCGTGACCAGATCGATGTAGCAGGACAACGACGGCAAACCAGATCAATTGAGTACATCTACATACCAGGGAGATGGTGACAACCCAGATTGATGGAGAAGAACCGCGACAAAGGATGAAGTCGCATGCGAAAAGGACGCCGTGTCCGCTGCACGTCCACGATGAAGGTGTGTCGCACGAGTAGGAGGTGGATGCCGCACCTTCAGGAGGCTAGAGGCAATGCACGATGGTGATTGGTTTCTTTGCCCTCCTTCTATTTTCCCGTGATTTCTTTCCTTGTATTTGCCGGGTACTTCTTTCCTTCTATTTGTCTGTGATTGAGCTTCCTTCTATTTGACGTTGTTTGTGCGGAGGGTATCGCACGGTGCCTTTGTATCTTTCCTGTTTTTTCAATCGATCGATATCACAGCAGCCCCACATGTCGGCACGGTGTGGTATCGCACGGTTCCTTTTCTCTCTTTTTATTTGGAGGAGATATTTGTGGGAGATATATAAGAGAATCTCCAAGAGTCATTCTAAATTTTATTCTCTAAACCATTATTTGAAAAGCTATTTTAATAAAATTCATTTTCTAGATGAGGTCTTTATCTATCCATGAGCTTGCTTGTGAGTTGTGACCCCCAACTTTTTATGTCTTGATATGAGCATATCCACGGATAAAATTTTATACCCTCAGTCACGTCCGAGTAGTAACTGTTGGGTATATTTAAGAGTAAAATAATCGCCAGGGAAAGTTTGGATTCCTTTTTCTTGTTCTGACTGATTTCAAATATCTATATCTCCTATAAAGATAACCCTTATTAGTCTAATTCTCTAAACATACAAACTATCCACCTTATCAGTCCACTACCGAATGTATTTATGGTCAACTAGCATTTGTAATTAGGATCTATATGTGAACAACACACATCATCCACTAATTAGCATTATACCACGTCATCCACTGACATTAACTTAATATTGTTTATCTCTTCATATAAATAATATCATTCCAAATCATCAGCAATTTCTGCAGTAACACGAGGGGTATATATGCTTTCTTGAACCTTGAGACCCTTATGGTTTATGTGTTTATAATTCTCCTTAAATAACTTACATTTTTATACCTCTCTTTCATTCATCAAATGATCAGTAAGACTATCTTCAAATTTCTGCGGCAACGCGCGAGAAATCCATCTAGTAATCAACTAAAATGATAACCTTTTACTGTTTATCTATATTTTTTTTCTTGAGGGGTGACTGTTAGAAATAGACCTTCACAGCGGCTAGCTGTCCGCTAATCTTCAAGCGCGGAAGCGTTGATTAGATCCACCGAGACGAACATGCAAGATCACAGATGACACCAGAGGCACGATATTTGTTAACGAGGTTCAGCCGAAGCCTAGTCCCCGAGGCATGATTATGGGCGCTCCTCCCCAATCCAGCGACACTGGTCGCTCTCCAGGGTCCCGGCAACATGCCGCCGTCCTCCATGAATCTGTCGCTATATCGTCATGGTTACAACAGCAGCCCTCCTCTCATATTTATGAGGAAACCGGGTTACAGAGTCCGACACCAACTCTACCCTATACTGCCTAATTCAACTTAGAGTCCTAGCGTAACCAAAACTCGTACATGATATTCAACACATATCTAACAAACTCCACCTTGGAGAATATTCTGCCACCTTGAAGCCATGTGCGAACCTCCATGTACACCTGATTTGAGTTGTTCCTTCGCCGCTCCATGAGAGCTGCCCGATGAATCTCATTACAGACCCACCGCAAACAAGAGTCTCCGCTATATCCACAACTTCATGTTTTATGACTTTACCTGCAGCTGTGCACCTTCTCTTTATCACCACAATCTCCATCAAGTAAAATTTAGATTCCTCTCCAGCTCTGACACATGCCTGACTCCCTAGAAGCACAACTGCTCCAAGCTAGGCACCAGACAAGCTTGCTGAATCTAATAACATACTCGAACTGATTGCACACGTGGCACTGAGAACCTCATAGCTACTACCTTGAGTCACATATAGAAAGTTGCCAAAGCTCTCTTCCGTTTCCACTGCAATGCTACGCCCGAGCTCTTACACCGTAGCCTCATGTAGTATAGACCAATCAGATTACTCCAATTGCAAGTACAGACAATCGCCGTCTAAACTTCCTTCCAGTTTAGCCCTTGAAGCTTCGTCACGTCATTCAATCCACACTTCAGAACCCTACATGCAATTTGAATCGATCCACGCCTTTGCTGATTTGGAAGCACGCAAACTCATCCAATGCAAACATGCATCGAGCTCGCGCCACGTGTTGCCAGGCCACAGAGATCAACACACCCCATCAGCCGCCACGCTCCTATGTCATCGTCGCTGATCCTGTCGTCGTCTCTGCTCCCACGGTATGACTAGCCTGTCGTCGCTAGCCTCTCCGCCATGCACCACGGTATGTTTGCCCTCCAAGCAAACTGTCCATCAGCCATCCTGAACTGTCCACCTTGTGCCCGCGAACTGTTCGGCCCTGATCCATCAATCACAGATAGATCACCAACGAGCTGCTCTTCACCTCAACCCTGTCAGTCTACATCTGACTCCGTCGCTCCCGAGAACACCCGCTGAAAATACCACTGTTGAAGTCCCATCAGTCGCCATGTGCACCACGACCGAACAATGTCAACAGCCTCTGCTCGCCACCAACGAACACTGCAACACCGGCTCTGAGGTCTGGTAAACTGAACACTACCTCTCCTCCATCGCCTGTTTCAAAATTTCATTAGCATCCACGACATCCCGTCACGTTTGGTAGCCCCGCTGTACACACCGCCCTGCCACGACTCCCGCAACTTATCCCGTTGTCTTGCATGCTGATCCGATCGACGTGTCCTGCCGATCACCAAACTCTCTACTCTCACCGTAGATTGTCTGCCTGGTTCATCATTGAACCCTGTCGTCGAATAGTGTTGCCTGCTGAACAGCTCAACCTATAAGCCCACCTGAAACTGAACTAACCCCTCACATGAATGGTGATCTTCCTTCGGTGCCTCTTTTATGGCATGCATCACACGCCTCCACCACGTACACAAAGTACGTCAAAAAACATGACTTCCAGCATGCAATCCTTTCCATACGGCCACGCTACCTGCCTTGCTTGAGCACGTGCACTTGACACACCTTGCCCCAAAAGTGCACCACCGATCAAAAAGAACATCATGCTTATCCTGGTTTTTCTAGCTCACGTTCAGGATTCTGCCTGTGTCCAACTCGGATACGTCAGGCAACTCCAAAATGACTCCAACTCAAATCTGAGTCCCTGCCGAATATGCTGCCTCGATTCACGAGTTTCGTTCACAAGCCACGCCTAGGTCTCCCAAGCTTGATTCATCACCAACCGTTTGTGCCCTTGCCTACCACGACAACTCCGCCATATCGACCAACGCGATCGATCTCATGGCCACACACGCATGCGCCTTGCCGCACCAAGGCTTCCGAGCACACCATAGCAGGTCACGTCCACCGTCGACGCTGTCGACCTGCTGCCAACTGCGACCATGCTCCACCCTGCGTCGTATCCACTCCGCACCAACGTACACTGCACGATGCCTTGTAGATGCGTAACCCTCGAACTTCTGAGTGATCTTCCGCACAGCCTCAAGATCCAATCCAACCAGAGAGCTGGTACCACTTGTTAGAAATAGACCTTCACAGCGGCTAGTTGTCCGCTAATCTCCAAGCGCGGAAGCGTTGATTAGATCCACCGAGACGAACATGCAAGATCACAGACGACACCAGAGGTACGATATTTGTTAACGAGGTTCAGCCGAAGCCTAGTCCTCGGGGCACGATTATGGGCGCTCCTCCCCAATCCAGCAACACTGGTCGCTCTCCAGGGTCCCGGCAACATGCCGCCGCCCTCCGCGAACCTGTCGCTATATCGTCATGGTTACAACAGCAGCCCTCCTCTCATATTTATAAGAAGACCGGGTTACAGAGTCCGACACCAACTGTACCCTATACTGCCTAATTCAACTCAGAGTCCTAGCGTAACCAAAACTCGTACATAATATTCGACACATATCTAACAGAGACTGAATACATAAAGAAATTGAACCCATCCAAAGAAGACTACAAGATTAGCAAACTCGTGTGCCACCCTATTACTTGTCCGGGACGTATGTTTGGCTGCCGCACCTGTCACCTAGATCTTGGTCGAAAGGAAGGTTCATCAGCTGGTCCTGGAACCTCTCGCTTCAAGAGCTAGTAAGAATCCACCCTGCATGTTTTGATGGGATGTCGGAGATAGGAGCTTGATCCATCGAGGCGTTCCTGAATTATGTCAGTAACAATGCCTGTGAGCACAAAAGTGAACAAGATTAACGAAAGCGCCGAAAAGCAGAGGAGCCCTCCAACTGCAATCCGTGTACCAGGGCCACCGGCCACAGGAGACGTCGAGTTTGGTCGCCCGTACCGTTCGAGCCCAGCGTCCCCTTCCCGCCGAGCGCTCGCCAAGGACATCGCCGCCGGGTACCTCGTCTTGCAGGTCAGGATCGATGCGCGTGTCAGGTGGAAGGTCGGGAGCTGGGTGTCGGAGCACTACCATATCTTTGTTACCTGCCCGGCTTACTTCATCGGCGCCGGCGCTGGCACCGGCGGCGACATACGGTGCTGCGGTGGGCGCCCATGGGCTCAGCTTCCAGACTGCCACGTACTGCCGCGTCGAGGTCTAGCTGGCTGCCTTGCGAGGCGACCTTGCTTCACGTGCTCTGCTTCCTCTGCTCCGAGGGATATAATAGAGGCAAAAAAAAAAAAGGTGAGGTGACTTAGTGGGTTAACTAGTGTTTCTTGGTGGATACATATGTTTGATTATGTACAAAAATCTTTGTTCAGTTCAGCGTTCAGTTGTTGATAACCGAAATCTAAAAGTTCATTCAGTTCAGGTAAAAATGCCCCTATCGTGTGGTGGTGCCCTGCTGCTTTTAGTTATGCAGTGGTCTCACAAGATTACATTTCAGGTTGCGACAGCATTCTCTCTTTGATGTAATTAATTATCGATGCATGTCAGGTTGCGACACCTCCAAAAGTAAGAATTCGGCAAAGGTTAATTTCCCATGAATTTTAATTGTCACTGTGAACCAATCGGCAAGACTAGGCTGGAGAACACATTGCTAAAGCATTTATTTATATTTATCTGCGAGCATGCTTACGAATCTTAGTGAGATGACCCAACGAAAAAAGAGTACCCGAGGAAAGTTTGGATTCTTTTCTACAATTTTCTTTTGAGAAACTGAATTCCTTTATCTTGTTCCGGTTGATTTCAGATAGGGTACTGGTTATGTATATTAGCCCATAAAGAGCTTTAGAGTGGACGGATCCTTGTCAGGCCAGTTCTGAATCGAATGAGCCGACGCACTAGACCCAGCTGGTCACACGGGTCACGGCCTTATGCCAGGAGTAGATGTATCTGCCCACTGTGTCTCCGGGTCTTGGATTCCTTCCTTCAATCCTGCTAACTCCACACGGTTTGCTCAAAAAAAAAATGCTAACTCCACGCGGGCCCACCTCGATAAATTACACAATCGGTAGTTGACTTGGGAGGGTGTCAACGATCTTGGCAGCCCCAATAAAGGGCATGTAACGTTGCTCAAAGTGGTCCATACGAGCCAACGAGCCATGTGGGCGAGCTGCGACGACTTTGCTGCTCGCTCTTTACCAGTTGATAACCAAAGGTCCTGTCTAGAAGGGTTTAGCTTTACCAGTGAAACTGTTTTTTAATAAAATAATTTTATTAGCAACTTTTTAAATGAAGCTGAGCTATTTTGAAAATTTTATTTGGCAAAATAGCTTTACCAACAACTTCATGCATGCACATAAAAGAGAAATGAGGGAGAGAGCCAGAGAAAACTACTATTTTTGGCTCTCTCTGGCTTCTTCTCCTTGTGAGAGGGGGAGAAAAATAGCTTCACTTATGAAGCCGTTTTGAAATAAGGTGTTTGGCAAAAAAAATAGCTCCTAACAGCTTCATGAAACCGTTGAGAGCCCTCCCAAATAGGCCTAAAGTCTAGTAATTTAATTTGATTTCATATCTTGAGATCTGCGCCTTAGCAAATTGGCATGATGGTCAACGACGACGAAGGTTTCTTAATTAGAGGCCCTAGCTTCCTTAAACAGCCGATCGAGCTACGTTAACGACGAAGGCGAACCTGACCCTCTTCTCTGGAATGGAGGAGCTAGAAACCTTAGTACAGGCCTCCATCTTACAGGTTAGTGATACTGCTTTCTTCTTGCACTTACGTGTCTAACCATGGCCTTTGTCCGCTCCTTCCTCCTACTACGACGGTATGGTGTCTGTCTCTAGTAGTCAGTCTTGTAAAGCTGTGCACACTGGTGCAGAGTCGACCATTAGAGAACTTTTTCTTGTTCTTCTTCTAGCACGAACTTTCTCTACCCCTCTAGGTCCTGTTCTCTTGCTCCAATGGCGGTGGGGTTTCGTAAGTATACTGCAATTTTTTATTATTCTATGTCCTCATTGGACTGTGCAGGAACTCCAGATCGAGACTGGATGCATATCAATGCCTATCACATGATGGCAAGATGCACGAATCTTTTTAGTATATTTACTACTCATGTAAGGACTACATATTTATTTGTAAAACTCGCAGCTATCGTGGACTAATAAGCCTCCGATCCAATGTTTAGGTGAACCATCTACTGCTAATCCATCTCCAGCTAGCCAAGCCAATACCAACCAACATTTCAGTTCGCAGCTAGTCAACCACGTAGGCGAGCGCCGTTCTTCTCTTCCCTGACTCGGAAGCCTCCATCTTGTTTCAGGTTAGCCATCAGTTCTGCCAATGATTTCTCTGCATCTACGCATAGTACGTCTCTGTAAATCCTTTTCCACATATACTTGCGAAGTTGCAACCATAGTTCTGTACCTGATGATATTCGTCAACCAAGCTTTTTTAGTTCTGATTGTCTTTTAAGAGAACACATTAGTCCTGGACTTCTTGTTTGGACTGAAACACTGAAGGGTACAGTCATATATATTCTTGGAGCTGGTATGGAGTTATGGACCACCATCCCTTGGAGCGAGCTGCTTGATCCAAGTGTAGAGCCCACAAACCTTGAATTGTCGCTTCTAAAAACCATCACGAATGATTTCTCCGATTATGCCAAAATTGGCAGTGGTGGGTTTGCAGCTGTTTATCAGGTGCGGTGACTCTCAGCTGTCTTTGTTCTTGACCACAGGTGATCTATCTAAAAGGTTTAAGTTCATGCTAATAGTGCAACATTGGGCTGTAGGGAAAACTTCAGAGTGGGACGGTCATCGCAGTCAAAAAGCTGTACAGCAATCTTGATATGGATGACAAGAGATTTGTTATGGAGGTTAGTTGTCAGATAAGGGTAAAGCACAAAAATATAGTGCGGTTTTTGGGGTACTGTTCTGATACACAAGGGATGGTATCGAGCTATGAGGGGAAGACTGTCCTGGATACAGTCCGACAACAGTTGCTCTTCTTTGAGTTTCTGCCCAAAGGGAGTCTCGACAAGTATATCACTGGTATGTTTCCTTTTTGTTTTGTGTTTTATCGGAAAGCCAAAACCCATGTAAGTTGAATGTTTTTTTTTTTTCTGTTCTTAGTATTCGAAATTATAGATATCACTTGCCGTTCTTCTTACCGGTGGCGGATGTAGGATTGGGGGGTTGGGGGGGGGGGGGTGCTGAGCAATGAAGAATTAGAGTTAAAGGTAGAGAATAGTGGTAATTTAATGCTAATTAACAGTGTCTTAATTAAGAAATAGGCTCATTTGGGGGCAAGGGGGGTAGCCCCCCTCCCCCCGGATCCGCCACTGCTTCTTTCCTAATTTTCTTTTATATGAACGGATGGTCTAATGATGATGAAATGCGAAGGAGTTCAAGTGTATCCTAATAACCACCCCTAAGAAATAAGTTTCTCCTCACTTTGCAGATGTATCTCGAGGACTTGAATGGAGGACGCGCTATAAAATAATCAAGGGAATTTGTAAGGGTTTACATTATCTTCACCAAGATATTCATATTGTTCATTCAGACCTCAAACCTGCTAATATACTTCTGGATGAGGACATGGTACCGAAAATCGCTGATTTTGGCCTTGCAAGGTTCTTTGATAGAAAACAAAGCAAGACTGTTAATTCAACAGTGATTGGATCGTTGTAAGTTAGCAGAGCATCTTTAAAGCACTATTCTTTTGGTAATACTTTTCTTGAAGACCTAAAACCTACTGCTGAATGACGACATGTTGCATTCCTTTTGCTTTTAAATGACTCGAACCACAAAATCTCCCTTGCAGGGGGTACTTAGCACCAGAATTCTTTGATGGAGTGATCACATTCAAATCAGACATATATAGTCTCGGTATTATAATTATGGAGATATTGACTGGACGGAAGGATTATTGCGACATTCAGAATGTAAGAACAGACTGTTCCAAGACGTATAATGATAAAACTCAAAATAACATTGCAATATGGTTTTGTGCACTGCAAAATTACAAGCCTTATAAGTTCAATGTATTTGTTCAGTATTTTCTAGAGCCTCTTATTGAAAAATTATAGTTCTTATTTGTTATAGAACTCTAAGAGATCTAAGCAGTTGATACTAGGCCTCCAATGTCATATTACCATTTATCCCTTTTCTTTGACCAACAACGAAGCCAAAGGGCCTCTAGCTCAGTTGGTTAGAGAGACCCAGCGACACTCCTCATGTTTTGGGTTTGACTCCCTGTGGGAGCGAATTTCGGGCTGGGTTTAAAAAATGTCTAAGGTCCGGCCCCGGTCGTGGTTGTCTCACATGGGCTACAGTGCCTCTGTGCATGGGTGGGGCAGGGGTTTAGGGGTTCTCTTGACCTGCGCGAGAAGGTCTTGTTAATGCAATGTCCGGGGGCTATTTTATCCCGCCGGTCAAGCTTTTTTCTTGACCAACAATGAAGTTTATATTTCTTTTGTACTATATATTTTTAACTATTTATAATATATACATAAATAGTAGGGGGCAACTCCTGCTGATCCCTAAAAAACATGCTAAGGTTTATATGAATTTTCTTTTCTACTGATTTTATATGAATTTTCTAGAGTAACTATTGTAAGAATGTCTTGAATTCCAGTATTTGGTTATATTTGTATTCATTTACGTCAACTTTAGCTTAGTATCGCGTAAACATGGTATGGTGTTGGTTTAGCTGTAGAAACAAACGAAACTGTATTGAACCATATTTTTGTCCATTCACTAGGTACTTAACTTTGAAATTGGAAGATTCAAAACAAGCCAGTGGCGGACCAAGGATTTGAACTCGGGGTAGTCCTAATCCAAATTTTTATATGCAGTATGGTAAAATCCAATAGCAAATTCGAGAACGCGGATGTATATTAACTTATATGGTTTGGTATGCACAACTATATACATTAACTAATTCAAAAAAAACATACATTATTAAGTAAATTGTGTTAATACCACGCTCAACACCAAACAGTCATTCAATAACGTATCAAACTTAAACTATTTTTTACCTTATTCTTCACTAAACATAATGCAATATTTCAATCAATTCTAGGCTCTGATCTCACTCGCACGAACACATCTATAATCCTAAGCCAAATTTCACATTTCAATTTATATTCTCCAATATAAACCCCTAACGGTCAACAGAATGCCAGAATGGGATTTGGGGAAACGCTTAGAAGCACTCAAAAGGGGCAGCGGTTGCTTGACGCTCGATTGTGAAGCCCGCCGGCTGCTTGGCGTGCCTAGCAGGTGGCCGCCGGCGGTGCGCCAGTGGATTGGCGGAGCCGCAGAGTGCTGTGCCTCTGCCTGCGGGCTTGGCCATGCAGGGCGGTAGTCGGCGGCCGGCGGGGGTGCCGCTTGGCGTTGGCGAGGCAACGACCACGTGGGCCGGCAGCCGGCAGTTGGGGCAGGGCGGTGGCCAGCAGGACCTGTGCTCGAGTAGGTCTCGGCCGGTGGGGCGGCACCGCGGCGGTCGCTACTGGCTACTTGCTCGCACCTGGAAAAGTCGCGGCCTGGGCAAGGGCGAGACAGCGAGCGCTTGGGCCAATCTTTTGGTGGGCTGTGCATCGTACTAGAATATGTTTGAGCCAAATTTACAAGTAGTCTCAGGCCTAGGTCCATCAATGTAACAAGCAGTAGACAAAAGATATGTACACAGGACAAAATTCGAAAAATATGGCATAGAACTGAATAAATATAGCAGGTTAGATCAAATCTCGAAATGCAAGTCACATAATGTCATTTTTATTGATTGTGTGTGGTTTCCTACTCCAACACATTGTCTGTTCAAGTTCGATACCAACTTGGTTTGCACGTTAGTCTCACTATTATTCTGTGATACTTGTCCATAGCACACCGTGGACACAATACATAATAGTTTTAAAGTAACTGAAACCGAAAGGTGTACAAGCATGCCTTATTAAATGCGATATAATCATTTCTTTTCCACTGTGTATCCAGTCATTCATGGCATATCATGACAAGCTGGACAGGGTGTGCTTGACTAGACAAGGGTTGTTGGACAAATCACAAGTGGATTGAGTTTTGATTTTTAGGCTTATTTTTCACTTAGAGATGATTTTATAGACTTTCATTTCTGTTAGGCATTCTCCAGTCCGGTCCTTACTTCTCCCGCCTGACCACATTTAATTTGGGTAGGCTTTGAAAGTAATGCAAATTATTAAAGCTACACAATTGAAATATAGCGAATAAGTATTGCTTGCAGAATTGAGGGCGTAACATTGAGTATATTGTTTACATGTACTACATACATTGGATTTCCATCTATTTGACAAACCCTTGCTCATATTTGCGACTTCTCAGGTACTTCAAATGTGGAGCATTATTAGGTTCAAACCATCCGAGGAAGGCATATTGATACAATATGTACAAGTATGTGCGGAGATTGCACAACAGTGCCTTAGAACTAACCCAGCGGATAGGCCAGATACAATTTATGTAATTGAGATGCTTGATGAAATAGAGCGTACGTGCGGTTTCATTGAAACTGACATTTGTGCTTCATCGGCAACACAAGCTTCCGTTGAAACTGACATTTCATCGGCAACACAAGTAAGTTTAATCAAATGGCACAGAGTAATACAAACAAACATACATACATACATAGAGAGAGAGAGAGAGAGAGAGATTATTTCCTACTCTTGGGTCTTGTTTGGATATGGTCAAATTTGCGTTAATGCATATTTGTTGGGATGGATTGGAGTCAAACTTAAACTAATTTCCACCTCAATCCACCCAACATATATGGATTGAAGTGATTGAATCTGACAACATCCAAACAAGGCCTCAGAGTGTAATTACCCATTTGTATATCTCAAGATTTTGAGGGTGGTCAACGAAGCATATGTAGATGGTGCAGGGTATAACTACTCTTATGTGTATCTTTAGATTTAGGGTATGTGTATATGATGATCCGATGAAATATATGCAGATGGAGTATGTGATCATACTAGACCATACTAGCTTTAATTTGCAAATTAAAGCTTGGTTAATTAAACAAACATGACTATCTATATATGGTAGTATGGTTGTTTGCTTACATGACTGTTCATGACCGTTCAGCTAGTTAACACACCTTGTAAATGCTAAAGTGGCTTGTCATGTTTGTTTAATTAGTCATTTATCCAGTTTAAATACCATTTAGTTCGTTTAAAGGTCCATTTAGCCTGAATAAATAGATTAAATGATCTGTGATTAGTCTGAATAAATAAATGGATAAGTTGGAAAACAAAAACCGGCATACATGAAAATTATGTGCATCCTCTGTCATTTGGTGCCAGGATCAGCCATAACGACAAGGCAGTTTATTTTAACTTTGATGTGATTTTCAAAATTCATTGTGCGTGTAGGATAATGAAAACAGGGTGAATACCCTGAATGACTTATTGCATGACGTGACTGCGGAGCCGATAAATGTACAATTAGCAGTTTTACAGGACATCACGAAGAATTTTGCCGATGAAAGGAAAATTGGTCAAGGAGGATCCGGAATCGTGTACAAGGTAAAATTAAGTCTAGGAATCTCCAACCCTATATTTTTTTCTCTAGAACAAGGAAATTTAATTAATAATTTTATCTTAAATACCATGGCCATATTTCTAAACAGGGAGTTCTTCAAACTGGTAGCATTGCTGTAAAGAAGCTTTTGAATAGCCAAACAATCGAAGATGAGCCATTTTATCGTGAGGCTACTTTTCTGATGGGTGTTAAACACAAGAATATCGTACGGTTTATTGGATATTGTGCTAATACAGAGCATAAAGCCATCAAAATGGAAGGGGCAGGAAGTCGTCAAAAGGTTATTTATCCTGAGATAAGAGAGAGATTGCTCTGTTTTGACTATATGAGTAATGGTGGCCTCGACGGCCATTTAACTGGTACGATACATATACTTCATGTAACATCTTTAAAAATCCAAACGCGAAAATCACAACCAACAAATTTTTTTCTAAAAATATCCAATGTTTGATGAGTGTCATATAGGAAATCAACCAATTGTTACACAAGTAGCACCTAATGCTTAGCAAACATTTACATTTTAATCACAAGTATGATTTGGGTCTTGTTTGATTTTATGTATTGAGTAATAAAATCAAACAACATATGTTATCACATGTATATATATGTATGGCTAACCATGGACATGGCTACCCACATCACCTTGAGACCCTAGGGAACCCACTAAGCACATGTGCCACGGTCACTAACCCTTTTTCACTAACAATTCATGGCATAATTGGTTAGTAGTATAAGTATAGAAATAGAAACAGAAAAGGAATAGTTTTAGAAAGGGAAAAGGAGAAGAGTAACCAGCCCATCGCAGCAAGGCAGCCCAGCCTGCTTCACTCGTCGTGGCCCAACTGGCCGGCCAGCCCAGCTCGGCTTTCCCCGCAGCAGGCCGCCCCGCTGCCAGGCCGAATGGCCCAGCATGGCCGGCCACCACGTGCGCCAACGCCGCCTGCCTTACCCACGTTACTGCGGCCCAACTGGCCGGAACGGCCCAGCATGGACCCGCGGTCGCTGCCTTCGTGACCCAGCTGCCCCCGTGCAAGCGCCCCGGCTGCCTCGCCACCCCGTGGCCCAACTAGCCGGTCGGCCCAGCAAGGCAGCCAACCCGCGCGCCCGTGAGATCTCCCCACCGCCGGCTGACAAACGGACCCACCTGTCAGCATCTCCCTTTGCCAATTCCATGCACCTCGCCGTACCATCCGTTGCACCACAAATAGAAGCACCGAGCTCAGCCGTCCGTGCCCGCGCTACACCACGCGATGCCGTCCACCCACCGCGGCCGCGTGCACCAAGCCCTAACCCTAGCGCCGCGCGCGCCCAACCGCCCGATCGGCATCAACCATCGACGCTGTCCATCCTCCATGGCCGCCGCCGCACTGCGCTATAAAAGGATGAGCCCGGCGCCCCTTAGGGTTTCCCTATCCTCGGCCGCCACTCAGGTAAGCCCCACTGCCACCTTTGAGCCAAGAGAGAGAGGGAGAAGGGAGTAGAGGAGTGAGCTAGAGTTGCGCCGGCGCCGTGCACCGCCGCCGGAGCGCCACCAGCTCGTCCGCCCTGCTGCTGCTGCCTCAACACGGCCTTGTCCGCTGCAGCACGCGGACCATGCCATATCGACGCGCCATCCCCGTCGCGAGCCTCCCCTCGCGCATGACCGCCATGACGTCGGAGCCGGAGTCAGAGCAGAGGAGGGCCGCCACCGCCGTTCGCGAGCGCCGACGCCGCCGTCCGCGAGCCGGAGGAGCCCAGCAAGCCCCGTACGACTCCATCGATGATGCGGCCTTGCATTTCCTTCACCAAGCCGCTACCTCGCGCAGGTGGGCTGCCCTGTCCGCCACGACCGCCGTCTAGCTCACCGGCCGTGTTCCCGCTCCCTACTCCATATTTTTCCTTCATTAGATTCACGGTTGGCTTCGCGTCGATCTAGAACACGCAGATGACAACATCTTGGAGCAAGGCAATGGCCACAGTGGGGCCACGCAACTTTGCAGCCCTAGCTGCCGCGAGCTCATGGTCGCCGGTGTGCCGCCGCGACCTCACCATCGCGCGCGCCCCTGCTGAGCCCGATAGCTACACCAGATAGGTTATTGGTGCTCCAAGCTGTTCCAAATGAGAAGACGGAGGGAAGATGGCACCCAATTCGGTGCTACGCTGGAGAATTTCGTCGCTGTCGCCGATCGCCGTCGCCGTGCCCTCGCTACTCGTCGTAGGCTACAGGCCCCTTTTTTCCCAAATTGATGCCTCTATCTCACTCACCTTAGACTTGTGAAGCCCACGCGCACGTTAGCCGCCCCGCCGGAGCATCGCAGCCGCCTGCTGGCGTAGCCGCGTCGCTCCATGCCGCCGCCGTGCGCATGCTGGCGAGCACACCACGGCCCCGCCAACGACCTTATTTCACTCACCTTGCACTCGCGAGGATGAGGCGCATGCCACAGCCACCACTGGCGCACCCTAGAGCCCCGCGGCCGTAGCCGTACCGGCCAGTGCCACGGCGACGCGCATGCCTGCCAGCCTGAGTGCCACCAGCCCGCCGTGTCACCACCACCGCCTCCACCTCGCCACTGCGGTGCCGAAGCTGCAGCCTTAGCCCCGCGAGGCCGGCTGGAGCCGCCGTGTCGCCCGTCGCAGACGAGCTCCGCAGAAGCCCAGTCACGTGCGAGATAGGAGATGGGGGAATTTCCCTTGCCCTGTGAACCGCGTCCACCTCCTGGCCCACAGCGCCACGATGGGCCAACCAGGTTGAGCCACCTATCCCCGCTGCTTTCGGTCCACCATGGACCAGGTCCATGGACCGGCCAACCATAGACCAGACCCGTTAACAGCCCAGATCGCCACGCGGCCGCTTGTCTTGCAGACACGTGTAGGGCCCGGCCCAGCCCATCACGGCCCGGAGTGGCCCTGCCCTGGCCCGCTAAAGCCCGGTTGAGGCCCGGTCCGTGTTGACCGTTGACTAGTCATCGTTGACCGTTGACCTAGGGCCCACCTGTCACTGACTTAGCTGCCCGGTCCCACCTATCATTCTGATGACTGCCTTGGACCAATGCGAATGCGCCACGTGTCCTGCCTTTTTTACTCTCTCCCTTTTCTTTTTTTAGAAATTGGTTTAAACTTCAAAAAATGATAACTTATTCATACGAACTCCAAAAATTATGAACCAAGTGTCCAAATTTTCATAAAAATGAGATCTATGTCATAGGCTTGTGTATGATTGAATTTGGAGTTATTGGATTTTATTTGGTTCTTCATGTTAATCTATAGGGGTCGCTTCTGCGACCATTATGTCTCGATTTCAGATCCTGAGAAGGAGTTGTCCGAGGAGGAGGACTAAGGAGCATGCCAAGGACTCGAGTGACAGCTGTTCAGGTGCCACATCCCACCCAACCTCGTAGATCCTATTATGCATGCAACATAATAGAATGCTAGTGCTCTACTTTATGCAATAATGCTACGTTATGCTATGTTAGGAATGCATGGTTGAATACTTGTATGCCTATTTCCTTGTCATAACCTTTACCCTGCTCACCCGCTTATAGGATAGACATGACATGCAATGCTTGTTACTTGCTACGTATACTCCACTTGCATTATATTTGGAGATATGATGCGGATGGTGGACTCTGGGTGGGTTCATCTTGGGATGCCGGACTTTGTGATTGTATGGGCGTCTCTGGGTAATATAATGTGGGCGGGTTGTTTTGGTGAGGGTTGAGTTGACTGGACAGGATCTACGATGAGCTTTTGGAGAGAGTCTTGCCGAGGGGGTGCAACCTTGGCACCCCTGTGTTTTGAGTACTTGTGGCGGGTACATTGTGACTTGAGGAGATCCCGGGTTGAGAGCCTTCGTGGAGCGAAGCCCTGGGTAGGAGGTGCTATTTTAGCACGGATTGTTTTAGTCCCTTTTTGAGGAGATATCCTGTCTAGTCCCCCCTAGGACCTGTTGTCTCTTGAGGACTGGAACCACGGACCCCTTCGTACACACCACTCGCCCCAGATGAACAGGGGACGGATGATTTCAGCTACCTAGGGTGGTGCCACTACTACTCAGCGTATGTAGTGTAGGAAGGTACGGGTGAAACCCCACACCCTTCCGAGACATTCATGTGTCCTATTCCGAGCATTGGCCCCTCCGAGAGCAGGAACATGACTTCACATTCTCAGCCACTCCAGGCAGGACTTAGGGTGTCCCAGGGTTGTGAGTTAGGGTGGAATAGCCATAGTTAGATGGTCATTTTGCTATCAGCCTAGGCGTTCGCGAGCGCTAATGATGGTTATCTTGTGGATAGTCGGCATTAGTCGGTTACAGGTGTACACACTCTGTAGAGTCGATTCAAATCTATATATAGTCCGCAGCCTCGGTATGGCTATCCCATAACCTACGCTTCTCTTGAGTAGTGAGAGGAGTCCTTTCTACCTCCCTCTGAGTGGTTGTTGTTGTTGTTGTTACCCTACGACATGTTGGCCAGTTAGGCATGGATGAGAGAGAGATGTCCATTGCCGCCCACGTGTGAGCATGATTTGTTGAGTGAGCTGAGAGGTTGATGGTTGGTGGTGTGGTGTTGTGGGATGGGAATTGTTTAAAACTTGATGAACAATTATTATATTATATTGATGATACTTGCATAGGAAAATTATAGCCATATATAGGCCCTCTTGATATACCCATATGCATCCACTTTCCATAAAGCATAAGCAAAGCATAGGGTGGGAGCCAGTGGCTAGTACAAATCGTACTGATACTTTGAAATTAGGTTTGGAGATGGACTACAATGGCACCCCTAAAGGACGAAAGGATTAGATGGTCTTGTGCCTATGCTCAAGATGGTGCAAGACGATGCTTCCGCGACATCCCTCTACTTTCGTAGCTATTCTGGATGCTAGACACTCTGATGATTCCGCCATGTGGTGATGTAATATTTATGTAAACCCCTCTATTGTACTTATTTTATTCGATATATGGCTTTGTAATCAACTGTTATCGGATAATTGATGATTTGACCTCCTGGGCTATCATTATATCCTTCATTCTGTGTATTTTCCCTTCATGGAAAATTGAGGATGTTTTAGTTGGTACCAGAGCCATGCTTGACCCTAGGACGAGACCCTTAGGATTGTACGATAGTATAGGAGATCTTGAACTACTTTTGGTTATATATCGACCTTGCATAGCGCTTTTATGCTTGGCTCACCTCCTCTTTCACTCACCTTATAACTTCTTTCTCAGCTCTGAATGCAGATGGCAATCCTTGCAGAGGTCCTCTTCGACAAAGATAAGCAGCAAGACTATGCTCAAATTTTGCATGAGACACTCCAGCTGCTTGGCGTCCCTAAGCAGAACTACAGCTGGACTTGCTACCACAAGAACAAACCCAACAGATCAGAAGAGTGCTATGTGGTCAGTATCTGGATTTTTGGGTGTGAAGAGGTGCCCGCATTGAAGGCCTTCGCAGTCCATGAGGAGGAACGTACCGTCACTTACACCGCACAGCTTGCAGCATGTGCCACCCTTCGAGAAGTGGTTCGAGATAACTACGAGCTGCTCAAGACAGGACCACATCACCTGCTGCCTCAAGCTCTCAACCCCCTCCAAGGAAGACAAGGAACATTGGGATGAGGCCAAGAGCATTTGGGCTAAGGAGGATGACGCTGCACTCAAGAGTACAGGAAGAATTGTGCTTATACAAGATAAGCTTATCATGCTATTGGAAGGTGACAAATGTTTCTACAAGCATCAAGCTTCTGAGCTAGAGAAAAAGGTGAAGGCCCAAGAGGAAGAATTAGCCAAGATGAAGAAATCAAGCTGGTCTAACATGGTACACCTTGCTAAGTACATGAAGGCTTGTGCATATCTGCGTGATGTTGTGAAGACTGCACAAGAGAAGTGGAAGCAGTCCGATGCACACCGTATCCGATAGTACTGGAAGGTGCAAATGCAGCTACCTGCCCACCGCCACAAGATGCCCTGCACTGAGAAGTTCAAAGTGGGATCCACCAGTCTCAACATAGATGCCTGCCCCATGCCTTTGGCAGAACCTACTCTAAAGTGGGAGAAAGCCCAGAAGCATGTGCGGAGGATGTTCAAGACCAACGCCCAGCTCCAGGAGATGGCTAGTAGTTCCTTCCCCCTCATGCCACCAGGTTCAACTCCCGAGCAGTGATCCAAAGATGATGCATAATCAACCAAGTTGAAGATAGCCCCACAATGGCTAAGAAGACATGACTCACTTCTGAAGTAGAGTAGATCATCCTCTTTTGAAGCCTACCTACGCGTAGTGCGGAAATTCCAGCGAGTCTCCTAGTGTAGCTACTAGAGACATCGCTGTGTAACAAACTCAATGTTATGGATGCTCGGATCTTCTCGCTTTTTATGGATTTTCATGCTTCTTTGAATGAATGTTGGATAGAAGAAAATGTTTTAAAATTTTAAACTAATAAGTTTAATTGCTTAGCTAAAGTTGATAAAATTCATATCATTTGCACATGTTCCCTTAAGTCTAGTAATCTTGAAGCAGGATGTCTGCCCACCGTTTAGCTCATCTGAGTCACCCCGTACCATTCCTAGGGCTTTCCATGGGCCATGGACACGGTGGAAGTCATAGTTGCATGGGGCACAGAACCCCCATTGGATTCAACCCAGAGAAGGAAGAACTTTAGATCATCACGTCGCCAACAGTCAGAACCCAAGTTGAGGAGCGTTCTCCACCGCCATCGCCACCTTTGGCTAGGGTGTTGGCTAAATAGACTTGCCTCCTGGGAACTTTGGCTGAAGAATTTCAGCAAAAACTGGCAAGTGCACTCCTGATGAAGTTGCCTACCTTCGACGGCGCTGTCAGTAACCCTTTCGTCGCCATGGATTGGCTATATGATATGGTTAAGAAGTTGGATTCAACCACCTACACCGAGAAGGATCGTATCAAGATCATAGCCCACCACCTTGTTGGCAGCACCCGTTCATGGTGGAATGATTTCAGCAAGTCCCACCGTGACCCTACCAACATCACGTGTGAAGAGTTCGCCGAGGCCTTCTACGAGCACCATGTTCTAGCAGATACAATGGAAGCCCAGGCAGAAGAGTTTTGCAACATCAAGTGGGGGACCGACAAGGTTCATGAGTATGCTATCCGCTTCATTCTCCTGATGCGGTATGTGCCCCCTGCGTATGTGACCTCCGAGAAGGATAATATGTACTACTTTTGCAAGGGTCTGAACATCCCTCTTTGCCTTGCTATCACGGGAGGGACCTATCACAACCTAGAGGAGGTTATCAATAAGGCAATGGAGTCAGAGAAGACCCACCATGAGTCAGGCACACTTGTCCATATGAAGCATCACCTTGAGGGATCATCTCACAACCCGGTCCAGCAACGACCGCGTACGCATGATCTCCCTTCGAGAAGTTCCCTCCGGAGTAGCCCCCTTTAGGATTCTGACACCAGGAAGGCTACTACAACCATTGCTGCAATAGAGTCACAAGATCATTGTCTGCCCAAGAGAGAAGTATGCCACACTCGCCACTGGGACCCAAGTACTCTTCACCAGTTTCAGATGTGGCCGAAAGGGCCATAAGGCTGTCAACTGTCCAGAAAGGAAGTTCATCACACCTGCATCTGTAAGTGACATGGCTACCGCTTGTTATACATGTGACCAATAGGGCCACAGGGTAGCCAACTGTCCCAAGATGATTAACCCACAATGTAACATCCCTGGTGTTAAGCACATCTTTTCCCTGCGTATCATGAGCATAATCATATCATTTGCATCAAATCACTTTGTCAACAGGTTTTGCATTGATGCCCGTTTGCAAATTGTTTGAATTGTTTGGCCTGAGGGCATAGTTGTATTGGATGTGTGCAAATGATTGTGATTAGGAACTGTTGACACCGTTTTTTGGCACGTGTCAATAAGGATCGGGAGATTGAATTAAATCAGCAAGAGGTTGGTTTTTCTCCAGCATTGCTTCTGAGCTGCCGATGGGTGGTTGCCGATGGAGGGCGTATTGATCTCGTACATTGCTGATAAAACTGAAGAGCCATTGCCGATGAGAGTGATAGAGAACTAGGGATCATTGCCGATGAAGCTAAAAAGCTATTGCCGATAAGATAGGCAGGAAGACTAGAAGGTGGTTGCCGATGCCAGGGATGTGCCGATGAAGAGATGACTTCATCATGACGACAGCGGACAGAGGATCAGCGATACGGAGCTTACAATTTTTCATATTATAGTTTAGGTCCAACTCCTATACGAGTTTTATTGCTTTTCCTTAAAGAAATAGAGTTCGTATAAGAATTAGTTTATTTCTTCTTTATTTGAGTTTTGCGTATTAAATTAGAACTCCTCGATTAGCGGAGTATAAATATATGCTGAGGAGCATTGTAATAGATATCCAAGCATCAATAAACAAATCTACTTTTTATCGCAATTTACTTCTACCAGCACTTTACTTTTCAACGACTTCGTCAAGTATCCCTTTTTTTTCAACAAGTTCTTTTAAGAATCGACGGGCTGCATCAACTTGATCTCCGGCGACCTTGCAAGTTCTGTGTCTACCGAGCACGATTCAGGCTTTGACTTCCGGGCGTATCGCTGTTGTCTCGTCTGATCTGTTCAACAGTTATCGAATACATTCTGAGCTTTGACGTCCGTGTGTATCGCTGTCGTCTCGTTTAGATTTTATTCAAATTATCATCCTTGTCGATTAACAGGTCAAATCGACTGGCACGCTTCGGATATCGATTTTGGGTATTAGCCCGGTGTGTTTGCAGATAGAATTTTGCATCAACACATCTTTTGGCATGCCTGGTGGGACCAAGTCGACAGATTTATCATGAAGAATCCTGCTGATATCAATCCAGAGAACATCATCGAGATATCAGAGTCAGATCTCAAAGAAGATCAAAAGCTAGCCATGGAAAAAGCTATGGAGGACTACAGGCAGCTTTGCTTGAAGTCTTTCAGCATGAATAGGGGTTGAGAAGTCATCCAGAAGCAAGATCTGCCATTGCCTCGGCAGGTAACTTTTGATTCCAACCCTGGTAAATTACAGGAGATGGTTAATTCTGCATTGAATCAGGCTTTGATCAACCACTCCACTGTGCTGTCCAATACTATTTACAATGCTGTTGTGCAAACATTAAGAGACGGACAAGCACCAGGTTATGTCAGGCCGGCATATCATCAGCCAGGATCGGCATCTATCAGTACTCCATCGGCAACTCCAGCCGTTGAGAGTATGAAAGCACCTACTCCTCCAGTTATATTAGGACCGTCTATCGTTGAAGCCACGCCGATAGAATCAAATCTAACATCTCAGGAGAGGCCTAGTACTCAGTTGAACACAGATCTATCAGCATCAACAATGTCAGGTCCTTCAGTCCAACATAATCAGTTGCTACTAATTGGTGGGGATACGGGATGCCTCCAGGTCCATCTACTGCCAACTCTGGACCACCTCAAGTACATGATGTAGCAGGAAAGGGTCCAATGACATCGGCTACTCCTATTCGGCCAATGATTCAAGTGTCACATTACTCTACTACACCTCCTGCTATACAGCCATTGTCAATGGGATTCCACGCGCCTCCGCAACAGATATCCTATGCGAATCTATTGACCAGTCCTCCACCAGTTCAACAGAGAGTTTCTGCTGCAGGACAGCCTATAGTGCCATTCGTATCTCAATCTGGGTTATCTGCGATTCAGGGCGATTATGCTGGTTATCATCCACCTATACAAGAGCATCAATTGTCCACAAACTATCAGCCATTGGCAAATCAGGTGCCGATGAGTTATAATTGGTTAGGGCAAGCGCCAGCTCAGCAACATGCTACTCAGCCAAGCTACCAGGCGATGGGGACTCAACAGTATTGTCCACAGGTAGCTTTCTAGGATCAAACATCAGCAAGACAGCCGATGAGCTTGGCTTCGCAGATTAATGCTGTAAATGTACCGATTCCTTCAAACTAAGGACCACAAGGATACATAGAAGCATATCAGCCAGCACCTCCAGCAGAAATTCAGCCAGTGCATCGGCAGGATCAAGATGCGTTTTGGACCGATAAGATTGCGGAAGTGATGAAAGAACAATTTGGGATTCAGCCCAAGATTAATACTTACTCTTATCGGACTCCGTACCCTCCAGCTTATGACTCAATTCCTTTCCTGAATCGGTACAAGGTGCCAGAGTTCACTAAGTTTTTTGGGCAGGATGATACATCAATAATGGAGCACATCAACCGATTCATCATCCAGTGTGGAGAAGCTGCTAACAGGGATGAGCTGAGGGTCCACTTATTCTCATCCTCTTTGTCTGGATCGGCATTCACGTGGTTTATCTCGTTGCCCCCGAACTCTATTCTTACTTGGGCCAATCTAGAAAGACAATTCCATAAGTACTTCTTTGCTGGTGTCCATGAAAAGAAGCTTATCGATTTGATGAAACTGAGACAGCGAAGCGATGAATCAGTGGAGAATTTTGTGCAAAGGGTACGAGACATGAAGAACAAGTGCTACAGCCTAGTGCTTGATGATCGCCAGTTAGCTGGTTTGGCTTTCCAGGGTCTGTTGCCGCATCTCAGGGACAAGTACGATTCTCAGGAATTTAAAAGTCTTAGCCATATTGTGCAGAGGATCTCTGATCAAAGTGTTCGAGCTCTAGAACCTAGAAAAAGCTGGAACAAGAAGGTGTCCTTTGTAGAAGAAGCAGAGGAATCAGACTCAGATGAAGAACCAACTATCGGCCTGGCTGAGTGGGTGAAGGGTAAAAAGCCTTTATCTTGTCCTTTTGGTCAAAAAGAGCCAGAGAAATTCACGTTCGATGTCACAAAGGCTGATAGAATGTTCGATCTGCTACTTCAAGAAGGCCAAATCAAGCTGTCGCCTAATCATGTGATTCCATCGGCAGAGGAGCTAAAGAAAATGAGGTACTGCAAATTTTATAATGCAATTTTGCACAGTACCAATGACTGTAAGGTGTTCAGACAGCAGTTGCAGTCAGCAATTGAATCTGGGAGAATTAAGTTTGACAATTCTAAAGCCCAGAGGCCGATGAAGATTGATCAACATCCTTTCCCTGCAAATATGGTTGATACCATAAGCAAGACCAAAGTGTTGACATCAAAAAGTGCTAAGAAGAGAGCATTGGTAGATCCTAGATATCAAGTAACTCCCGATGACTTGAAGGGGAAAAAAGTAGTAGAAGAAAGAAGCAGTTCAAGAAAACCTCCTAGACTTGTTTCATATAGAATTTCAAATGACCGCTATCGACATGGACAAGAGGAGTTGCGTCGGGAAGAATGGCGTCGGCATAAAAATCATTGGAGATGCCCGTTTTTCATCTACTGCTGGGAAGAAGGCATTATTTTGCCTACTGTTGATAGCTGCCCCGAGTGCAATGGTTAGGATCGAGCCAATCGGGCAAAAGGAAGATCACGCTATGGTAATCAGTGTAGATACGTCAATGAACCGATAAGGAGAAGAACATCGGTACATGATCGGCTGGGGGGCAGAACCAATGTACATGAAAGGCTGGGCAGACATGACGACTGCTTACCAATGAATCAAGAGGAGCTCAAAGAGATGGCCAATGCAAGAGTCCCTGATGAGGCATTACTCTGTAGAGATCCCAATATAAACTGCCTAGATTCAAGTGCAAAAATTTATCAGCCCGTCTAAAAAACGAAGCTTCCTCGGTGGTGCCCTGAAGGACTGACAAAAACACAGAGGAGAAAGTTACAATGGGAGCACAAAAAAGAAAACCCTCATGGGGCAAAGTCTCAAGTATGGCAGCCAAAGCGTGAAGGTGGAAGTCCATCGGCAAGTATCAATATGGTTTTTATGTTACCGATGGAATTTCGGGCACTTGCCGATGAGGAGGGGGAGTCGTTTCTTTCAGAGCAAATGGCTCAGCTAAACTTGGACCCGATGATGGCCGTCTTTGAGAAGCCTACCGATGATGAGAGAGCATTTTAAGGCTTTATTCGTCAAGGGTAGAGTTGATGGGTAGCCAATGTCAAAAATACTCATAGATGGAGGGGCTGCGATTAACATCATGCCATATGCTATGTTTTGGAGGCTCAAAAAAGGAGATCAAGATTTAGCCAGGGCGGACATGAAGCTCAAGGACTTTGAAGGGAACATATCACCGGTCAAAGGAGCACTGTGCACTGAGTTGACCATCAGCAGCAAAACATTGCCGACTACATTCTTTGTCATCGGTGGTAAAGGTGCTTACAATTTACTATTAGGAAGGGATTGGATTCATGCCAATTGCTGCATTCCTTCTACAATGCACCAATGCTTCATACAGTGGGTTGAAGATAAAGTTGAGGTGGTTCCTGGTGATTCATCTTATATAATTGCATCGGCAGAAGCAGAAACTTACGAGCAGTCCAAGTGCATATCGGGAGAAGCATGGGATTCGGAGTTCCTCAATATTGCCAATTATGAGCTCCCACCGATTCAAGCAGTCGGTTCTAAAGATGAGTTATAAATGGACATGTTTGCCGATGATGGAAAATTGGGCCATGGATTTACATCAGCAGATGATTTAGTTGAAGTAGATATCAGTGATGGTGATAAACCAAGGCCAACTTTTGTTAGTGCTAAGTTAGATCTCCAAAGCAGAGAACAGTTAATTGCTTTATTAAAAGAATATAAGGATTATTTTGCTTGGGATTATACAGAGATGCCTGGTTTAGATCGATCTATCGTTGAACATCTGCTACCTATCAAGCAAGGATATCGGCCGCATCAACAGCTTGCATGCCGATGCAATCCTAAAGTGCTGCCTGATATTAGGGCCAAAATAACAAGGTTAATTGAAGCAGAGTTCATCCGACAATGCTGATATGCAGAATGGATTTCTAATGTGGTTCCTGTCTACAAGAAGAATGGAAAACTTCACATCTATATTGATTTTAGGAATCTTAACAAAGCTACACCGATGGATGGCTACCCAATGCCTGTTGCTGATTTGTTAATTGATGCTGCTGTCGGACATCGGATTATTAGCTTCATGGATGGGAATGCTGGATATAATCAAATTTTTATGGCCGAAGAAGATATCTCCAAGACTTCCTTCAGATGTCCAGGTCATGTGGGATTATTTGAATGGATAGTCATGACTTTTGGTTTAAAAAATACCGGTGCTACTTATCAGAGAGCAATGAATTATATTTTTCATGAGTACATCGGTACATTGGTTGAAATTTATATAGATGATGTGGTGGTTAAGTCTGGAGACTTTTGGAATCATATAGTTGACTTGCAGAAGATATTGGAGTGCACAAGGAAGCACGGGTTGAAAATGAATCCCAATAAATGTGCATTTGGTGTATCGGCAGGGCAATTCTTAGGCTTCATGGTGCATCAGAGGGGTATTGAAATTAGCAAGAAATCCATTGATGCTATCAATAAAGTGATTGCTCCTATTGATAAGACTGAACTACAGTCTCTGATCGACAAGATTAATTTTATTCGAAGATTCATATCTAATTTATCAGGAAGAATCAAAGCTTTCAGTCCATTATTGAAGCTGAAGGCCGATCAACAATTCATGTGGGAGAGGAATAGTAGTTGGCTTTAGAAGAAATTAAGAAGTATTTGGTGAATCCTCAGTACTAGTTCCACCCCGACACGGAGAGCCCTTCAGGTTGTATTTGACGAGTGATGATAAAGTCATTGGATCAGCTCTAATCCAAGAGTTTGAAGGGAAAGAACGTGTAATCTATTACCTGAGCAGAAGGTTGGTAGATGCTAAAACCAGGTATTTGGCAATTGAAAAGTTATGTCTATGCTTATATTTCTCCTGCGTTAAATTAAGGCATTATCTGTTAACGGCTGAATGCACTGTTATATGCAAAGACGACATGGTCAAATATATGTTGTCAATGCCAATCCTAAATGGAAGAATTGACAAATGGATGCTAGCATTATCGGAATTTGATCTGCGCTATGAATCAGCTAAAGCAATCAAGGGGCAAGTGATGGCCGATTTTGTTACTCAGCACTGTGGCATGGTGAGTTTTGTGGAGATTGCTTCGTGGATGCTCTTCTTTGATGGTTCTACATGTGGGGAAGGAGCAGGCATTGGCATTGTGTTGATATCACCTCAGGGGAAGAAATATGAATTCTCATTGCCGATTGATGCCACATCAACAAACAATCAGGCTGAGTATCGGGCTGTGTTGAAAGGTTTAGAACTACTCAGGGAAGTCCGTGCCGATGTTGTTGAAATCTTTGGTGATTCGATGCTGATCATTAATCAATTAACCGGGGCATATGACTATCGAAGTGAGGTTTTAATCTTGTATTATGAGAGATGTTGACAATTATTGAAAGAGTTCAAAGATTTTCGTCTTGAACACATCTCCAGACTACATAATGAAGAAGCCAATCGATTAGCACAGCATGCCTCGGGGTATCAGCTAATCCACGAAGTGTCGACATCGGTAACTGATGGCGATGACTGGAGGAAGGAGATTGCTGATTATTTGAAGGATCCATCTAGGAAAGTCGAGAGGCGGATAAGGTTTCAAGCTGCTAAGTATGTGCTCCTTGACGATGAGTTATATTATCGTACGATGGATGGAGTTTTGCTCAAGTGTATTGGCAAAGAAGAATCAAAGAGTTTAATGGGCGAAATCCATGAAGGGGTATGTGGGGCGCATCAATCGGCTTTTAAGATGAAGTGGATGATCAGGCGGAACGGATATTACTGGCCAACGATACTCAAAGATTGTTTCAAATATTTTAAAGGGTGTCAGGAGTGTCAGAAATTCGGCAACATCCAAAGGGTGCCTGCATCGGCAATGAATCCTATAATTAAACCCTGGCCATTTTGAGGATGGGCTATTGATCTCATCGGTCAGATATATCCACCATCAAGCAAGGGGCACAAATTCATACTTGTTGGTACCGATTACTTTACAAAGTGGGTCGAAGCAATTCCTTTGAAGAGTGTGACATCGGCAAACATGATTGATTTTGTAAAGGAGCATATTGTGTATCGGTTCGGCATTCCTCAGACTATTACAACCGATCAGGGAACTATGTTTACGTCAGGGGAGTTTGATAGATTTGCCAATGAAATGGGGATCAAGGTCTTGAATTCATCACCTTATTATGCTCAAGCCAATGGTAAGGCTGAAGCCTCTAATAAAGGAATTATTAAACTCATTAAGCGCAGGATTAAGGAAAATCCCAGGAAGTGGCATACAGTTCTGAAAGAAGCTGTATGGTCGTATCGGATGGCGTGCCATGGTGCTACTAAAATATCGCCTTATCAGTTGGTATATGGACATGATGCAGTTTTACCTTGGGAAATTAAGACTGGTTCGAGGTGGATTTTTCATCAAAATCAGCTGTTGGCCGATGATTACAATACACTCATGAAAGATGAGTTGGAAGATCTGGCGAGTCATCGGCTGAAGGCTTTAATTAGCATTGAAGAGAATAAGAAAAGAGTTGCTAGGTGGTATGACAAGAGGGTAAAGGTGAAGGAATTTATTAATGGTGATCTGGTCTGGAAACTGATCTTGCCGATTGGAACTAAGAGCGCAAAATTCGGCAAGTGGTCTCCTAATTGGGAGGGTCCTTATCGCGTCAATCGGTCTGTTCCTGGTAATGCCTATATCCTAGAAACTCTCGAAGGAGAAGTATTTCCAAAAGCATTAAACAGTAAATATCTGAAGAAATATTATCCTAGTATTTGGATGGATGCGTGAAGAAAAAGAAAATAGATAAAGTACTTGTTCAAAAGAAGTGTATCGGCACTACGTTAATGTAAAATTTTTATAAGTTGCCGATGCATTGTTTTGCCGATGAGGAAGAAGGTTTACAAGTTCAACAATGAACGGATGGTTGATATCGCACGCAGGCGAATTTGGTCGGCTTCCTCCAGTGTCTTTGCGTCTTCATCGGCATTGTCTTCAACTGGCTTAATTTTCTTCTTAAGCACCAGTGTCTTAAGAGCTTGACTGTCCCTTTCTTGCTGGAGAGTTTTGATAGCTTCGGGCATTTGGGCCTTCTCCTGATTTGCTGCGTCTAAGGCTCCTTCAATTTGTCTCAGCTCCACTAACAGGGCTTCTCTTTTTGCTGATAGTTGAGCAATTGTTTCTTCCAGGTTTGCACGAGAGGCTTCTAGTTTACCGATGTCTTTGTGTTTTTCATCGGCAGACTACTTATGCTTCATCATGTCCTCTTAGAGTTTTGCCTGAGTGGCCCTATCAACAATTCGCTGGGCAGCCCTTTGATACTGCAGCTGCCGACTCTCCAGATGTGCAGCTTTGAAAAGGGCTTCCTCGACATCAACAGGAATATGGCCTCGAATTGCTTTGAAGGCTGCTCTTGTAGAATCATAGTCTTGGATTAGTTGAGATGTTTCTTGTTGCAGCAGGGATAGCAGTGTCTCTAGCCCAGATTTGGTTTCAGGTGATATGATTTTGAGGGCCAGAGCAGAGCTTTCTTCATGTTCTTCATCATCAGGAATGACCCCACTAATGGAGAAAGAGAATAAGCTATCGGGGGAATCTTGCTCCTAGGAAGGAAGAGGTCGTTAGCTGAAGCAATTAAGTGTCAAAGATTAGCTAAGGGGGTTAACTTACTTGTTTCAAGGCAATCTCTCGCCTTTGGCTTGAAGAAGCAACCTCAGGTACAATTGCCGATGGCGTCTCCTGTGTTGGTACCTCGATTGGCTGCTGTTGTGATACCGGTGCCGATGAAGATCCTTGTACGGGTACAATTGTCGATGGAAGAGCAGTTACCGATGGAGAAGTCTGCGCAGGTGCGTCAGGCAATGTCAGACGAAGCGGGGATGCTGATGGCGAAATTGGAGCTTGTGTAAGTCTCGCCCGCTTTGATGATGATTCTTCATCCGATGAAGCCTTGCGCTTGTAAGGAGCGTCGACATCGGATGATTGGGGGGCATCAGCAACGGATGGCTGAGGAATCGGTGCACTTGGGACAGTTGCCGATGCGATTACTTGGTGCTGTGAGAAAAGCAGATAAGTAAAAGTACCGATACAACGATCAAAGATCAAAGTGACAGTACCTCTGGAGAATCATCAAGGACAATGAGGCATGGCGATGCAGGTGCAGCAGGTGGAGATAAAGGGCGAGTTATCGATGAAGATTCGATTGGTGTAGAACTCGCGCCCTAAAATATGAGATCGGTAAAACACAGCAATCGGCATCTGCAAAAGAAAGTGAGGTGATTACCTGAGATGTCTGTGCCAAGAATGTGGCCGATTTGGTGCTCTTCCTGGGACGACCACGACCCATCAGAGCGTCCAGCGAAGGAGCTTTATGGCCGATGATGGATACTGGGAAAATCGGTTGCAGCTGTATGACCTTACCACTCTTACTCAGTGTTGGAACCAGATCATCAACCTGTTTAAAAGGAAAAAGTTAGTTGCAGATGGATTAAAGGGAAGTTGAAAGAAGTGCAGAAGGTAAGACTTACCGCATCGGCAGGGATGGCGTGATCAGGATCGATGAGGTTCCAGTAAAGGTGAGAAGATGCAAAGAATAGCTGCTCTTTCCATTCTTGCCACCATAATTTGAAGGACTCGGTGACGAAGGAAGCCGGTGCCCAATCGGTTAGATCAACATTAGAGGTATCGACATCAGAAAGTAGAGTAACAATCTTGTGCCAGTCCATGCAGTTCACAATGATCTCTCTCGGTTTAATCACATCGGCGAAGCAGAGGTTGATGGACAGTTGTCCGAAAGCTAATTGTCTTGCTGCTGCCGATGGATAGTAGAACTCATATGTGGGGTTGATATTCTTCCCACTTCCAAATATGTTAACCGGGATGGCGCGAGGGGTGATTATTGCACTAAGAATATCGGCATCTTTATTCAAAGCCTCATCGGTAAGGTTAATGGAAAGAGGGAATCTTGCTTCTTCATCGACATAGGGGACCCAGGCCCGAAACTCAGAAGGGATGCCTATGTAGAGTCTGTGGAAGACATTACCGATTTGGGCTCTGTTTGCTTCCGCCCCTGGTAATACTGCTAATGCTTCTCCAAAGTTGATAGGGGGCGTGTTGCCGATTCTTCTTCCCCAAGTTGATAGTCTTCAGGAAGATTTTGAGGGAATCGCTGGGCGAACAGATCAATGTGGAAATACTTGTGCATATGGGCATTCAGCCACATATTGATGAACCACCAAGGACCTCCCAAATTGCCGATGGATTTGCCTTGCAATAGCCTTTGTGACACTTGGTGAAGAAGATGGTAAACTGAGCCAAGGAGATATCGGTCAAGTGGGAGTCTGACGCCGTTGGCCAACATTTCTACTGCAGGAAGGTGCATATTGGTCGGTCGAACTGTTATGCCACAGAAGATTAATTTCTTGAGCCACATGTTCAAGAAAGCTGAGTGCTCCCTGTGCGACTGATCCGGATTTCTTATACTCGCTAATATAACCGGTCCAGCCGCCGATGTTTCTGGTAGTCAGCCGATGCTCAGGTTTTCTCTGGAACAAAGTGTTGTCATTGGCAGATGAGATATCAAGCCAGTGAGCATATACACATCGGCAAGGGTTGGAAAAGCTGGTCCATGTCTAAAGATGAAGGCATTCATAGTATCAGACCAGAAATAGGAGGCGGCGATTAACAGTGACTCATTCCTCTCCCTGTCAGCAATAGATAGTCTGATGCAGTGTTCTAATCTATGTTCTACCCAATATAGCTCCACTGGTCTGGCGACCCTCAAATACCAGTCTTTCCATCCTTTGGTGGTTTTCGGCCAGGATCAAAAAGTGTTAGTCCAGAATCCTAAATCAAAATTCTGAATTCTAAAGGGGATTCGATTGGTTTCTGCGTTTATAATATCGATTGGGTCTGGATTTCCCATTGGCCCTAGGCAGATAAATTGATTCTGATGCGTTGGGATGAGGAGTTTATTATAAAGATCCTAAGGTTAAAGATTGAGGTAAGAAGGAGTCATGAATTGCGTGGAAAAGGAGAAAATAAATGTCAAAAGACGGGTAAAGAAGAAGATTAACCTTGGGGACGTCGAAGGGGACCGCCATGGCCACGAATGAAGACAGAGAGAGCGAAGAGCACCAATGGAGGTCAAGAACTGTCGCCGAGAACGTCACCAGTTGAGTTCACCGGGGGATCGCCTGTTGATGTCGCTGCCGGAAAGAGAAGGGCTAGGGTTGAATCAAGGATGAAAAATGGGCCGCGGCGGAGGAGGCATTATATGGGCCCGTTGGTACAGGATTTTTTCTGCACTGCGCGCAACGTTTGAGGAGAAGTTCAAGCGGCTTGGGTAATCATGACCTAGAAGAAATTTTGGTGCATAAAGTATTTTATACTCCGAAATTAGGGGGCGTGTGTTGACACCGTTTTTTGGCACGTGTCAATAAGGATCGGGAGATTGAATTAAATCGGCAAGAGGTTGGTTTTTCTCCAGCATTGCTTCCGAGCTGCCGATGGGTGGTTGCCGATGGAGGGCGTATTGATCTCGTACATTGCCAATAAAACTAAAGAGCCATTGCCGATGAGAGTGATAGAGAACTAGGGATCATTGCCGATGAAGCTAAAAAGCTATTGCCGATAAGATAGGCAGGAAGACTAGAAGGTGGTTGCCGATGCCAGGGATGTGCCGATGAAGAAATGACTTCATCATGACGACAGCGGACAGAGGATCGGCGACACGGAGCTTATAATTTTTCATATTATAGTTTAGGTCTAACTCCTATACGAGTTTTATTGCTTTTCCTTAAAGAAATAGAGTTCGTATAAGGAATTAGTTTATTTCTTCTTTATTTGAGTTTTACGTATTAAATTAGAACTCCTCGATTAGCGGAGTATAAATATATGCTGAGGAGCATTGTAATAGACATCCAAGCATCAATAAACAAATCTACTTTTTATCGTAATTTACTTCTACTAGCACTTTACTTTTTGACGACTTCGTCAAGTATCCCTTTTTTTTCAACGAGTTCTTTCAAGAATTGACGGGCTGCATCAACTTGATCTCCGGCGACCTTGCAGGTTCCGTGTCTACCGAGCATGATTTAGGCTTTGACTTCCGAGCGTATCGCTGTTATCTCATCTGATTTGTTCAACAGTTATCGAATACATTCTGAGCTTTGACGTCCGGGCGTATCACTGTCGTCTCGTTCAGATTTTATTCAAATTATCATCCTTGTCGATTAACAGGTCAAATCGACTGGCACGCTTCGGATATCGATTTTGGGTATTAGCCCGATGTGTTTGCAGATAGAATTTTGCATCAACAGGAACTAAACATAGTTAAAAGTGCATTAGGGTCGATGTTTGCTTGGTCATGTGGTTTCAAAATCAAATATTGCAAAACTGGGATTTAATTACCCCAGTTGTGATTAACCGACCTGAACTAGAAGACGTAACTACATTGCTTATCTCAAGTTAGACCCTTAATATGATTTGTAGAGAAAAATATAAGGAACAAAAGTGGTTTAATGTGCATCTCGTGAAAATGCTTTTAAGGTCTTCAAAAAATGCCAAAAACAGTGCACATATATATATGTATAAATAATTATTTTTTAAATGGATTTTTGACCCAAATTCATAGTTTTAAATCTAGGCCAAATTAGCAAAAACTTTCTATATATAAACTATTCCTATTTTCAAATGGAGCAACTTTCGTATTTTGAGTTTTTCAAAATTCCCAACTTCTTGCAATCTACAGGGTGGTTTTGGTTGCACACATTTTAAATAAATTAAAAAAGGAGCCGGGCCCCACTTGTCGTCCCCTCTCCCTCACTTTTCCCCTTCCCCGCTGATTCCCCTGCTTCCATCGCACCAGTGCCGTAGCAGGCATGGCCGCAGCAGCGCGTCGCAGCAAGCCAGCCAGCACAGCGCGCCAGCAAGCACGCGCGCACGCACTCGAGTGCGCACGCCTCTGCCCGCCCTCGCTGCGCCGCTGCCACCCTGCCGCCGCCCATCGGGCACGCCCGGCCGTGTCCGCCTGCCCGTCCATCGCAATAAGAGGTGGAGAGAGGGCTGCCCGGCCTCACTCCCACTCCCTTCTCTTCCACCCCACTTCCTTCGCCATGCCCCAGAGCTCTCTCCCACTCTCTCTTCCTCTCTCGCGCAGCAGCAGAGCCGGGCGACGCCGCCGCCATGGCCAGCGACGAGCAGCCACGCCCACCGGCCAAATCCGCCGCTGCCTCGCCGCGTTTTTCCGCTAGTTCGCGCGTACTAGTTCGCGCCGCCTTGCTTCACCTCGCGCGCACGCTTGCCGAGGACCGCCGTCGCCGGAGCACGACTGTCCGCGGTGCCCGTCGCGAGCCGCGCTTGCCACCGGCCTTGCCCCGTCTTCTTCTCCCTCCATCTTCGCACACAGTGGCTTCGACTCGTCGTCGCGAAGTCGATGCTCCCCTCACTTCGCGTCTCCATGGCCGGCGTCACCACTGCCGCTGTGCCGCCCCGCCGTCGGGTCGCGGGCGCGCATGAACGGCCCGCCACGGGCAGGCTCCGCCCGTGCTGGGCCCCTCTGCAGGTGGGCACGGACCCCTGCGTGCTTCCTCGACGCTCTCCAGCGCTGGAGGTCCGCTGCCGTGGCTGGCAACACGAACGACGGCGACCTCCCCTGCTTCGTGTACGAGAGGTAGAAGAAGAGGGACATTGACAAAAATTTATTACACTTCCGAGATCTTTGTGCAAAAAGGACATGACTCAGTGAATTATAGATCAGGCCTTGATTAATTTCAGCGAAATATAGGGTCTATCTGCAAAGTGTTTGTCCCATTAGGATTTTCGGAATTTATGGTAAATGACTTTCAGAAAATGAGTAAAAATTTATATAATTCATATCTTCTAGGATATAGCTCTGATTTGGGTTATTCAAGTTTTTATATTTTTACTATAATGTGTAATATCTTTGAAAAATATAATATACCATGTTTGCAATACTTTTATATGTAGCTTTAATTAATTTTTGATATATTGATAATATTAGAAAATTCATAACTAAACCTAGAATGCTCAGAAAAATATGATTCTAGTTTTGTTAGTCTTCTTTGGTGATGTTCTATTTGTGGAAAATGTATCAGGTGCATGTGTTATGTAAAAATATGAAGTTGTTGTTCAAGTGGTTATTAGGGTTACTCCTGAGATAATTCAAAAATGATTTATGCGAACCTAGTCTAGGGTTTATAATTTTTGTAGGCCACTTATATGCCATAAATTAACTCATGATGTAGTAAACCATGGGTTTTTGGTATACTTCATAGTATAAAGTATTTTTAGGTCCGTTGTTATATACTGCCTTGTGATTTTTGTGTAGAATGATAGGCTTATCCAAATGTGATGACATTTGGACGGCAGCCTAGAATTAGCGTGTAATATCTCTTATAATTTTCTTAGGTTTTTATGTGAAGTTTAACTAGGTGTTGCAGTTATACCCTGGTTATAAATTGCCTTAGTTAAACCTTGCTTAGCAGTATCATGCCATCAACAATATTTATTTAGCCATGCATAGGGTGTTTAATCTGTTAGTGCTACTACGCAGCTTTAGTTGATGTTAGGACATGTTGTCAGGTGTAGATTTACTAGTAATGTATTGTGCGTGTCTTGAGTGGAGTTGCAGTAGTGCTTAGCTCATGATGAATATGTTGAGATGGCTATGCTTAGTAAAAGGACCTTTGGCTTTACTGACTTGTTTGCTAGTGATAGTAAGATGGTTAGTTGCTTACTGGCTTGTTTACTGGCGATAAGTGGAAAGAAGGTTTCACCGATAGGATTGTATCGTTGCAATAGAGAATGCAGTAGATGACATGTGCTTATGGTACATGTTCTTGGATGATGTTGACTACTTTGTAGAATCAGTGTACAAGAATTCATCATCATCATACTTTATTATCATACCATGTGTATTCCTCGTATTCATACATGCATCCGCATCATACAGGATCGTTCGAAGAACAGAACCTAACGTGAAACGGGAATCCCAAAAAGGAATTCCAGAAGGAAGCTTTCGTCCAGAAGGTAATCGAGAACCAGGAGCCAGATGTGGAGTAACAGAGAGCCTGGAGCTTCAATCTCACTCTTCTGAGGAAGGCAAGCCCCGGAGCATTCCTCCCTACTATTTTACAAATAACTTAATTTGCGTCCTTTATTGTTTATGATGCATTAAGTTTATAGGCGTTGATCAATACCGTTGATGCATTGTGATTACCCTTGACCACCTGAGTTACCCATACACCCTATTAAGTTAAGGTTTGCTTATATGCTTAGATTTTCTTAATTAGATCGGTAGAAGTCGGGTCATTTCTTGTCATCCATGAGTTATAGGTGGTGACCCATAATGATGAGCTACTTTAAGATATGGGAATAACCATGAGGAGTAATGAATCGAGACTGGGCGGGACTGGTGCTGTGGACAGAACTGGAGGTTCTATATTGCTTTTATCCTGTCTGTGTTGACCTAGGACCCATCTGATGACTCGGTCCTCTCTGTCATGTTGAACGCATGCCCCACATTTAGCTGAAAGGGTGCGATCATCCGACCGCAAAGCCTTGAGTTCTGTTTGGGCCGGGCTTTGATAGAATGCATCGTATTGGAGGTGGCAGTGAGGATTACAGGGGCGCGGAGAGTAAGCCTAAGGTCAGCGATGTCCGACTAGTATACAGTCGGGCGGCTCCTAGGTACGATGATTCCTGTTGATCCCGTGACTCTACCCGAACAGACCAAGGTGACCTAATCAACCCCAACGGGGGAAGTATGGTTTGTGTGGGGAATACCTTGCCATCTGGTTTGCAATCAATTATAATCACCATCGTTCCTGGATAGTGAACACTGACTTGAGCACCGACATCATAGTAACAACTTGAACAAAAAGTTGAACTGGTTATGATTTTGAAAAAAAATGCTCAACCGAGAATGGTTACTATCCTTGCTTGATAATTCCACCATGCTTGCTTAGTTCAGGTGCTAATCTAGCATGATCAGGTTAATGACTTTAAAATACAAAGCTAGAAGGGTATAATAATTGCTCTTAATAAGCTCAAGCTTTTATGCAAAGAAGTGAGTCAGCTAGCCCACTTATAAAGCCTTGCATACTCCTTGGAGTCACCTTATTTTTGGTTTATGATGGGTAAGTCTAGCCAAGTACATTCTCATACTCAGGGTTTTATTCCCACTTGTTGCAGATCATAAGACTTTGCTGTGGCAACAAGATGGACCTGTATCCCACTACGGGAGGATTAGACCTTGGACAAGGTCATCTCTTATATCTTGTCTAATTGCTGTTGTTGGATGTCGACCCTGAACTGGCAATGTATTTAAAATCATAGGTGTGGGTATATGTTGAAATTATAATTACTTCCGCTACTTAATTGCAAGTCTGATTTCAGAAGGTTTATGTAAAACTAGTGATGTAATTATTCTAGGTGTGAAAAGTGTGAACAGGATGAATGGTAACTGCTGAATTGTGCGATTCCTGGTGTGTCGTTAGAAAAGTTTGAAATCCTTCAGGATTTCACGGACTACCAGGTTAATATGAGCACAATGTGCTAACTAAATTGCCTCAGCAGTTTACTTAGTACCTTGGGTTTATATTAATTGGGCGGTTCTCTTACACACCAGCTGCCGCTACTAACAAGAAGGCTCCAGGTTTCTTGAACCACAGTGCTCGTAGAGCCGCCCATTGGCGCCTCGCACATTTGGCTGCACAGAGTGCCCCCGGCATGGAACGAGGTATATGCTTATAATTGCAGCTAACGCTTCAATTTTGTTTAAAATCTGATATTGCATCTTTTTATGCACTTATTACCTGAGATTTAAACCTGCACAATACCACATGAGGATTCCCTCAGTTCTAACCCCTTTTGATGCCTCCACCCCTAGAGAAGTAGATTATAAGGATCGCTACACTAGGATACCCTACTAGCTAAGCTCATCTTGCTACCCTTGAAAGCATGAGCAATACCTTATTAGTTGGAGAAGATCTCTGCAAGCAACACAAGAAGTAATGCAAGCCCAACTGGGTGAATGCAACCCTTTGCACCAAGAGGAAAAAAGGAAATAACATGTCATCCCATCAGGGACAAGTACCCCTGCCAAGGATAGAGACCTGCTAGATCGGCTGCACAATGCTAAGTACTTCGCCAATATTGCCCTTAGATCAGGCTACTATATGAGCAGCATCTAAGGATAATGATGGAGAAGTTACAAAAGCATCAGCTCTACGCCAAGTTCAGCAACTATAAGTCTGGCTTGAATAGGTCAATTCTCCTAGGTCATGTACTTGACGCTATCAGAATAGCTGTTGACCTATTTGACATGAAGATAATGGAGAAGTGAGAGCAATCGCAAAATGCGACAACTTTGAAGGGTTTTGTGTAATTGGTCGATCATTACCACCGATTCATCGAAAACATCTTCAAGATAGCTCACCCCAGGATCAACCTCCTGAAGAAGACCAAAGAGTTTGAATGGACGCACCGAAGGACAAAAAAATTTTCCAAACCCTAAAGAGGATAAATGAGCTCATGAGACACAGCAAGTGCCCAGGGTTAAGTAACGAGAAGCAAAGCACCTTTTTGGCTCAAGGATAGAATCTATGCACTTTCTGACCCTGTCATGCACAATGAGACCCCGTCAGAAGGGCATGACCTCAAGTAATTGTTCCCACCCTGGGAGCACCAGGAAGTATGCGGTCTTGAAAAGGAGATCCTGGTGGAAGGATATGAAAAAGCAGATAACACAGGACATGCTACTAGGAGTGGCATATGCAGACACGTCAAGCTGAGCACAAGATACCTGCAGAACTACCAAAGCCACTTGAGGTGCCTGAATGGAAATAAGATAGCATGGCTATGGACTCCATCGTGGGTTAGCCGCGAACCCCGAAGGACCTGCTATATGAGCGAAAATCAATCACCTGAACCAGAATAGCTCACCTTGTTGGCAATCAAGAGTGATACCAGGGTTGAACTTCTAGCAGATTCGTGTTAGGAAACCTTCTCAAGTTGCATGGAGCACTAGAAGCTAATGTCAGATTATGTGGACCTCAGCGTTCAACCAAGTTTTGGAAAATACGTGGACGATGCTAAAGGAACTCAACTAGACTACCGCATCGCCAACCACCCCAGATTGGAGGACGAACAAAAAAGTGAATCCGATCCTTTTACATGAGATTTGGGCTTGTGCTAACCAATATGGACAATTTGGAAAGAAGGTTTAGTCCATGCTAAGCTCTCCTTCAATAACATGTCCCAAGTCAGTCTCTAGATGTCACCGCTCAAGGCCTCGCATGAAGAACTACCCAAAAACCACCCCTGGTGTGTGGTCAGAGGAAGGAAAGAGATCAACTTTTGGACCTACCACCATCAGCGAGGCCAAAGGAGGAATCGCCCAAGTGCGAAAGGATCTAGGCTTTCATAGAAACTGTCAGAAGAGTTGTCCTGATGATGGACATAAAGACCTTGAGTTGTGGTCAGGAGTTAGGCCTGCCTTAAGTTCTCCCCACTTTGAGGAACTCTTAGTTTCTTGGAAATGAGAAAGCTAACTCCAGGATAAGAGAAACCAAACAAGATCGATAGGCAAGCCCGCCTACAGGATAGAGTCGCCTGGGTAACTCGTAGGAGTACATCAGTGTCTCTATATGTCACGATGACGTAAGCAACTGATGCTATAGAGCAACCACCCCTACAGAGGCACTATAGTCACCCAAGATACCAAGAGCACCCCATCCGCCTTCTTGACGAGAACCACTGAAGAAAACAGGAGCACCGCCATACCAACGTGCAAAGTTCAACAGAGCAACCAACCAGAAAGAGAAGCGACTTGGAGGAAGAAGTCAGAACTAAACGAAGCTCTACCCTACCAATTGGAGGAGTAGGTTACACCTTTAATCTCGAGGACGAGATTCTCATAAGGGGGTAGGACTGTAACATCCCTAAAATCTAAACATGAAAATCACAACCAACAAATTTTTTTCTAAAAGTATCCAATGTTTGATGAGTGTCATATAGGAAACCAACTAGTTGTTGCACAAGTAGCATCTAATGCTTAGCAAACATTTGCATTTTAATCACAAGTATGATTTGGGTCTTGTTTGATTTTATATATTAAGTAATAAAATCAAACAATATATGTTATCACATGTATATATATGTATGGCTAACCATGGACATGGCTACCCACATCACCTTGAGACCCTAGGGGACCCACCAAGCACATGTGCTACAGTCACTAACCCTTTTTCACTAACAAGTCATGCCATAATTGGTTAGTAGTATAAGTATAGAAATAGAAACATAAAAGGAATAGTTTTAGAAAGGGAAAAGGAGAAGAGTAACCAGCCCACCGCAGCAAGGCAGCCCAGCCTGCTTCACTCGTCGTGGCCCAACTGGCCGGCCAGCCTAGCTCAGCTTTCCCCGCACCAGGTCGCCTCGCTGCCAGGCCGAATGGCCCAGCATGGCCGGCCACCACATGCGCCAGCGTCGCCTGCCTCGCCCACGTTGTTGTGGCTGAACTGGCCAGAACAGCCCAGCATGGACCCGCAGTCACTGCCTCCGCAGCCCAGCTGCCCCCCGTGCAAGCGCCCCGGCTGCCTCGCCACCCCGCGGCCCAACTGGCCGGTCGGCCTAGCAAGGCGGCTAGTGCAACCAGGCCAACGCACGCGCCCTTGAGCTCTCCTTCACCGCTGGCTGACAAACGGACCCACCTGTTAGCATCTCCCTTTGCCAATTCTGTGCACCTCGCCATCCCATCCATTGCACCACAAATGGAAGCACTAAACTCAGCCGTCCGTGCCCGCGCTGCACCACGCGATGCTGTCCACCCGCCGTGGCCGCACGCACCAAACCCTAACCCTAGCCGTGCGCGTGCCCAACCGCCCGATCGGCATCAAGCATCGACGTCGTCCATCCTCCATGGCCGCCGCCGCGTCACGCTATAAAAAGAGGAGCCCGGCGCCCCTTAGGGTTTCCCTATCCTTGGCCACCACTCAGGTAATCTCCACTGCCACCTTTGAGCTGAGAGAGAGGGAGAAGGGAGCAGAGGTGTGAGCCAGAGCTACGCCAGCACCGTGCACCACCGCCGGAGTGCTACCAGCTCGTCTGCCCCGCTGTTGCTGCCTCAACGCGGCCATGTCCGCTATAGCACGCGGACCACGCCACATCGACGTGTTGTCCCCATCGTGAGCCTTCCCTCGCACATGACCGCCATGCTGCCGGAGCCTGAGTCAGTGCAGAGGAGCGCCGCCACCGCCGTCCGCGAGCGCCAACGCCGCCGTTCGCGAGCCGGAGGAGCCAAGCAACCCCCGTACGACTCCACCGATGCTGCGGCCTTGCATTTCCTTCACCGAGCCACCACCGAGCCGCTACCTCACGCAGGTGAGCTGCCTAGTCTGCCATGACAGCCGTCTAGCTCATCGGCCGTGTTCCCGCTCCCTAGTCCATCTTTTCCTTCATTAGATTCACGGTTGGCTTTGAGTCGATCTAGAACACGCAGATGACAACATCTTGGAGCACGGAAATGGCCACAATGGGTCGACGCAACTTTGCAGCCCTAGCCGTCGTGAACTCATGGCTGCCAGTGCGCCGCCGCAACCTCGCCATCGCGCGTGCCTCCGCTGAGCCCTGATAGTTGCGCTACATAGGTTATTGGAGCTCCAAGCTGTTCTAAACGAGAATATGGAGGGAAGATGGTGCCCAATTTGGTGCTACGCCGTAGAATTTCGTCACCGTCGCCGATCGCCGTCGCCGTGCCGTCACTACTCGTCGCTACTCGTCGCTGGCTAGAGGCCCATTTTTGCCCAAATTGACACCTCTATCTCGCTCGCCTTGGACCTACAAAGCCCACGCGCACGTTAGCCGCCCCGCTGGAGCATCGCAGCCGCCTGCTGCCATAGCCGCTTCGCTCCATGCTGCCGCCGTGTGCATGCTGGCGAGCCGAAGCGCCGCGAGCACACCACGCCCCCGCCAACGACTTTATTTCACTCATCTTGCACTCTCAAGGACGATGCGCACCTCACAGCCACCTCTGGCACACCCTAGAGCCACGTGGCTATAGTCGTACCAGCCAGTGCCGCCGCGACACGCATGCCTTCCAGCCTAAGCGCCGCCAGCCCACCGTGTCACCACCATCGCCTACCACCGATGAGCTCCGCAGAAGCCCAGTCGTACGCGGGATAGGAGATGGGGAATTTCCCCTGCCCTATGAACCACGTTCACCGCCTAGCCCACAGCGCCACGATGGGCCAACCAGGTTGAGCCACCTGTCCCCGCTGCTTTCGGTCCACCATGGACCAGGTCCATGGATCAACCAACCATAGACCGGACCCGTTAACAGCCTAGACCGCCACGCCACCGCCTATCTTGCTAACATGTGTAGGGCCTGAACTAGCCCATCATGGCCCAGACTAGCCCTGCCTAGGCCCGCCAAAGCCCGATTGAGGCCCGGTCACCGTTGACCATTGACCATTGACCTAGGGCCCACATGTCACTGACTTAGCCGCTCGGTCCCACCTGTCATTCTGAGGACTGCCTTGGACCAATGCGAATGCGCCACGTGTCCTGCCTGTTTTACTCTCTCCCTTTTCTTTTTTCAGAAATTAGTTTAAACTTCAAAAAATCATAACTTATTCATACGAACTCCAAAAATTATGAACCAAGTGTCCAAATTTTCATAAAAATGAGCTCTGCGTTATAGGCTTATGTATGATTACATTTGGAGTTATTGGATTTTATTTGGTTCTTTTTGTTAATTTATAGGGGTCCCTTCTGTGACCATTATGTCTCGATTTTAGATCCTGAGAAGGAGTTGTCCGAGGAGCAGGACTAAGGAGCGCGCTAAGGAATCGAGTGACACCTGTTCAGGTGCCATGTCCCACCCAACCTCATAGATCCTATTACACATGCAACGTAATAGAATGCTGGTGCTCTACTTTATGCAATAATGCTACGTTATGCTATGTTAGGATTGCATGGTAGATGGTGCGTGATAGAGTTGTTGAGGACGATGTAGATGATGATGACGATGGAGATGATGTCCGACACTTAAGAGAGCTCGACAATATTGATAGTGATGACGACAATAGTGATGACGACTACACGCCAGCCATATTGCCGATCACGGAGATAATTTCTAATTCATGTAATACTATATTGTTATTATTATTACCTTGCACATTATGTTTCTTTACAAGTACTTGTCACTTATTTATGCTAACTATTTTAATCTTTGTCATTGCAGACACTCGACAAAATGTCGGGCGAAAGGCGGCAGCGGCCGCAACGAAAGGTCCACTCACAGTACCAGATCCGCAATGAGGAGCAGGTGATCGCCGACGATGACCCAGAGGAGGTGTTGGTGGAGCCGTCGACCAGTAGGGGGATGCCCCCCAGCGGACGTCGCACGTTGATGAGGAGGTCGTAGTTCCAGGCGACCACGTAAGGGGGACGACGACAACGATGACGACCGGTGACGGCGGCGGCGACGGCGACGATGATGACAACGATGATGACACCAAGCGAGATGGCTTCCTTAGGTTCAAGCAGGCCCTACCAGCGCAGGCCCTCATCGCTCCCTGACCCACGGCCGCTCCGTTCCCGCCGCCCGATGATTCGACCAGTGGGTGAGACGTAAGTATCCATTGTTGATTTCACTACTTGTTCACATGTTAAAAATCGAACTGCAGACTAACAATTGTTGTTAATGACTCATGCAGTAGCTGGACGTTTGTGAGCGGAGGGAGCGGTTCATGCCATCTCAATGGCATCCAGGGCCTACTGATTAGGGAGTACTACCCTGGCTTAGTCACCCACAAGGTTAAGGTACAGGCGCCCATGAGGTGGGAGCACTTCTCCAGCATCATGGACTCCAACGGCAAAACCTTGGCGGCGAAGATCAAGAGGGAGTTCTGGGTGAGTCTTTTCATCATACCACATTTCTCAATACTACGCATTTGTTGGACATTCTTGAAACAATGATGAGTTTTATGTGAGTTCTGTGTGCAGGACTTCTTCACGTGCGAGGAGGGGAGAGAGCAGCATGCGGTGCAAGTGCAGGAGGCAGTCTGCAAAGATCATCTCAAGGACCTGTACCACGAGGCGCATCTCCAGTGTGTCATCAGCTACTACGCTAACGTGCTTGGCCAGGTGGTGAAGAAGCCGCAAGTCAGAGAGATGCTACTACAAAGGGAGACCGACCTCACCGAGGTGCAGTACATGCAGGTAATTAAGTAGGAAACATTCATTCTAACTTCTTCCGTGAAACATTCAATTTATCTTCTGGCATGTCAAATACTTGATGTCATGCAGATGTGTTCAGAGTGGTGCGACAAGTACCGGGACTACTTAGCGGCCATTGTGCATGAGTGGACCACGGACGCGGTGTACCAGCGGCGCAGAGAATATTGAGAGCGCTGCCTACAGATGCAAGGGGCACCACACCACCAAGGGAACCAGTCCCTCCCATTGTTCATGGAAAGATGGGTATGCTTCTGTTGATCTATTTATTCTAGCGCTCAATTGTCATTACTTGTAACCATGTTTGTGTTTTTCTCGCAGACCCAGTCGCATGGTGGGCAGGTCGTCAACGAGTTCACGGGGTACACCCTTGCTCATAAGGGCAAAGCGACAGCGGCGGACAACGTCTACGACCCGGCGGACGGGCCTGATGCGTACACTAATGCGAGCGTCTACCCCAAGCTCACTGAGTACACCTCCGCAGCTCGCCAGCGCCATGGGGAGACATTCGACCCCGCCACCGACCCCCTGGACACAGACCTTTTGATGAGGTTGGGAGGAGGAAAGCAGCACGGTCGGTACTAGATGGCCAACAGCGCCATCGAGTCGTCCTCTTTTCCCACGCTGAGCTAGATTCGACGAGGAGGGACCATGAGCTCCTCTGACATCCCCATAGCGCCTCGGTAGCCGAGCAACACGCAGATGTTCTCGGCATTTTAGGTAAGTGCAGTTTTATTCATCATTCACTCATTTCACACATGTACCTTGCCTTCACATACCATCAACCTTGCGGGTGTAATATTGCAGGCCCAGATCGCACAGTTGCAGGCGAACCAGGAGAACATGGCGGTGGCCCATCAGCGGCAGCTGGCGGCTGTCACGCAGCACTACCAGCATCAGATGCAGGACTTTGCCGCCTACTTCTGGGGCCTTCAGATCCCAGGAGTGCAGCAGGTCGAGCTCCCTACCTTGATCTTCGCTCCACCACCTATTCCTGTGCCTACTCCTATAGGGACTCCGGTGAGTATATTGCCTGTTGCTTTAGCTTGTGCGGCCATCCTGCAGGTACTAATGAGATCACTTGTCCTTTGTGTAGGAACAGTCGGCGGGTTCGAACCCGACTCCTGCAGATGCCAGCCCTCCACTAGGCCCGACCTTCCCGACTCAGGGGTTCATGTGGCTAGGTATCGCTCCTCCTCCACCGACGCAGCAGGGGCACTCCGGGCCTGCAAGCGGTCCTCTGCTTCCGCCGCCCTACTGGACGTTCCAGTCAGCGCCGCAGTCAGGGTGGTCTCCATGGGAGCAAGGTGGGGGCTCTGGGGCCCCTGGGGACGTCGGGTCGAGCTAGGTACCTCTACTTCCCGCTTGTGGACTTGTATAGATAAACTTATCGCTCTTTTGGACTTGTGGTGAATTTGTATGGATGTAACTGATGAATTTGAAGACCTTTACATATTAATTCGTGTTGAGATATCATTTGATGATGAAATATGATTTTTATGTGATATTCTAGTCTATTGTCGTAAATATATGTGAAATTGCATGTCTGAAATGCAAGAAAATAGAAAAACAAAAAAAAATTCCAGCTTTGCCGAGTGCTAGCACTCGGCAAAGCTGGGCATTTTCCTAGCAGAGCCCAGCTTTGCCGAGTGCTGGCATGGCACTCGGCAAAGAGGCCATACCTTTGCCGAGTGCTAGCACTTGGCAAAGAATTTTTTAAAAAAAATAAAAAATCTTTGCCGAGTGCCAGGTGTGGCACTCGGCAAACAATTTTTTGAAAAATAAATAAAATAAAAAATCTTTGCCGAGTGCCTGCCACGTCACACTCGGCAAAGAGTGCCTTAGGTTGACGTCGCCCGTTACCTTTGCCGAGTGCTGGTGTGGCACTCGGCAAAGCCTTTGCCGAGTGCCTGCCAGATGGCACTCGGCAAAGACTCCTTTGCCGACCAATTCTTTGCCGAGTGGCCTTTGCCGAGAGCCGCACTCGGCAAAGCCTTTGCCGACGGGAAAGGTGCCTTTGCCGAGTGCGGCCGGCACTCGGCAAAGGCGGCGGATCCAGTAGTGTAACTAGTAGCTTTTTTTAGATAAAGATAACTGGTAGCTATGTAAGTACTTATTGTCACTGCATATTGGTACACATTTGGAATGATCTGTTAGTTTTGTTTCTAACCATCAGATTTTCGTGTAGTTGCAGCAGCTGCAGGTAGCACAAGCGTTCAGGTGCATAATTTTGTGATCCAGTAGCAAAAACCTGCAGCTCCAAGTGCAGGTGAGAAAATTTGAGGAGGATTGTTTCTCATTCTCTGTCGCATTTCAGGCTCAAGTTCTGTTCAGAGGTGCACTGATTTCAGACTTAATTTTTTTTTATGTCTATTTTCTTTCAGGTACAAGATCTTGGAGGTTCTTTCTGCCTTGACAAATGAAGTAAGCTTCCAAAACCTTCCTCCAGTTTCAATTTTAGTCTAAGTTTCGGTTTTCTCAGTACGAGTGCAAAAAATAGGCTTGTGTGTGCGTGTGTTCTTTAATGTTTCAGTGCCTTGTATGCAAGATATAGCAGCCTGTATATGGCCACAGGCCATGGATGGCTGCACTTATACCATGTCATGGATATGAAAAGTGTGTATAGGCAGGAGTCGCAATAATACACGTTCATGGTAGCACGTCATAGAAGCTGATAGTTCTGATATTTTAAATTGAAACTGGGATGCTGCACTGGAAGAGCTTAATTGCTTAAAAGAGGTTATTGATTCAATGGTTTTCCTCTCTCATCTTTTGGTAGAGTGTTCGTTGTTAGGCTACACTATATGGTTTGCTTTGTTTCTTCTCTGAGTTTTTGTGGCAGAACTCCTCATCACTACTCAATCATCTATAGGACAGGATATGGCTGATGCATTGGAGTCTCTTTGTCTTCTTTCACCATGAAAATGGAACAAACAGGATCATTGATCTTTTCTTCCCGGACAGGTACGTTTGTTAAGAGCAAAGCTGAAAATGAGTCCACTATAAAAGTTCAATGTTTTAAGAAACAAGATCACTATAGGCACCATTGTAGAAGTGTTCTGATATCGATAGTGAGCAAGCCATGGATAATTTTTTTTTGATGGTTTAATGTTCCAATACAGGCAAACAATTTAATGCTTCTAGCTAAATATAACTATTGATTCATATTTATCATGAAAAGAAACATTAATCTCGGTTTAATCATGTGACATACATGGTTGGATAAAAATACACTGTTCTTCACCCAAAAGAGATAAACTCAAGTCTGATGTTGTATTCTCTTGGATAAACTCAAGTCTGTACTTCTGTTAGATAGATGGTAGGTAAGTTTTTGGGATATTATATTCTATAAAGCTTGTGTTGATCTTCATATGCAATCTCCTTGATGTCTAGATATCTTCCTAAAATGTTATTATCCATATTTCGATCAGGTGAGATGGACTTAATTTTTTATGAACACATTGGTTGTTTTTTATGAACATTCCCTAGATAAAACCATAGCGTTAGCACGGGCATTATACTAGTACATATGGGATATAATCATCGACCAAAACAACAAAGAAAAGATGAACGAGCACATAACCAATGCTGTTGAATCCATGGTTGGCCAGGTATGTATGGTTGTATATCTATTTATGTAATTATTAGACATCTACCCTTTTCAAAATAAGGATAACAAAACATTCTCTCAGCCTCTATACCAGCTTAATCAGGATGCAGTGCTCAATGTTTCTTTGCAGATAAGCCCTTACCCCTGGGAGCTGCTTGAGATTGACCCACTCGAGTTGAATTTTTCGTTCAAGCCGAACGCACAGATACAATCATCAATTGAGCTAGCAACGAGGGAGATGACTACATCGCCTTCAACATCCAAAAGCCAGGCATACTTGACTATTTCGTAGAGCCAAACAAAGGAATTATGCCACCACACTCCAGTAGTAGTGTCACCATAACACTTCAAGCATCTAACAGGCCGCCAGATGGTTTGCATTGCAAGGAAAATTTTGTCGTGTGGTGCGCCATTGTGGATGATGGACTCACTGCAGTTAATGTCGGTGAAGATGTGTTCGACATCAAGTTGGGTAAAGTGGTCGACGAGGTGATGTTGACGGTTGCTTTTACGTAGTAGCTACCTGACTCGTGCAAAGTGCGCCACAGGGGCAGCAAGGCTATTATTCTGGGTCCTCTGTATGATTTTGCTTTTTCTTAAACCGTCATGCATGCCAAATATTAATTTGCATATATAACAACATTTTCGAGAGTCTTTCTAAAATTTACATCTTATTTATCCTCCAACAACTTCTCTATATATTGTGTGGACTCTAGAGAACCATCCTCGATCTCCACTTTTGCATAGCAAGAAATCTAGAATAAAAGATGTCTATTTTGGAGATCCTTTAAAGGGACTGTCGTAGGATATTATTTTTTCGCCAAAATCTCTATTCCTATTAATCATGAAGGATGTAATGAGAGTTTCTTGGAGTTGTTCTCCTCTTCCATTACAAATACAAAGTATCCTTTGGTTGTCATTTAAGGTATATCGATGCAATTGATTACTTTACCTGTTGTACTTCTTTATAAAGAGGATAAATTGCGGCCTTTGAAGGTTACAATGTTGTCAGCTTATTTGGTGACAAGGAAAAGGAATGTTCATCAGCTGGTCCTGGAACCTCGATCTCGCTCCAAGAGCTAGTAGCAATTGTACCATGCATATTTCAATGGGACTATAGAGATACGATCTTCCCGTTCGACCCGGGTTTAAAGCCTGACACCTCTTTATTTTTAAAGTTATAGGGTAGTTCTCTCCTATAGTCTAGTTCTTTTTTTGACAGAGATACGAGCTTCGTGGATCTAATGAAGGCTGATCAATCATGTGTTGATGAGTGGGGCTAGCCGACCAGTGGTTTGTCGATATGTCAGCAGTTACCAAATTACCAATAATTAACTTGATGACCGGATGGAAAGTCATGCGCCAAACGTGCTGATCAGTGGAGGAGTTCGTCAATAATAGTATGTCAGGAATGCCTGTGAGCACAAAATCCAGGAAGAAGAAGGCGCGGAAATAGTAGAGGAGGCCTCCAAGCCGTGACACAAGTGCGTAAGCTCGCCCAGCTGCCCTGCCACTGAAAGTGGCCCCTGCGTAGCTGTGCTATCCCATCCAGGGTGAACAAGTCGTCTTCCTCCTCAGTCTCGGCCTCTATCTCTCTTGCAGAACCTTCTGGAATCTGTGCACATCTGCTACAGCCAGCTGACATCTTTCCAGGAATCGTTCCTCGCCATCCTGCTCTACTAGCTTTGCTGGCAGCAGGTAATATAATACGGAGTTTGGAACATGCCTTCTCGTAATGAAAAAGGAAAAAATAAAGCCTCGACTTCCTCTCTATTTTGGGACCGATGCTGGCTTAATCTATTTTCGTCAGTTTCCACCTATCTATTTTCTTCGGTTCCCACTTATTTACTCTATCGTCAATCATTTTATTACGCACATGCCCATCAATTTAAATTTTACTATCAAATTGTAACCTTCTCATGTTAGCTCGATCTGGGCGTTTGCGTTTCAGCAATTTTGGTCAGGTGCGCAGAGAGTCAACTGGTCCCTCTCTTAGCTCGGAGATGTCAAGAAACTTCGCAAAACCTAGAGTAATCCAAAAGATTGTGTGTGCTGTCTTGACCATGTGACCATGTGGAAGACATCTGTGTGCGTAGAATTAATATATTATCTTACTATTACTAATTAGACGCTTTAATGGAGTCTTCATGTTAATTCTCACCAAAAGCGTTAGGAAAAAAGATAAATCCTCTAAATTCTTATAAAAATCAGAAATATCTAGCCCTCTATATGGAGCCTTCATGTTAATTCTCACCAGAAACGTTAGGAAAAAAGATAAATCCTCTAGATTCTCACAAAAATCAGAAATATTTAGCCCTCTATATAATAAGGTTCAATCATCAGTAGCAATAATAACTGTTGGATCAATCTAGTTTTCTAACAAATTACCCACTACTGCCATTACGGAAAGTAAATAAAATAAGTGTCAAAATTATTTTATTATAATTTCCATGTTGTATTGTGCGCATCATGAGAACTCATCGTAACTATATCTAATAACCTACCGAGCGCATCATATTTTCTTCTTTCATCTCGCGTTCCTCTCCCTGGCGGACGGCGGCGTGCTTCAATTCTCGTACTAGATGCATGACACATGCATACTCGGATGGTTAAAGGCGACGAGGCCATTGCAATGGACATGCACAGAGATTTGGCATCTGCTAGCTGGGAGGCCACACACGGCTGTAAGTACCCTCTGACTCTCTGAGTAAATCTGCTAGACGAATCTCATGGACCATGCCAAAAGTCTACAAGATTGGAACTGCTAACATCTGTGTACATCTCTGCATGGTGGCATGCATCCTGGAAGGCCTCGACGAATCACTTTCCGAGTTGATTGCCTTCAACAGATGCATATTGAGATGCCTGATTTGAGGGTTGAATACGACATCCCTATTATTGACCTGATGACATCCAAGACCGGAAAATAAGATGCTCCAATCCCAAATTAATTTGGGATTGGTACATTCAGACATAGGTATTGACCTGATAACATCCGTATGTGTTCCGAGAAAACCTTGAATATATATTTTTTTTTACTTCTTATGCTTATTTTTCTTTTCCCAGGCAACATTCGATGTCAACCTGATATATGTATTGGGAGATTAGAGCTTGGGCCTAAGATATATATGTGATTATTTTAGAATGATTGTACAATGGTTCCACTCATCAAGGTAATGCAGCCGCCATGTATCTCTACATAAACAATTTATAATTGAAGTATTCAATCCAACTTATTTACTTTATGGGAAAAAATAGAAAAGGCACACCTATTTACCAATTTTTCTAAGGTAATATGTCCACTTAGAATTTAAACAACTTTTTAAACCTAAAGTAATGGTCTATGTGGAAAAAACACCCTCCAACGTTTTCTCTATCCAACATCCAATATTAAGGTCCTATTAGTTTCTTTAGTCATTTGACTAAAGTTTAGTCAACTTTTAGTCACCATGTTTGGCATTTTAGGGACAAAAAGAACTAAAGTTTACTCTCCCCAAACCAAACACAGGGCCGCTTTTTGTTAGGGTGCACAACCTAATTGAGGATTCGCGTGATTAAGTTTATGAGATGAGGGTCTTGAATAAAAGGAGATCCAGAGCCAGATTAAATCAAAATTGGATTATTATCATCAAGACAATACATAAAGGATCAAAATAATCTGGAACATCTATTCTTTTGTTTGGTAGAGTTCAAGCATTTTGGTTAATAATATGCGTTGGATCTTTTTGTTTTGCAAAAAAACTAACTCTGGGCCATAATGAAGTATGTATTAAATAATCATCTAATTTTACATCTAAATTACCCACCTACATTATTATCAATAATATCTCAAAATAATGCACAAAATTTGCTTCTAAAATACCCAGTAATTCCATTTTGAAAGATGATTCAAAATAAATCTAACTTTGCATCCAAACTACACATCTCAGTCATTACAAAAGAAAAGGTAAAATAATTGTCTATTTTTTTTACAAATTACCCACATTTAACAATGCAAAGATAATGAAAAGTAACCACTACTTTTGCATTCGAATTACTCAAGGGTACTAATATAAAGCAAAATACAAATGCACACACTTAATTTGTATGTAAGTTTCCCCAAATTTTCATATGTCTCAAATTTTCATATAATTACTATAATAAACTATGTGTAAAAATAGTTCAATATCCATAAAGTATGTCATAATCTAAATTACACATTTTTACAAATCTTAGGTTAAAAGAAGCATAACTTTATGTTCCACCATGAACATGTACACATTAAGGTTATTTGTTTTAATAGTTAGTTTATCAAATATGTAAACATTTTCCCTTTACAAACCACAAAGCAAAGGGACTAATAATTAACTTTATGTTGTATTAGTTACTCCCTCCATCGAAGTCATCTTACCAAAAAAAATTTTCAAGAATCAAAGTCGTCTAGGACAGGGACCATATATTTCACGTCATCCCACGCACATACAACTTCTCTCACTGGCCCAATCAATTCAACCTTTTGGATTCGACTTCTCTGACTGGCTGAATTAACTCAACCATCTGCACGTGCCCCCACACCTCGGTCACTGCACATGACCCTCAGATAACTTCGATAAATGAGGGAGTAGTATTAATACTCCATGTATAATACATTTAACATTTTGTTATTCTAAATAACTTTATGATTTTGGGCTGAAAAATTACATCTTACCAAAATTAGTAAGTTAACTTTAAGCAATCTAAACAATGTTATTACAATTAAAATTACATTATAGTGACGTGATGCATGATGAAACAACTATTTTATACAACTGTAACTGACATAGAAACATAGGACCTATAATCTTTATAAAAAAAGATGAGAATCATGAATAAAATATGCAATAAGAATTACAGTTTAAACTTAACGTGCCAATAGAAAATTGCAATACCCAGATAAAAAGCTAAATTAATAGTATTGGTTCAGGATGACACACAACGGTAGGAAACAATAGTATCCATAACGTAGCTTAGATTTCAATTAAATAAGTACCACGCTAAGAACAAATATAATAAATCTTATAAATTCTAACTAGAGGTTCTAAATGGTGCCGTCCATGTTAATCCTTTGAGTCCCACTAGAAAGAACATAAATTTTAAATCCTAGCAAGAACAAAAAAATCCAAGCATGAATTTTGTAAACTATAATAATAAGTGAGAATAATAGCCATAATATTTTTTCTATTTTATAAATAATTATCCACCTCTATGAATTTGTAAATCATATACGCCCCTGTAAATCTGCAAATCAATATACCGTAACCCGTTAATCTTAATTTCAGCAATTATGCCATTAAGAAACATGATCTAACATAAACAAAGATTTGCATCTAATTAACCAATTCCGATTCGAATACATAACACACTAAAAATTTCATCTAAATTACCACTTCTAAAATTACTAAAAAACTTAAATAACCTCTTAAAACTAAAATAATGTTTAGAGTCACGGCGGTGGCCGGCCCAACTTCTATTACCAAGAAAAAATTTAAAAAAAGCATAAACATGGTTCTATATTATCTTATATTAATGTCAATATGTTTAATTTGATTGAAGTAAACATACATATTGTGCCCTAATGCATATCAAAACACATGTATGCATGAGTATATATATGTTATGTTTCAACAATCATTGAAATATTTCCTACATTAATGATACTAAAAAATATTTAAATTATTGATCCCTATGACATTGTATAATTTATTACTTTAGAAAAAAATTAAACATTTAGCTAAAACATTTGGCATATATAGTTTTTTGACAATATAACCATTACTATGTACATAACTCTTTGGTAATAAAATTCAAACATCTTGTGAAGTCAGGAGGACTGTGCATACTACAAGTTGCTATGTATTCATATTATTTGTGATTGCTTTGTTGCAAATAGTCATTATGTCTTACGTATTATTAATCTCTTGAGGTTAGCATTTCTTTCCCTCCTAGATCTTCTGTCAATCTCTAAATTGATCTCAAGGAATTTAGTATAGGCCGGTTTAAATTGACTACTCATGTCATCGTAGTAGTTAAGAGTGAACTATTTTTAAACGTACCAAAGGAGTGCCAATAAAAGATTTAATAAGCATGAGAGTTTCAACATAAATTAAGGGATAAAAATTTGGAGCTTATCACAAAGACTACATAGCATCTGTAATGCCTATCATGTTAGAAAATAAACAAACAAAAACATAATTTTAAGATGTGTGTTTTTTATCACAGACATTAGTTAATAATAACTAATGGTTATGTCTCTTATAAGATTATATCCCGTGCGAAGCACGGGTTGATGGGATAGTTAGTATAATTGGCCGGTGTTCCAGTTCTAGTCGTGCTATCAATTTTCAGTTCTCCGTCTTCCAGCAGTAGCAGTGTCGTTGTATTATCTGATTTGACAATGCCGGCGGTAATTCCAGAAACAAATGCAGCCAGTGAGTAGTATGAACATTTTTTACATAAACCTTCAAGCTTTGTCGAGTACTACAGTACCCTGTCTGAACGGATCTGCAATCCGCAATCACCAAACATGGATACTGTTGGTTTGCACGGAAACCACGCAACGGTTGCCGAAACGCAACCGGACGTGGCACACGGAGTAAACGAAAGAACCGGACGCTGGACAGAAAATTCAGGGGCAATCTGACTCTCTCTCTTTTTTATTACCCCTTGGGTGCTATTTATACATCACCGTAGACTTTTACATGGTCATTTTGACCTTGCTACTACTACAAATCCCTAGAATATGCCGATGGTCAGGGTCCTGTCCGTCATCTGTCTTGGCGAAGCCCTCTGTTCCCTAACGACCGACCAGCTGGGCTCCACCGACGTCATCTTGTCGCCTGAACCGAACTCCTCCAGGGCCCATTCGGCTGAGCCAGTACCTGCATCTAACCATTAGGGTAAGTTCCAATTTGGCCGAATGCACGCCGAAACCGAGCCGAATAAGCACCGATAGCTCAGCGCACATAACGCACGACACTTCATGCGGACCCCCTTTTTGTTTCGCTGTTGAACCACCGAAACAGCTTTCGGTCCTGATATCCACAATGCTGCGCCGATTGTCGGTGAGATGGCTCTGATGGTTGCCAACCGAAAGGAGGGGGTGTCCACGATTCGGCCGTCCCCCAACAGTAGCCCCTCGGTCGCCACACGGCTTGCCTGGTAGGCGGTGAGGCGACCGAAACACGATTTCGCGGATTGCCTAACGCCGTCCCCGAATGGAGACCGAATTAGCGCTGTTTGCTTCACTTTCCGAATTGCTGGGTCTGGAACCGTTTTGAGGACAATGGCTCCCGGGCCCACTGTTTCAGTTTTGGCGGGCTCTACTTTGCGCGGGAAAGCAGTTGCCTTGCGCACGCTGGGAGACGCGGGAAGCAACTGCCAACCGGTGCCTTCTCGGCTTCTGAGCCGCGCAACTGTTCACGGCCGCGGGTATAAGAGGCCCCCCTCGCGCGGTGCTCTTCTCACTCTTGCCAGCGTTGCCTGCTGACATGCGACCTTCCATTCGGAGCTCCTGCGGTTTCGGTCTTGATTTCGCCTTTGCCTAATCGGTAAGCATACGTCTTTAAATGTCTCTTCCGTAAGTTCTATAATCGGTGATTTGGCTGCGTTACTTTGTAATTCGGTGGCAGCTTTTTATTTCCTTATTTTCTACTTTCGTTTCTTTCACTTTTGTTTAGTTCGGGTGGTTCGCTTTTGTTGTCAATTTGGCCCATGTTATGAGTGAAGACGCGATCGCCTCCAGTTCAAGCAGCAGCGGGTCTGAGTCAGGGTCTGGTTCATATTCGTCTTCCTCTTCGAGGTCCACTTCATCCTCACCGAAATAGAACCCTTGTACTGTCGTTGCCGAACCCTTTGTCGATATAATGGATAAGGCTGGATGCTCAAAGGCAGCCGAAATTGCTGACTATCAATCGGATGCTACGGATGCCGTCAGCAATTTGGGGGCCAAAGTGGCTGAAAACGAAGTTAGCGATAACATTGTTTATGATGATGCTGGGGTGAGCAGGAAGGCAACGCGGATGGAGAGTATGAGGAGCCATCCGAAATGGCTGACGCTCTGTCCCGGCCAGCGAAAGGGAAGAAACCGTTTCGGTCGGTTTTTATTCTTGGCCAGTCTACTATGACCGAACTGCTACTGGATGACTACTAACGGGTTGGCCTGATGAGTGGTGAAACCTGCTCCAAGTGCCGGGCCCCGGGCACCAAGAGGGTTCCATGGCCAAGACCTTATGAGGCTGTTGTCTTCAGAGATTTCTTTGTAGTCGGGCTTCGCTTCCCTGTCAAGCCATTTTTATGTGAAGTGCTCAACCGATTCAACCTCCAGATCAATCAACTGACACCGAACGCCATATTTAGGCTCGGTGTTTTTGCAATGGCACTGAAGATGATGGGATGCCTGCTCAGCTTCCCGGTGTTCGCCCGGTTCTACGAAACTCATGTGCGTGGCCGATATGGCAAGATCACATCCACCGGCGAAAGGATCAGGGTGGAACATGGGGCTACAACTTTGTTCACAGCTGTGACAAAAACCTTCCCCAGCTCGCGCCATACTTTCAGAACAAATGGTCCCACAGGCAGAGTTGTTGGTTTTACATTCGTGTTTGCACTGACGAAGATGTTCAGGCTGCTGAGGAGAATGGGTTGCCGAAAGCCCACGTACTTGTGACCCAACCGACAATGTTTGCCGGGGAACGCCTGGCGACCATGGGATTGCTCGGTCCAATAGATGGCCGCTCAGCAGTGAAGTCCAGTTCACCAATATTGTGGAAAGAAAACAGTATCACGGACCCGACATTCCGTTGAACCGACCCGCCAGATTTCAGAACGACGCGGGGTTCGTTTCTTTGATGGAAGGCAAGCCAGCGATATCTGCGGGCTGTACATAACTCGGGAGCATAAGGCTCGCCAATAGCGTTTGGGAGATAGCTCTTGTTTGAATCGGGCGTTTGACGCAATGAATATAGTCTATTCCGACCACGCTGTTCACGGCCGGAAGGGGAAGAAAACCGCTGGCACTTCTGTCCAGGCTACTAATGCCACTGCTCCGGCCGAATCACGAAAGCAAAAGCGTGATATTCGATCGACGGCCGAAATAGAGCCTCAGATGTTTTGGTATGCCGCGAGCTAGCTGAAATGTCCTGGCCTAAGCCATTTCGAAGAACCAAAAAGGTTCAGATCGGCGGTAAACGTAATTATGGCGCTGTTCGCACCGAAACGGTAGTTAGACTTGTTGTTGCATTAGCCTGCTTGCATTTTTGTTTGAGCATTTCGGTGGTCTAACTCTATTCTCATGGCCATTTCAGCTTCTCTCCAGTTTGGCTACTCTTTTGGAAGACATGGGCGGCAAGAGGCCCATCAACCCCCGCGATGTCGCACCGGTGGACTTGGAGTTGAGTGAAATCAACTTTGGCGGCGGCCGGCGGATTCCGATCCCATGTAACACCGAAAGGGTTCCTAGGGCGGACCCGAGCAAGCGTCTGAGGACCGGGGCCTGTTTCGGTGACGGCCTGGGTAGGCCCACGAGTACCTCCACCTCCACCGATAGGCGCGCGGGTAAGTCTCGATTTGTCCAGAACGAATCCAAATGACAAAGGAGATGGCTGAGAACATGCTATTCAGGCACGATACCCTCTCCTTAGTCACCTCTGAGGGGGACTTTGGTGAGATGAGGGTGTATTTGGGTTCTTCGTCCTCAGACGAAGGGAGTCCAGGACAAGAGAAAGCTTATCGCCTTGCTTGTACTTTAGGGGCTGATTCGGATGCCGTGCTGGTGGACAAGGTGGACTATCGGCAGATCGGGGTTTTGCCATCCCCGGAGGGCCTCAAGTTCACCGATGCCTGCAGTCGCTCTTTCACTGCGCCCGTCACCGAGCGTAACTTGCTCAGGGTTGGGGATGATGAGATGCTCGCTGCCATCGACTACCACTCCATATCGGTGAGTGTTTACTCATTTTCAGATTCTGACCTGATCTATGACTTTCGGACGGTGCTCTGACTTGTTCATTCGGACGTCTTTCTTATAGAGCTCGGTCCTGGTGCAGTCCCTGCTTAAGTAGAGGCATGCCGATAGGGCCCTTTTGGTGAAGCGTGCGGAGGACAGGAAGAAACGGGCTAGGGAGATGGAGGAGAAGCTGGCCGCCGAGACCTGGAAGTTAGAGGCCGAATCGAAAAGTCGAAAGGAGGTCGAGGAGGCACTGAAGACCACACAGTGGGAGGAAAAACGGGGCCGGAGGGAGCTGAGCGCCACCTTGCAAAAGGCTTTTGATGCTCTGGAGAAGAACTTGACCGGATTAGGGGTTATCGCCCATCCTCCCTCTACCGAAGATTCCCTGTTGCGATCTCATGGATTTGGGACATGAATTTGCCGGTTTGAGGTGACTCGCGCCCTTATCAAGACCTTGAGGGACGCCGGATGCACTCACGTGGACGGGGTTGAGGCTGGGAATCTGAAAGGCTTGTGGCCGATAGACAACGACGCCCATCAAAGTGTTGTTAAGTTTTTTGATAGCTTCTGACGCCCCGGAGGTCGAGACCTAACACTGTATCGAGCGGCTCTCTCGGATCCCAACCTAGTGAGATTTGTATAATCGGTTGCCCAGCTTTTATGATATCGGTTGCTTTTTGAACTAACTGCTCATATTCGTTTTTATTCTTGATAGACTTCGGAAGAGAAGACTGCGATAAAGGCAACAGTGGCCGCATTCATCAGGGCCCAAAACGAGAAGGAAGCCACTGCCGATGCCCGTACTCCAGGCTCTACTCCTTCCTGCGATGATCCTCCACCGGAAGCTGCGCCCGGGACCTCCGAATGCCCCAACGCCTCGGCCACCGAGACCACTGATGTCAATGTAGGAAATGATCAGTAGTGCTTGTTTGCTTGCTCGAACTTCTTTTGTGTAAAAACTAATGGCCATCATGCCAAACCGGTGGGTGTAATGATACAAGTTTGAACTTAATGCTTTACGGTTCGCGTAGTTTCCTTCGACGGAGCCTGCGCAAGGAATTTTCGAAGAGTACCTGCTTACCATTGACTGCGGGGGGTTTACAATTCGGGGCGATACTTGGTATCGTCATCGCGTTCGGCACCCAGGTTTTGTTCTATCAGGTTTCATTAAATATCGATTAGACCGCATCTTTCAGAAGCTGGGGCTTCCTCGGTATCCAGGGGACTTCAAGGACTTGAAGGATGCGCATGGTGGTTTCGTCTTTGACGTAATCGATTGGGATCAGGAGCCTTGGCATTATTTTTCCTTGTAATTACACTCGATGCTGTTTCTGTTTTGTTTAATGTGAAGATGATAACCGTTTGATTTTCGCGAATGGTTTTGGTGTTGTCTTACTTGACGTTTAAAACCGAATAGATTTACTAAAAAAGAAAGAACGCCGTCCCCCTAACTTTTGGAGTCGAGGCGTGTGTATTTGGCGGTAGCCCCTCGGCTTACTTTGCAACCGAATAGGCTAGTTTGAAAACGCCGTCCCCTCCAACTTTTTAGAGTCGAGCAAACCGAATAGGCTATTTTGAAAATGTCGTCCCTCCAACTTTTTAGAGTCCAGAGGCGTACATTCGGCGATAGCCCCTCGGTTGATTTAGGACCAAATAGGCTATTTTGAAAACGCTGTCCCCCAACTTTTTGGAGTCAAGAGGCGTACATTCGGCGAAATACTACGGCCACTGAGACGGGGTAATGTATCAGTTTCTTTTGCTCTATTCACCATTCACATGTTTCGCAGATTACATGGTTTTGGCTTTGGCCCCTGGATTACACATTTTCTCGCGAAATAGTCGGCTGAAACGACGAAGTAGACAGGTACAACCACATGGTGACCTGGTGCCTTAGCCATCGTTTGCTCATCTTGCGGGTCCGATTTCGACGGAGAATAGGAATGCTGAGGCAGGTGTGGCCCTTTGGTCACTTGTTGCGCGGCCAACGTCAGGACTACAGATGTATTAATTGGACAAGTTGTTGCATTAAATTGGGTATTTTATAAGTTGTTGGACTAATATACACACACTTGCTAAGTTGTCACACTAAATTGAGCATTTTATAAGTTATTGGACTAATCTGCACCCACATTTTTCAAGTTGTTGTATGGTGGGTACAATTTACTCTTTATTTATTGTTTATATACAAAGGACTCTATATATATGTTATAAATCTCGCAGCTATTGTGGAGTAAATTAACCCTCCGATCCGATCGCATGTTTCGGTAAAGCATATACACGAATCTGTCTCCAGCTAGCCGAGCCAATACCAACTGAAATTTCAGTTCGCAGCTGGTCAACGATGCTGGCGAGAACCGTTCTTCTATTTTTCTCCGGCGCACAAGCCTCCGTTTTCTTTCAGGTAAGCCACCAACTCTGCCAATGATTTCTCTCCATCCACGCCAAGTACTAGTACGTCTCTGCAAATCCTTTTACATTTCCACATACTTGCGATCATAGTTCTGTACCAGTCTCTACTCTCTCTTGATTACCATGATGACGTTCATCAGCTATGTATTGTATTCCTGATTCTCTTTTTAAGACAACATATTAGTTCTGGACTTTTTGTTCGGACTGAAGGGAGTACCAGTCATATATACTCTTGAAGCTACAGTATGACCGCTTGGAGTGCGTGCTGCTTGATCCAAGTGTAGAGCCGAGAAACCTGCAATTGTCGCTTCTAGAAACCATCACGAATCATTTCTCCGATGATGCCAAAATTGGCAGTGGTGGGTTTGCAGATGTTTATAAGGTACGATGACTTTGTTCTTGATCACAGGTGACCTATGTAAGAGGTTTATGTTCATGCTGACAGTGCAAATTTGTGACTGTAGGGAATACTTCAGAGTGGGGCAGTCATGGCTGTGAAGAAGTTGTGCGACACTGTTCATACGGACGAGAAGAAATTTATCAAAGAGGCTTACTGTTTGATGAAGGCAAATCACAAAAATATAGTGCGATTTTTGGGGTACTGTTATGACACACAAGTTAGGATATTGAATTACGAGGGGAAGCTTGAAGAGCGACAAAGATTACTGTGCTTTGAGTTTCTGCCCAATGGGAGTCTTGACAAGTATATCACTGGTACTTTTTTTTTGTGCTTTATGGAAAAACCACAAAACCATGTAAGTTCAATGCCTCTTCTTTTCTGTTCCTAGCATTCCAAATTGTTGATATCACTTACCGTTCTGTTTATACAACTTTTCTTCCCTCGTTTTCTTTTGTAATGCGAAGGAAGTCAAGGGTGGACTAGTGATGATGTAATGCAAAGGATGTGAAGGTTATCCTAATAACCACCCCGCGCTCCTCTAATTAAAAAAAGTTTCTCCTCACTTTGCAGATATATCTGGACGACTTGAATGGAGGACAAGCTATAAAATAATCAAGGGAATTTGTGAGGGTCTACATTATCTTCACGAAAATAATATAGTTCATTTGGATCTTAAACCTGCAAATATTTTGTTGGGTGATGACATGGTGCCCAAAATTGCTGATTTTGGCATCTCAAGGTGCTTCGATGAAAAGCAAACCAGGGCTTTAATGTCAATGGCGTACGGAACACTGTAAGCTGGTTGCATCTATCTCTGAAAAAGCACATTTTATATTTTGAATTCAGTTCACTCTAAGTTGCTCAGATCAGAGTTTTTATGCAGGGGATATATGGCATCAGAATTCCATAATGAAGAAATTACTATTACATTTAAGTCAGACATATATAGTCTTGGCACTATAATCCTAGAGATGCTGACAGGACGTAAGGGGTATCCTGACATTGATATTGTAAGAACTGTCTGTCCTCACAAAGGACCATGCAATGTTAAAAATTAACATGTTACACTATTACAGTATTCAAAGGCGTCTCCCTTCTTTTTTATATACAACTGTGATAATGAAATGCACCTAGAAATAGAAGAACATGGTCAGAGCATACCTACATCTAGAAATGGTCCTAGAAATAGGTTTTTAGATACAGTTAGTGTCAGGTTTTTCGGTCAGGGGCCTGACATGGTAGCTGCGGACGGCGGCTAGGGCAGCGGCGGCTGGTGCTGGCCGGCTGGGACCGGTGTGGCTTGGCGCAGCAGCTGGTAGGCGGCGGCTAGGGTGGGAGGAAGAGAGAGGGCGGCGGCAGTAGCAAGAGAGAGGGAACAGGGAAGAAGCTTTCGCTCTTCTATTACTTGATTGATGCGACTACATCTCCCCTAGTATTTATAGTCTTTATTTAATGAGACTTTACTCATAAGGAAACTAGGAGATCCTTATAAGGTATGGATTCTCCTTTCTTATCTTTCCCCATCCTTTGTCACGTATGCGCCCGAGGGCGCACCCCTCGGTCCGTTGCTTGCGGCGACATGTCCTTCTTGGGGCCGAGTTGGCCCATTTTCCTCGCTAGGGAATACAACCCGAGTTGGCCTGTGTAACACCCCAGACGCCACAAAAGCCTAAGATGTCACTAACGTCCCTTCCCACAAGCCCGAGCAAAAAGTTCGGGAACAAAACCCAACATCAAAGTAAAGCGCAGAAGCTATAACAGGAACAAAACTATATGATAAGGTAAAACTCCAACTTAAAACTTTGAATTAGACTATGAAAGATCCCCACGAAGATTAAATAAGTTTATTACACCAAGCCAAGAGTAACATGCTTATTATTATATCTAAAAGTGGTAGAAAGTGATGATGTGCTGCTAATTCCCATCCCTTCGAGCAAGCATCCAATCAAGCACCTAGAAAGATATATAAGAGCTGCATAAAACAGCACCCAACATGTCAGGAAAATATTAGGGCCCACTTACAAGATCAGAACCCCAAACCTGGCAAATTCTTTTGATTAGTCGATAGGTTTGGGGTTCTGATTTCGTAAGTGGGCCTTACTGTTTTCCTAACAGGTTGGGTGCTGTTTTACGCAGCTCTTATATATCTTTCCAGGTGCTTGATTGGATGCTTGCTTGAAGGGATGGGAATTAGCAGCACATCATCACTTTCTACCACTTTTAGATATAATAATAAGCATGTTACTCTTGGCTTGGTGTAATAAACTTAGTTAATCTTCGTGGTGATCTTTCATAGTCTAATTCAAAGTTTTAAGTTGGAGTTTTACCTTAACATATAGTTTTGTTCCTGTTATAGCTTTCGTGCTTTACTTTGATGTTGGGTTTTGTTCCCGAACTTTTTTGCTCATGCTTGTGGGAAGGGACGTTAGTGACATCTAGTGGCGCCTGGGGTGTTACAGCCTATGACAGTACCGCCCCTACTCCACTCAGTGCATCCTCTTGCATCGTCGGGTGACAAGTCCCTATCTTGTGGCACCAGCTATAGGCGACATGTCATGTGTCCTTTCACAGGGTCTACCAGGTTGATGTTGCTGCGCATTTGTAGAAATATTGGAGATTTGTCGATGTAGCTGAAGGTGAAGTAGGGGTATAGGTGCTCATCGTTGGTCCAGTTTGCACGTCTCTATGTGCCGCTAGAAGTAGAGGACATGGAACTTGCTTCTGAGGCAAAATAGATCAGAAATTGAGTCATCTTCCCTTGGCATTCCTTTTCCTCAACCAGCACTGCACTGACTACTACCTCCGAGGCTACTAGATACAATAGCAATTCGGCTTTTGGAGATGGCTTAGACAAGGTGGTAAGCTTTGTGAGGTAAAGCTTTAGATTTTTGAACGCAATTTTCTGTTCTGGTCCCCACTCGAATTGATCTTCGGCTTTGAGCACCCGAAAGAAAGGAAGGCTCTTTTTGGCTAACCTTGAGATAAACCGGCTGAGTGCTGCTACTCTGCCTGTTAGCCGCTGAACTTGCTTTCGGTTTGGTGGGGCATCATATTAATGATTGCTGCTATCTTTTCAGGGTTTGCTTCTATTCCTCTAGCCGATACCAAACAACCCAAAAGCTTGCCTTTCCGAACTCCAAAAATGCATTTGTCCGGGTTCAACTTGAGCCCACTGGCCCTGAGATTGACGAATGTCTCCATGAGGTCCTCGATGTGGGTTTCCTTGATGTTACTTTTGATGACAATGTCATCGACATAAGCCACAAGATTCTTCTTGGATTCTGCTCTCTCGAAACCTCATCTGTCATTTTAGAAAAGGTTAGGCCTGTGTTTTGGAGCCCTTTCGGCATGCGCTTGTAGCAATATGTGCCACCCGGAGTTATGAAGCTGGTTTTTTCTTCGTCTTTTGGGTTCAATCGAATTTGATGATACCCAAAAAACAATCCAGCAAGCTCATCATTTCGCAACCTGCTGCGATATCAACTAGCATGTCGATTCTTGGAAGTGGATACGGGTCTTTCAGGCAATGTTTGTTTAGATCTGTGAAGTCAATGCACATTCTCCATTTTTTCCTCTTCTTTTTTACCATGACTACGTTTGCTAGCCATTCCAGGTATTGGACTGGCCGGATCACATCCGCATCCAGTAGTTTTTGCACTTCGGTTGCGGCTGCTTTCGCTCTTTCATCGGACATTTTCCTCAGCTTTTGCTTTCTGGGCCTGGCTGTTTTTGAAACGTTCAGGCTATGCTGTGCCAACTGTCGGCTAACTCCCTACAAATCCCCAGTGGACCAAGCGAATACATCTTCATTCTTTGCTAGGAAGCGCAAGAGTTCCTTGCGTTCAGTTTTGGTCAAAATTACACCGATATGCACGCATCTGTCTAGTCGATCCTCACAGAGCAGGACCCTGATGGTGTCCTCGGCTGTTGCAGCTCTTGGCTCTTTTGGCTTGCCGAATTCGGCATCATCGTTAGACTCACTGTCTGAATCTTCATCCTCCCTTTTCTTACTGTCGTTCTTGAATTCATTAACCATATTGTACCCCCGAATCGGCTTGCCCTTGATGCTCCTAGCTGCTTGCTGGTCCCCGTGCACCGATATGATACCGAAGGGAGAAGGTATCTTCATGCATAAATAATTTTGTCGGATGACTACATTGAATTTACTGATGATTCCGCGGCCGAAAATGGCTGTATATGGGTAGCCGATATCGACTATATCGAACAGTATTTCTTCGCTGCACACCTTAGTGCCTTCGCTGAAAGAGACAGTTAGCTTCTTTTTGCCCAAAGCATCAATTTTGTTACCACCAAACCCGAATAGTGCGTTCCCCGCGGGTTCCAAGGTGCGGCGATCGAGTTGCATCAGGTTGAAAGCCTTGGTGAACAGGATATCGGCAGAACTGCCATTGTCCAACAACACATTATGCAGAGTAAAGCCAGCCACGTGAGCTGTGGCAACAAATGCATCTGAATGCGGGTAATCTCTAACTTGAAAAATCACTTTCATAGAAAGATATGGGAACCATGGACCATGCAGGCCTGTTAAGAGGCACCCTTGGCGATACAGTTAATACGCGCCTGTCATGCTCCTTCCTAGCTCTTTTGCTTTGGTGCTCCAAGTTGGAACCACCTGTGATTGCAAAGATGTTTCCTTTCGACTGGAGAATAGGGTTGACAATCTACACGTCTTGAGACTTCTCTTGTTTCGACTGCGTTTGCTGATGTTGAGGAGCCTGCTGATGCTGATCGATCACTACAAGTGATGATACCGCAACCGAATGAGAGTGGCCCAGATTCTGGCCGAACTGGTGGTAATAATTAGTTGGCGGCAGCTACCAGGCATACGGGTTCTGGTAATACTGCATTGCCGAAGTCGATTGGGGCGCCTAATACTGAAATTGCTGGTAAGCCAAATTTTGGCTTGTGGTTAGGCCATGAGTGGTGTTGTGGAACATGTGTTTGCTGGATTAGGTTGCACTTGCAGCTTCATTTTTCTCCTTCTGCTCTTTCGCCATCTGGCCGTATCGGCAGTCACGTGACACATGCCCCGCATTTTCGCTGCACACAAAATAGTAGGGGACTATCTGTCCCCTTTCGCATCCTCTGTCACGGCCTCTACGCGACGGCCTCCCGCCTCTGGTATTCTGGGTCAGTGGCCGGACCTGATATCCCTGCGCGAACTCGGGTGCCAATTAAGCTGAATCATCTTGCACATTATTGACGAAGGGGCACTGAGTATTCAATTTCGAGTCTGCCGATTGCGTCTGTCTGGGAGTGCTTTGCTTGAGACTGTTCGTTGCTGCTTTTCGGCTTCTAGTGCCACATGGCCGGTTTGGTTTTCGGATGCCCCCGCGATGTCGGTTGGCTCAGCGTTGCTCTTGGATGTTGTCGTTTCGTTGAGTATATCGGTCACTGAGCGCGTAGTTTGCTTTTTCGGCTGATCTTTGGTCTTCATCATGGTATGCCCGTGCACAACCACGGTGGGCACCAATGTTGGTTCGCACAGAAACCACACAACGAACCACCCCCGGTTGCATTTCGGCAACCGGGGCGCAGCGCACGGAACGGACGGTAGAAGTGGGACAAAAGACCAGAATTCTTAGGGGCAATCCGTCTCTCTCTTTATTATTGCCCTCGGGGTGCTATTTATACATCACTATTGATCTTTACATGGCCGTTTTGCCCTTGCTACCTATTGCAAATCCCTAGAATATGCCGGCGGTCAGGGTCACCTCCATCCTCTGTCTTCATGATGCCCTCTGTTCCCCAACAACCGACCAGTTGGGCCTCATTGACTTCATCTTGTCGCCTGGACCGAACTCCTTTAGGGCGCATTCGGCCGAACTAGTACCCACATCTAGCCACAAAGGTGAGATTTATCTCTGCCGAATGGACGGTGAAACCCAGCCGAATGGACCCCGATTACCCAGCGCCCATTACGCACGGCACTTCAGGCGGATCCCCTCTTGGCCCGCTGCAGAGGGACTTAAACGGCTTTCGGTCTGAGGTCAATGATGTCAAGCCAATTATGGGTGGGACAGCGCTGCTAGTTGCCAACCAAAAGGAGGGGGTATCCACAAGGTGGGCATCCCCAATATCAATAAAGAAAGGGGTCAAACCCTATCTTCTTCCTCTCCTCCCCTCTCTCCCATGCCGCCGCCCTTGCAGCCGCGTGCAGCCGCCGTCCCACGCCGCGCCGCCGCCGCCCAACATGCATCACTACCAAAATTCATGTTGGTAGAGATTAATAGTAAATGATGTAGGTGGTCAATCAATATAGTTCAACCATCCGGCCATGATAATAGACTATCATTGTCGGGTCAAAACATCAACTGGCAGTGGTATCCATGACTAGCACTGTCAAATTGGCCCATGAATGAGCAACGGTATGTATGTTAAGTGTCACTGCCGGTTTAGATCATGACCCAAGCGCTCATGACACTAGTGCCAAATCAGTGCAAATCGGCAGTGAATTATTGCCTTGATGATCGGCCTTATTGTTTGGGTCTCCTCTCCACTGTGTCTTAGTTGTGTGCAGTTCTGGGCGATTTGGCTTTCGTTGGTGTGTCACCGAAATATAAAAAAAAATTGGTGTCCCTTGAAATGACATATTTCTGAAAATTCGACAAATTAAACCAGGGATTCAACTATTGACTAGTCAAAACTAGTAATTTGATGGCAGTTGATAACCATGGCATCTGCAGCAGCAATAAGGCAACAGGTCCATCTCGGGAGAAGTTACACAATAGAGCCAGTATGTCAGTACCCGCCGAATGCCAAATACAAAACCACGACCTCTCACTAATTTGTCGTTTCTAGCCCGGTTAATGCATTTACGGATGTACCCTCGAACCAGACGACTTTGAAGCATACTATTCCAAGTCTTCTCCATGGCCGCAAGCTGAGTGGTGAGAGCCTGAGATCCCCTTGTCAGTCAACCGCGAGTCCCAATCCCGACTGCGGAAAGGGAACTCGAATATGGGATCTGGGACGATGCTGGTGCTCAATTGATCCATCCAGCGTATCCTCGATCTCGAGGCGGCGAAGATGGAGGCCGCTCTGCTGGGCGGGCTAATCAGAGCCATCGTGCCGAAGCTCATCTCGCTGGGCCACGAGAGGTACAAGCTGCACAAGAGCGTCAAGAGCGACATCGAGTTCCTCGTCAGGGAGCTTCGAATGGTCGTCGCTTCCATTGAGGCGTCCGAGGAGCAGGGCGACGGCCACGGGGACGTGTCGAGTTTGTGGATCGAAGACCTGCGCGAGCTGGCTTTCGGCATTGAGGACTTCTTGGACAGCCTCATGTACCACTCGATCTGGAAGCAGCAGCCGGCCTCGTTCCAGAAAATCGTCGGACTCCCCAAGATCCTTCGCGCTCGTCTGCAGTTCGCTGGCGAGCGGAAGAAGCTCAGGAACAAGTCAAGGGAAATATACGAGCAGATGAAGAGATACAAGGATCTAGCAAGTGGAGGGCCGCAATCGTCTTCTGCCTCTGCGCCGATGGATGAATCGCCGTCGCAGGTATTCCATCCGCGCAACATCCTTCACACAGATCTGGTGGGTGTCGACGGGCTCCGGGCGGATCTCCTGGAGCAGCTGGCAGAAGCCACGGGGAAGTTGAAGGTGATCGCCATTGTCGGCTTCTGCGGATTGGGGAAGACTGCTGTGGCGGCCCAAGTGTACAACAGCCAAACTGGCGACGGAAGATTCGAGAAACACGCGTGGGTCTGTGCCGCTGGTAGGCGGCCGACGGAGGTGCTGGCTGACGTGTTCAGTGAACTCACCGCCGATGCCGGTTGTTCTCAGGACACGTCGACAAAGGATCGACAGCTTTGCGAAGATATAAGGAAACAGTTGCATAACAAGAGGTAACAAACTATTTTGCTTGATTTTCCTCTTTAATTTTTCTACTAGTTTATATGTCAACAGCAATTTTAGTCACACACCTCTTATTTCAATATTGCTTATTGAGTTTATATTGACAAGTGAACTATTTGACTACTATTCATTGCACATTGCATAAATTGTTTCTAAATAAAAAGCATCTCGACTAGATCTCCTACATCAAGTCTCTTTAACAGTGGTTTAGGAGTCATCTGATTCCATTTCAGCATATATTGGAACACTGCCAAAGCAAATTACCTAAAACTTTTCTATTTTTCATTCTATCCCGTCCTGTATATAGAATATTTTGAACTCTATTTCAACATCATTATAACTCAAACATCAACTGTTCTGCCACGAACAATTGAACAACATTTCAGATCTATAATTTGAATATTCAAATTCAAACAACATAAATCCAAATGTACCAAATAATCTCTAAAATACATGAACAAACATAGAACCAAATGCGTCCCATGTTCTTTTTTTTTTTGAAAAGCTCCACCTTGGCACGGCCTTCCAGGATGGCAGTTGCAATGTGGAGTACCCCGTCCCAATATATCCGACACAGTGGTTTCTGTTTCAATTTAATGTTGATGGTAAGGCGCATTGGTGTGAACTGTGAAGGGATTGAATGGGCTCAAATTCAAATCCAAATCAAAGAAGTATTGCATTGCTCTCTTATTCATTTTTTCGTTTGTTTAGCAAAGGAATTATAGGATGGGTAGAAGCCTCAACCAAATCCAAATCATGTTTTGTTGCCTTGTAACCACAATCGCATCAAATTGTATTCAGATCGAGTGTAAGAGGACATCGTATGCCTTGAGCAGCATTGGGAAACATGTTGCCTCTTTGTCCTCGGTGTCCCATCAATACTATTTGTGTTCACAAACATAATTGTTATGGTGGGCCAAGTGTACCCAGCACTTGAAGTGCACACCTGACTGAGGCGCACGGGTGATGCACACGGTGCGGCTTCGGCATGGTGACCGTGGCCATTCCTAAAATTTAGGATGATAATTTGAATTTGTTACTCAGTTTGTTACACAATTCAGTTGGAGATTTGATAGGATTTCACTATAAGCCTAAACACTTAGTTAATGAGAAGGATAGCTGGAGATTGAATTTAATTTCTCCAGCTCCCATGTGTTCCTTGTGCTCACGTCGCCATCGCACCGCCACCGAAAACCCAAAACACGACCACCCACCGCCCACGACTACTTCCTAAGAGGCGTTAGTAGCAATCATAACAATTTGGTATCGATATCAGGTCCGATGTCTAGGATTGATACCACCGCGGGGTCTTCTGCCACCGTTTTGCCCACGATCGCCGCCTCCACCGCTGCACCACCCACCCCACCCCCGTACTAACAATCACCAACCCTCCTACCTCGAGCACCTTCTAGGCTCAGCGCAACCTCAAGGCAGATAAGGTCTTGCTTGCGTCGTTCCATATGAACACATGGCCTAGCACTGGTAATACATGCTCGAGTGCGATGTCTGTGACATCTACGCCATCTCCTGGTCCCTCTTCCCTGTGCCACCAACGCTTTGGGCTGGCGCTTGGCACCAATAACCTATCTAACTTGGCGCGTCTGCTGTTCCATGGGAGTGTGTCGGACTACCAGGAGGTGTTCCAGGCCTAGATGACGCACGCTAGTCCTCTGCCCATGGAGCAATAGGTCCAGCTCTTCATTGGCGGTCTACTGGACCCCATCCACACTGATGTTGAGGGCCAGCATCGGTGGACCTTCAGCGCTCCATGGGTCTAGCACACACCTACGAGCGTCGTGCTTGGGCCTCTCTGCGGCAACTCCCTCCTCCACGTCCTCCGATTTGTCCCTACATTCTGCATCTACCTGCCGCGACATCTCCACCGACACAACAACTATCCCTCACTGCCCCTGCACAATGAAGAAGAGTCGCCATGGAGGAATTACTACCGCTGATCTCGCTGCACACAATCATCGGCATCCGGAAAGAAGAAACCATGCAAGTGTGCATCTCCATCGGCCAGCGGCGGAGCTGCGGCCCAGGCCCTAGTCGTTGGCCCAACAACATTATATTCCCCATGTAAATTTTAAGTCCAATAAGGATACAACCAAGGCCTACACCACAACCGGCCTCTCACATGTCCGTCTGTCTCCCTATCCCTGCTGCTACGCTGCACTCTGCATGAGACGTCGCGTACGCCCCGCGCCTCCGCCGTAGTCGCGCACGGTATCGGTGTTATGAAATCACCGGCGGTAAATTTGTAGTGGTCGATGTGGGGATTGCACGATGGCTAACGGATGATAGAGCAAGAAAGACACATGGGGGTTATACTGGTTCGGGCGGAACGTCCCTACGTCCAGTCCAGGCGATGTGCTGCCTGCTCTCTTTCGAGGGTATGAGAAGTTGAGATTACAAACTATGGCGAGAGAGGGTTTTCCACGGAGGAGAACCCAAGTCTCTGTGTGTGAGCGATGTGTAGTGTGTGTTGTTTTTTTCTCCTGTGTGAGGATCCACCTCCGCTTTTATAGAACGAAGGGAAGGTCTCCCTGTACATTTTCTCTAGGTGGTAGCTTATAAGGTGTCGACTGTGTGGCTTCTTCTTGGAGGGGACCCCAGGCTTGTCGTACATTCTTGTGCCCGGGGGTTCCATTTCGCTGTAGGGGCCGGCTCCTTCTCCGTCGTCGGCGGGTACTCCGTTGTCCTTTGGCTCCTGACGCCGCCCAGGCATCTTCTCCCTGTGCTCATCATTCCTTGTGCAGCGGGCTCACGCGTGCGGTGGCCGGCGGTACGACTGCATTCCCTGGTAGGGGTTCGGGCCACCGATCTGCTAGATTCCCCGGAGTCATAGCCCTCTTGGTACGGTTGCATGTGCCTTTGCCAGGAACATGCGTTGCATGTGCCTCTGCCAGGAACATGCGTTGCATGTGCCTCTGCTAGGAATAGAGAGGAGGCGTGCCAGGAATAGAGAGAAGGAGGGCCATCTCCGTTGTGAGCTTGTCATCAATATCCTGCGCGTACTCCCAGATTGCATGTGTCCTGGTTAGTGCACACGACGGGCCCTTGTTGCGGGTTTGCCTGGGGATGGGCGCACGTTACTGTCCAGTGCCATGCCTTTTCCTGGTCATGCCGCCTGCCAACCGTCTTGGCCGGTGCAGACGCATCTTATCCCGTACCGCCTGTACGGGCCTGCTTGGTTCACGGGATGGCTGTCCTTGGCTTCATTTCGAAGCTGAGATGTTGTTCCTACTTTGGTTGGGGGAGTCCCGTCCTCTCGTCGTACGAGACGGGCTCGTAAGTTTCAGGTCGGGCGAATCGGACTCACGCCAACGTTGGGCAAGGCGGAGGTGCTTGCACGTCGGAGCGGTCCAAAGCCATTTATTGGACCACTCGTGGTTTGTGTCTTTGACAAACGCGGTTCTAGGGTACCTTAATTTTGGTACTTGACACACGGCACAGAGGAGGGCAGGAGGCAAGGTCACAAGGACTTGGCCGCCGCTGCCCGCTGCGTCGCACGCCGCTGGAGCCTGGAGCCGCCCGTCATGTCGGCCGCATCCCCAACTCCCTCCGGCGCTCCGCATCCACTACTTCCGTGCAGCGCAGGGTGCTGTGACTGCCACCGTGCCAGCTGGCCGACGGTCAGCGGCCCACGCCCTCTAGGCTTCTGGCCGCGGCCAACCAACCCTAGTTGTGTGCTCGCATGAGGCCGTAACCCATCCACTAGTCTACCTTGTGACTGTGAGCACATTTTCTCCTTTTCCAATCTTTAGTGAACTTCTATTCCGATTTAGTATTTTATTTGTATTGAATTGACATTAGAAATACAGATGATGGGAAATGCAAATATACCACTCACGAGACACTGGATATTTATCTTCATCTCATAAGTGTGTTGTACAATATTCTTAGCTTCTTGTATAGGCCCTAGTCTTGACTAGAACCTGGCTCCGCCACTGCCACCGGCAACTATGACCTCATGGGCCTCCTTGATACAGGCTCGACCCACAACTTCATGAGCATGATAGCTGCTCACCGCGTTGGCCTGCACTTCCACGATAGCCAGGGCGCACTATGTGGTGGTCGCCAATGGTGACAGTGGCCCACTAACATTCTCCCCACAAGCCACCTGCAAGCCATCTGCAGCACGAAGGCCGCTCTCCTCGACCGCATGCTGGAGACATTCATCGAAATCTTCATGCCTCCGACCGGCTCCCACTGCCATGTGCCTGTGACCATTGGATCCACTTGCTGTCGAACACCGTTCCGGTGGCCGTCCAGCCATATCGCTACCCCCAGCTCTAGAAGGATGAGCTGGATGTCCAATGCGCAGATAATGCTAGAGTAGGGGATCATCCGTCCAAGCACCTCCCCCTTTCTACCTCGATGCTTTCCTCGTCAAGAAGCAGGATGCCACATGGCACTTATGTGTGCATTACTAGGTGCTCAATGAGCAAACAATGAAAGATAAATTTCCAATCCTGATGGTCAAAGAACTCATCAATGAACTCAACCACGCACAATTCTTATCAAGCTAGACCTATGCTCTGGCTATCACCAAGGTGTGTGTCCACCCCAATAATGTGGCGAAGATGGTGTTAAGATCATGTCACAAGCACTTTGAGTTCCTCGTCATGCCATTCGCCCTTCCTAATGTGCCAGTGACGTTCCAAAGCCTACTGAACACGGTACTCTGACTGTTCCTTCCTAAGTGTGTCTTAGTGTTCTTTGATGACATCTTAATCTACAGTGCATCCTGATTCGAGCATCTGCAACACCGGCGCGTCGTCCTCTCCATCTTGTGCAACACCCAGCTGCATGTCAAGTGCTCCAAGTGCACCTTCAACACCTCCTGCATGGCCTACCTCGGCCATCTTATATCGGCATTTGGGTGTGGCTATGGACGGGGCCAAGATTTCGGCCACGACATTGTGGCCGCAGTCTGCCTTCGCCCAGGTGTTGTGCGTCTTCCTCGGCCTCGCCGGCTATCAGCGCTTCATCAAGAATTTCATCGCACCCCCTCACCCAGTTGTTGTGCAAAGAGGGGTTCCTCTAGATCAAGGAGGCTACGACGACGTTCGCAATTTTCATGGTGTTATCCATGGCGCTGGTGCTCCACCTCCCTGACTTCTCCAAGCCCTTCATGGTCGACTGCGATGCCTAGCACTAGCTTCGGCGCCATGCTACACTAAGGTGGTAGGCCCACAACAACCTCAGCACCGAGCTCCAGGTTGATGATCAACTACTCCACAACACCATCACTGAGACCCATGGCTCACCATGGCACGTCGGCAGGCTCATCCTCCACGGTGACCAAGTCTACGTCCCACTATGTCCAGTGTCCTACTGGTTGTGCTACAACTCACACACATGGCCGGGCACATAGGAGTCCAGAAGAAACTTTTTTGAACGTAATGGCAGGAGCTTTGCCTTTCAATTAAGATAGAGAAAGAGAGTTTATATACAAGCAAGAGGACACTCCAAAAAGGTATTTAGAGACCCAGACGTTTGCGTTCAGCCATTGGGACTTTTCTTGCCATCTCTACCCACCAATCTCTGATATGGACGGGGTCGCTCTGGGGCTGTGACTGCGGCTCAATGAAATTTTCCCAAGAGAGTATTTGTTCCCAATCCGCCTTTGCAAATGGGCAGCAACGCCACCACCTTGACTTCGTGAGTGATCACGACTGCATTGTGGTTAACGACTTTATGCCCTCCTGCCTAACATGCCAAAGGAACAAGATGGATGTACTTCACCAAGCTAGCCTGCTCCAACCCCTTGATGTCCCATCTCAGGTGTGGTGTGACATATCGATGGATTTTGTTGAAGGCCTCCCCAAGGTGAATGACAATAGTATGATCCTCACGGTGGTTGACCACTTTTCGAAGTATGCTCACTTCATAGCGCTTGACCACTTATACATGATGACCTCCATCCTGTGCGCTATTTCTTCATCAACATCGTCCGCCTCCATGGATTTCCGGCCTCTATCATGTGCGACCAGGACCCAGTCTTCACTAGGCAGCTATGGCGTGATTGTTCAAGATGGCAGTGACTAGCTGTGTGTCAGCATTGCCTTTCATCCCTAGATGGATGGGGAATCTGAAGGGGTCAACAAGACAATAGCCGTGTACCTGTGCTGCATCATCGGCCCCCACCCCGCACCTAGCTTGAATGGCTTCTATGGGTCGGGTGCTACTACAATATGACCTTCCACTCTACGTTATGCACGACCCTGTTTTAGGTTGTCTACGGACGTCCTCCTCTAGGGCTGCTGCCCTATGAGCCACCCGTGGCTCGCAGGGCCGAGATGCCTTCCTTGCTGACGTTCGTGACCGCCTCCTCCAAGCTTAGGCTTACGCCAAGCTGTACTATGACGCCCAACACAATGCACTGGAGTTCAACGTCGGCGACTGGGTGCTCCTATAGCTTCTTCATCGAACGGCTCAGTCTCTAGTCCCTAGGCGGCATGGCAAGGTGATTCTGTGCTATGCCAGCCCTTTTCAGGTGTTGGTACGCGAGCAAACATCACCTACCGTCTACTGATGTTGGAGAACACATGCATACATGATGTCTTCCACGTCGGTGTCCTCATGCCCTTCCACACTCCGCCGTGGTGCCTGGCATGTGCTCATTCACTAGGCAGGCCTTCCCGCGGATGAAGCTACTTGGGAGCCGCTCGACACGCTCTGTGAGGCCCACCTCGACTTCTAGCTCGAGGACGAGCTGTTTACCGAGAAAGGGAGAGATGTTATGGTGGGTCAATTGTACCAGCACCAGAAGAACACGTGTGGCTAAGTCGGACAGGGGACACACACGGCACGGCTTCAGCATGGTGACCGTGGCCACTCCTGGAATTTAGAACCTTGATTTGAATTTGTTGCTTTGTTAGACAATTCAGTTGGCGATTTGTTAGGATTTGGCTATAAAGCCTAAACACTTGGTTAAGAAGGTTAACTGGAGATTGAGGTAAATCTCTCCCATTCCCCTGTTTTCCATGTGCTCTCGCTCTCTTTGGTTCAATGCCGCTCGCCAGGATGGCGACACAACCGCGCTACCGCCGAGAACCCAAAGCGCGACCACCCACCTCCCATGACTACTTCCTAAGAGGCAGTAGTAGCAATCCTAACGATAATGTTGCGGTGCCTCCTTGGTCTTATAAGGTAGTAATTTCTTGACCTCAAGGGCACAAATTTTGTGTTCCATGTCTCTATAAAAATACTGTCAGACTGGCAGTTTTAGTCCCCAGCTGCAATTTTATTTATTAATGATTACAAAATTTTAGTGATGTTTATTTGACATGATACTGTGTGGAAATAAAAAACATTAACATATATCATTTACAACTTTGTCAATAATTATCGTTGTGTCAGTTTAATAAACTCATAATCAAGGTGCTAAATTTGACTCTTTAACTATATAGATATAAATACAATTTATTCCAATTAATTTACCATTATGACAAATTACCAACAGAATGTTTTATCATACTTTTATGTCTCTATTTCATAATGCAGCCATTCATCATTCGACCTACTATTATGAAGCTACGCAATTTCTAGATCAGTTTCACAAAATTACGACAATGTGCACTCAGTTTTACAACGCCTAAGTTTCGCAAAGAAAAAAAAAAGTTTACAACACCTAAAGCTTTCTTTTTTTTTGAAAGTTCAACGGCTAAAAAATTCTGCATAGACCCACCCATCAGCCATAAATGGCCATAGAAGTTCTACAAAAGGGTATGTGGTTGACAAGTAGATCTACTAGTCCAGACATAATGTTATTGGTCCATGATACAGATTACAGAAGTCAATGTACTTTGTGATCTGTCAAAAAAGTTATTGTCCGTTGACATTTATTTGAATATGGTTGTGATCTTGTGAAAGTAAATCCATTTTTAAATTGGTGCAAGACCCACTATGTTAGATTGTTAGTATATAGCTTAGGCCCATTTAATTGTTATACGGGTTAGGTTGCTAGTAACAATCCACATGATTTGCATGCTGCACGATAAACACCTCATGTCTGATGGAAAATGTATCCCAAGAATCTTTGCTGAAAACATGGCAGGTGTTGACCGGATTCGGCGTCAACAGCAGCAGGTGACCATTTTCCCCAAATTTTTGGCTTCGATACCCTTGTGTTTAAAATCAGCTGCCACATGTGGATGCCGCATCAATGACAATGGGGGTAGTTTGGGCCTCATTTAAAGATATGATGAAACCAGCAAGCCTTGCCGCGTCCTTAGGGTGGCCACGTCGCCCGCAATTCTCGGCCGTCTGATCGGCCGGACAGACGGTCCAAATCAGTCCAGGCCATTTTTCAAAAATGTCCTCGAACTCTGGCGAAATACAACCCACCGTCCATCGTCCTCTCTTAGCTTTTTTGCAAAAAGACCCTCGAGTTTTTCCAAAATAGGACCCGCCGTCCAGGCAATTCAATGGGTCGCCAGCCACCGCGTCCCCTGTATGCGGGCCGAACTGGGCTAGATTCGGCCCAAATGGTGTTCTTCTTTTTGTATCTTTTATTAAATCCTATAGTATGTTGATTTTATTTATTTCATACAAAAATAATAATAGCTCCTAAAATCATGAAAAAATTTTAGAAGACTCCATGATGTACTCAATGTATAAAAAGTATGAAACTTGGAATGTAAAGGAATTTTGAATTATTTAGAATAACTTCTTTTAATTAACAAATAAAACTTTCATGATTCCTACACATTAAAATATTAATACAAACATTATAAAATTTATTTTGAGGATGCTTTCTGATGTTGACAATCTCTAAAAGAAGATAAATTTTAAATATTGTTGACAACCTCTAAAAACGATAATTTTTAAATGTTTCAACAAATTATTATACCATGCTCAATTAATAAATTAATTTAAAAAGAAGTTTATGGTCGATTTTTATATGAATCAAAATATATAGATAACAAAATGAAAACTCGGCAGTTAACATATACAATCATCCACAAATAATAATTTCCAAATAACAAGAATAAAAACACTAACTCCGGTCAAAAAAAAGAATAAAAACACTAATTCATTGCATAAACAATGCGTAAACTAATATATTTGTACTTTTGTGCGCTGCTTAAATGCGCAAACCAAAAGAGATATATCTGTGTTTTTTCTTTGTTTTGTCATTATCTATAACCAGCAGTGCATTTTCACAATTATTACTGTGGTGCCAACCCGCGCGCATGGGCGCGCGCAAATCACTATTAGTGGTACTAATCAAACTGATCAGTTTTAGTTTTTCAACACTGTGACAGTTCAAGGTTGATTTCCAGACTTGACAACTGTTAGGGTGTAAAACTGACTTTTCTATTAAGATTTCAAAGGGATTTCTGAAGTAACAAATTATAGTGCTTAAAGAATGGATTTATGATCTTTCTTGATTGTTTTATTTTAGGTATTTAATTGTGATTGATGACATTCAAACACAAGATATGTGGAGAAACATCAAATCAGCTTTCCCATATGATAGTGCTGTTTCCAGCAGAATACTGGTGACAACTACTATTCAATCAGTAGCTAATGCCTGTAGCTCCGCTGAAAACTATGTGCACAGAATGAGAAGACTTGACAAGGGATGCTCGAAACAATTGTTCTCCTCCAAAGCTTGCCCAAATAACAAATATTCCTATCACAGCCACAAGGATTCAGAAGCAATTTTGAGGAAATGTGGTGGCCAGCCACTTGCTCTGGTAACCATAGGTGAATTCTTGCAAACGAAGGGTTGGCCAACAGAATCTTCATGCAAAGATATCTACAACAAGTTGCATTATCATTTAAAGATTGACAGAACTTTTGAAGAAATGAAACGGGTTCTGATCCGCAACTACACCAGTCTGCCAGATCATGCTCTGAAAGCCTGTTTTCTATATTTTGGTATGTTCCCAATTGATTATCAGATCAAGAGGAAAAGTCTGTTTAGACTATGGTTAGCTGAGGGATTTGTTGATTTACATCCTTCAAATAGCACCCCAGATGCTGCGACTGCTTTTGATGTGCTCAAGGATAGGAACATCATTGAGCGTGTTTATGTCAGCAATAACGAAAACGTGAAGACCACATGCCAAACTTACAGTATGATGCATGAGGTTATTCTGCACATGCCAATCTCTAAGAACTTTGTCACATTGCTTCGTGATGAGACAACCAAAACCAAATTTGTTCGCCGTCTTTCTCTCCATAAAAATGCTGCTACAGTTGAAAACAATTTGGACGCTGAAGCTTTATCTCTCATTCGATCACTGATGGTTTTTGGGAAGACTAGTGAAGCTGTTTTGGACTTCAAGAACTATCACCTGCTGCGAGTCTTAGATCTAGAAAAATGTGATTACTTGAAAGATAAGCATGTCAAAGAAATATGTGGTCTGCTGCTTCTGAAATATCTAAGCCTTGGAAAAAATGTTACTAAACTTCCAAAGGATATTTTTAAACTGACAGTTTTGGAGACACTTGATTTAAGGGGGGTCGACGGTAGCTGAGCTGCAGGCAGAAGTCTTTCAGATGCCCTGCTTGGTTCATCTGTTTGGAAAGTTTAAGATTTCCCCTGCAGTGGATTTTCCCCCACATGGAAGAAGTGTCTTGCAGACACTAGCCGGATTTATTGCTGACCGAGAACAAGGTTATTTAAATCTTATGGATTATATGATAAAACTGAGAAATCTGAAGGTTTGGTGTGAGTCAATGGCAGGTGCAGGTGACACTAACCGGACTGATCTTCAGAAGGCCATTCAGAAGTTCATTCAAGATAAAAATGAAGCAAATAATGGCGATCGTTCTCTATCGCTTCATTTTGACAATTCCTTTAAGGACTACCTATATGCCCTGAACGAACCCTGTTATCTGAGCTCCCTGAAATTATATGGCGAATTGGATGCATTGCCTCAATTTGTTATTTCACTTAGTGGTCTCAAGGAGTTGTGCCTTTCATGTGTTAATTTTAAAACAGAACTTCTTGAAGCTTTGACTCTCTTGAGTAACTTGGAGTATTTAAAATTGATCGCTGATGACCTTGAGAAGTTCACCATAAAAGAAGGGGCATTCCCCATACTGGTACGTCTTTGTTTTGTTCTCAAACATCCAACATTTCCAACAATTGAAAAAGGATCTATGGAACAACTCAAAACACTTCAGCTGCTCTGTAAAGATCTACATGGCCTTTGTGGTATCACAATAGAATATCTGGGAAATCTTAAGGAGGTGATTCTTGATAACCAAGTTCATCCAGATACATGGGGACAATGGGAAGAGGCTGCAAAGAAACATACAAAAAAGCCAAAAGTTTTTCCATTCAAAACAGCTGAATCTTCAAAGGCAGACAATAGCACAGACTCACACTCAAATTCCAATTCACGGAAAATTGGGTTCCTCTGATAAGCCAAAGCGGCAGTACCGTTCTACAGATATGCATAATCATGCTTTCAAGATTGCGAAAGTTTCAGAAGATTCTATTTCAACTGAGTTGTCAATTACCAGGTACGGCTTGGTGCCTTAAGATTTTTGTTTGGTTCTTATTGAAGGGTAACTAAGGACAATCTTAAAAAATGAAATTGAAAAAGGAATGTATGGTAGGTTTTTTTTTTAACAACAAAAGACCGTCCAAAATTTATTTATTGGTTGTCACATCGCAAGATTTATTTGGAGAGTTGTTGAAGTAGCTTTTGTTTTATGTTCATCGACTAGAATGACAGACTTCCTAGGAGTTTTGGCTTCATCAAGTCGACAGCAAACTATGTTCTTAAATTTATGTCGGAGAAAGTGCAATTGTTTAGTCTATTTGGTTGAGCTGAAATGATGTGGTTTTTATTAAAAAAAGTGTAATTTTGTTTGCAGCTTATTTCCAGAGAAGACTTTTGATATCTTTGCCAAGCATGGATGGCTGTAGCATAATACAATTGTTGTCAACACTATGCCTTATTTGTTACTGTTGCTTTTTGGGAGCATGTTTTTTAGTTAGAGCCTAAAACTATAATAAAGATTGGTTGTGTGCATAACTGGTGCAGAGACCTGAATATTTTGTTTATCTAAAAAAGACACTGCAAGGATGCTGGTCCTCGGTATGTAGCTATTAATTTGTTTCTTATTGAGTATAATTTTTCGGCCCGTATGTCTGAGGGCGCCGAGTGTGGAATGTCCCAACATTTTGCATCACTAGCCGTTGGCAAAATTAGAGGATACGCAACTTGACTGTTTTTCTAGTAGTACATTGTGATAGTTGTAACTTGTAACACCCCAGGAAAAAAAAAACAATAAAAACATCCTTCTGGAGTATTACCACACTACACAAAAGCAACATAGTATGCAGAAGCTACCAACGTCATCTAAATTAAACATTAAATTAAGTCTTCTTCGATAACATAAGAACAGGCATCCTCAAAACTAGCTAACGAACTCAGATATTTGTTACTACCTACAAAACTATTCTACAACCATCTAACATGTTACAAAAGATGTGATTGACTGAAGTGTTCAACATGCGTGTATGCTACTCCCATCCCGCCAAGCATCCACGAAGCTCAAGTACCTAAGATGGGGAAACAAGTGCATGAGGTTTATGGGAAAGCTCAGCAAGCAAACTGCCTTAACGGAGTTATTTAAATCACAAGTTATTTAAGCATCAAATTTAAGTAGCACAATAAAAGATACATCAACTGCTTCATCAAATATAAATGTACTTCAAAAAGTGCAAAATCAATTTGATGCAACGCAATGCAAATGCGACCGATGCAATGCATGCATATGCATGACTTCACTTCTACCCACACATCCCAACAAAAGGGTGTGAGAGCTGCAACCACAAAGCTCATCAACGTGCGTTGCTGTACCGGTACTTACCGCTTCAATTTGCTACGGTTTCTTCAATGCATATCAATGGGAAGAGTGCAAATGCAAAAATTGCCATGTATCCACTTCATACTTCAATACTAATACCACCAGGTATAAAACCGTATAATTTAAATAAAGCATATAACTTCAACTTTCAGATTATATAGCTAGTGTGAGATATGAAAAATTTAGTGGAGCCAACTCGAATAACAAAGTCAAAGCATGTGGACCACAGTACCTCGTTTACTTGCCTGCGATGAAGAAGAAAATGTGATAGACATGTTCCAGAGAACTACCACTTGTTTTAGAACAAAGTACTCAAAACAAATACTCCAAATATCACTTGAAAACAACGAAGAAAAAGGTTATTACGTCCAAACAAACGATCAGTGAAAGAAACCCCCTCTAAGCCCCTGGACAAACAGCAACAGTGTTGCTTGTCTTTTTTTGTACCAATCAAATATATGAAGGCTACGGTAGAAAACAAATACACTTTTGGAATCTACACAAGAAGGCCTACAATTTTCATGAAGAACTTATATTTTTCCATGCCTTTAAGATGACCAAAACTGCAGTTACAAACAGGCTTCAGAAACTGTCTAGAAATTGAGACACCAGAATTCATATTTTATATAACTCCATATCCATTGTTCAAAAATTATGACATTTCACCAGTTAGCACGTCAGCCCATGATCTACACTTTCATATTACTCACATTAGCAGATAGTCAACAACATGGCCCAAATAAGAAGCAAAGCATGACTAAACATTCTGCTGAGAAAACAGTACATCTAACTTCGAGAATTTACATCTAGAGTTCCTCTTATCCAAAAGCCATGATTGTTACCAATCCGGAAACCTTATCAAATGACCTATGACCTTTATTCAGATCATAATTTTCAATTCGGCTAGGAAGTGGTTGTAAATTGAGTCGGCTGTAAACTACTATGAAGTTTCGACAGACTTGTATTGTAGATTTCGGAATTTCATATCTCCTAAACCATTTGGAATTAAATAATGAATTTGGACTTCGTGGAAAGATATCAGAGTTATATACAACTTCTTAATTCAGATCAAAAATAAATTCGGCCTCTAAGATATCCAAAACGGTCATAATACAGAAACAACTTGATCTGCGAACTGCAGAAACACATGGATTCGAGGTATACCATGAAAGGTCAATCCTAATCCTTTTCTACCACGATCTACCACAACAAATCCACCTTAAATCAAGTGCTGTGGAAAAGGATCGAATCTCACCTAGGGTTTCCCTTGAAGAACAGCAAGAAGAAGTTGGGGAAACCACTGATCTAGCACCTCTCCTTGATCCTCTCGTCGCCCAGGATTCAATTCCTATCCGCCCTCAAGTTCCTTGCACTAATGGAGAGAGAGACTAGAGGAAACCAGGTGCTGCCTTGGTGGATGGACAAAACGTCACGTAGATGGGAGGAGAAGGGGTAACGGCGGCGGTGAGAGGGGAGGGGCGAGTTACTGTAGCACTGGGTTGTCTTTATTTATTTACTATTTTATTAATCTCATGCGTCTGATTCATAACTTTGAGATCCAAACTCCAAACAAGTCCTATGAGTAGTCAAATGGTTTCATTTTCACAAGATTTTTGCATCTATATGAACTCTGATTGGCCATAAGAATTGTTTAGCAAAAAGTTGAATTTTCAGTTTGTCCTTAAATCCAATCAACCATTGCAAAAAAAAAAACACTTGATCCATAGTTGAACAAACCCATATTACTGGCATGCATTTTCACACCCTAGCCCGTTAGAAGCACGTAGAGTCGTGAAGTTGGCCTGTAGCTTATCTGTGGTTATGGTTGGTGGGTTTAGTACCACCTTGAAAGTTTAGTCAAGGGTGAGGGTAAGCTTATATGCCTTGTCATTCCAAACGTATCACCGCCAGGTTAACCCTTTTGCACGAAGTGAGGATGAAAGTGTAATCGAGGTGCTACGCGTATGCAAGCCCGTTCCACATGCACTACTATAGATTACTTAACCTGTGCCGATTCTAGAGTGCCGGATTTTAAACCGGCACTGATATGGGGCTGGCATCAGTGGCGGCGCTTTTGACCCGGCACTGACGAGGGTTTCCAGGAATTACGAAAAATTACAGAAAAGATAGGAAAAAAATTTTCAACACGGCATTTTTCGTGTGAAAATCACGCGCTTCGCGGTTTGTAGAATTCAAACCTGCTACCTCCCCCTCGCGCGCCCCCTGCTCTACCACTGCACCTCTTAGTCATTTGTGTCTATATTCCATTTTGGTTCCCCACATATTATATCAAACCGAGTGTAGTTTGCTTTTTGGAAGCCCTAAATGAATCCAAATCAAAAAGTTATCAACTATAAAGTTTTATTACTTTTTAAGATCCACACTTTTCGTTTAGGAAGTTTTTCCATCCGAGGTCATTTATAAAATTTGAATTTCAAATTTGAGAAATTCAAACGCACATTTAGCATGGCAAGATGGAATCAAATGAAAAAATTTTAACTATAAAGTTTCATAACTTTTCAAGATCTACAAACACTATTTGGGTGTTTTCCCATCTGAGGTCTTTTGACAAAGTCATATTTTGAATTTTTAAAATTCTGTCGTAGTTTAACATGCAAAATGAACTTAAATGAAAAAGTTTTCAACAACAATATTTCATACCTTGTCAAGATCTACAAACCTTATTTTGACCATTTATTCATCTGACGAAGCAATAATGTCGTTGTTCACAAAATCAATATATCACTGATATGGTTCATAGAGTCCCTAAACTATAAGAGAGATATGTAAATTTTGTGAACAATTTTACTTTTACTTTATCATATGCAAAAATGACCAAATTAGGAATTGTAGAGTTATACAACTCTTATGTACATGACTTCAATCGAGACCTCAACCGAGACCATTTGATGTTTCAAAAATGTTGTTTAAACTTATGTAGATCTATGAGCCGGCACTAATGACCCACATCAGTGCCGGTTCGTGTTACAACCCGCCACTAATAACAACGTCAGTGTCGGTTCGTGTTACGAACAGGCACTGATGTGTCTATCCATTATTAGTGTCGGTTCGTCTTACGACCCGGCACTGATGACCCATTATCAGTGCGGGGTCGTGTTACAAACCGGCACTAATGACCCGAGAGACACATCAATGCCGGTTCTAACCTTATATTGCCACATTAGTGCCGGTTCGTGTTACCAACCGGCACTGATGTACCAAAATAGGCTATCAGTGCCGGTTCTTTAAATTTTGGCACTGATGATGCCGGCACTGATAAGGTATTTTGTAATAGTGATGCAAAGTGGGTCATATAAGCAGTTTTTGGACGCCGAGTGTTACAATAGTCAACTGGCCAAATTATTCTCTCCTTGCTAGCTTAAGTGTCAATAGTCGTTCTGAGAAGTCAAATATTTTTAATTTTGACCAAATATATAAAATAAAATATTTATATTTAAAGTATACTATTAGTTTCTTTAGATAGATATTTCAACCTATTTTCATAAATAAACTTACTTGATGATACAAATATTGATAATATTTTCTACAAATTTAGTATTAAGAAAGTTTAACTGGCATGGATACTAATAACTAGAATATAGCAAGGGTAAGTGGTAAATGATATGAGTCATGAACAATACCACACGTATAACAGGACAAATCAAGGTTCCTATGTACTTCTCTGTTACTTAGGTTCTAAGGTAATAGAAGATGGATAGACATAGCAATCACACAATGACACTTGATTACGTACAAACATTATGCATATATATTTAGTATATTGTGCAGCGGTGTTGATATGAAATCATTTCTGTGACATAATGATTGCTTTGCACATAGTAGATGGTGCATAGGCCACATCATTTAAAAATTTGAGATGTGGACAAACAAGCGAATGACATGTGTACAACCCAAATCCATCATGCGACATGCTCGAATAAAAAAGACGTGTGGACAGTTCCCACGACATATTGGCCAGTAAAACCCGACACGTGTACGTACACGATAGTGGCACGTGGTCCAGTGAAAAAATACACGTGTGATGTGCCGTCATGCCATGTGGACCAATAAAAATGCGACACTTGGTCCAATAAATGAGCAACACGTGCTCCAACCATAATATGACATGTTTTGAATAAAAAAGAGACAAGTGGAACAACAACGCAGAGGCACGTTCCAATTAGAACAGGACACGTGCAAGAACGGGATTGGTCCATGTCAGCTGACAGTTCACTAGCGGCTAGCGCATCTCCAACAGAAGAACTCACTAATGTGGTAGACCTGGCCCAGGTCTATGACGCTCGAATTTTAGTCATAGAAGTAATCACTTCTATGACGCCTTTTTAAAGATCATCATAAAGCTTCATATGTGACATGACTTTCACGGCGGTTGTTTTTTTTCATGGATTCGTCATAGAACACAAATACTAACGAATTTGACACTTTCCATGATGAAAATATATCATTATAGAAGGTCAAATATGTACTAATGACGGTCAATCAGCTATAATTGCCGATTCAAAGCATAGCACATAGCCAAGGGACATATCTAACTGCAAGCGAAGCATTATCAATCTCAAGTTTCCAACCTACAGTGCTAACAGTGGGGTCGATCTAGCTGATACTGCCATGATAACAATTCTATATTACATTTGATTAATTAAGCCCTACTTACGTCTAGACGTGTGGACCACATGCTATCTTCGATCAAGATTGAAACAAAACAACAAATAAGGCCGGGCCCATCGTCAAAGCAAGACTAAGCACATCGTCAAAGCAAGACTAAGCATGAATAAAGCAACAAGACGATATATCTAAGAGATATGATGCCGATCTATCGCTATCTCAATGGTGATTTTTGCCATAAATAGTAAAAGGACTAAGTATATTAATTGCTCTTGGCCACCACTGAAACTAATGAAATTTCACTGAAATTTTGAACCCAGCTGGTGACACACCAACCCGATTTAACTTTACTCTTCCTCTACCCAATCAATCCTTCTTACATTCATGTAAATAGGAAACCTCGGATGTTTGCGTATGGCACTCTCGATTTCAGATTCTGCAGCCTTCTTGTCAGATTCTTTAGCACCATCTTCTGCCCCTATTTTTACAGTCATCTCCTTAAGTTTTAACAAGTTTTGAATGCCAGAATTCATATGGTTATACTTCTCATCTTTGTGGACATTGAAACGAAGCTTCAGCCTCTCAAGATTGGGCAGCGCTTTTTCCTGGAAGGACAGGAAAAGTGCACCACATGTGTATTTGAAATACTTGAGAACTGGTAATGCCCCACTACTGAATACAACATGTTGTGTACTGGGTTGACGAATATACAACGAGAGAACAGTCAGACCAGGTAATCCTGTGAGGGCATCTATATCGTTACTCAGCAATACTCTGACCACAATTTTCAAAATGCGAAGCTTCTGAAGTTTCCCAACCCACTCAGGAAGTCTGGAAAAGATGCAAATAGGTGGCAGAATCTCAAGTCTTTGAAGAAACATTGGAGTGGACAACATGGCAGTTGAGTAATCAACGAACATTGGCATGCTTACAGCACCAGGAGCCACTGTTAGAGACCTGAGGTTGGTAAGTTTCGGAAGAGAAGCGGCAAGAACTACAAACTTTCTCTTTAGATGTGCATCAGACAGTGCTGTGGAACAGGTGATATGAAGATCCCGAAGATTTATCAGCTCACAAAGGCTCCGTACATTGCCTTCAGAGTTGTTACGAAGGTCGAAATATTGTAGAGTTTGAAGAGAAGTGACACGGCCAATCCCTTCAGGTAGTATTGCCTCATCTTGAATACTCAAATGAAGTAAGCCTGGAAGATGAACAATATCATCAGGAACAGTCCACACTCTTGCATCTATTTCCAGTGTTTCCAAAAATTTTAGCTCCTGTATCTTGGATGGTAATTCTACTAACAAATCACTTGAAATCTTCAAATATCTCAGAAGAACTAATCCAGAAATTCTTGATAGCTTGAGACTAATGCATTCATCATTATCGTCCCAAAATTCAAGGATTAAAACCCGAAGAAGCCTAAGTTGTGCAACAGAAGGCATACACCTGGGGAGTCCAAAAAAAGAAAGTGAGCGGATTTGAGACAGTCTTATACCCTCCAGTTTGGTTGCGTATTGGGCACAACTGAAGTGGAGGGACAATCTATAGGCCTTCATGAAAAACTCAGTAACAGTTTGAGAGTAATCCACTGCAGTTGTAAAATTCTCATCTCTGGATTTGTGTATAATAAGATCAAATACAATATGGTGTACCGTGCATGACCACACCTCACCATTGTCCATAATTTTCTCTGGTTGGATCATTCCCCTGTTGACTAACTCAGCAAAATAATTTTCTGCAACTTCTTTCCCTTCTGTTGTTGGAGTAATAAAACCTTCAGCTATCCACTGCTTTAGCAAATCAACCTTCCTGATTGTGCACCCCTCTGGATACATAGTAAGATACAATAAACATGTCTTCAAATCTTGAGGAAGAATATTATAACAAAGGTTTACTGTTCCTTTAAGCAACTCATCCAAAGTAAGATTTGCCAGATCAGAGGAAAAATATTGCAGCAGATGGTGCCATAGATCTGAATTATCTGGTTGGCTTGCAAAAAGACCAGCTATAGTGATAGTTGCTAATGGCAACCCAGCACATTCTCTTAATATTCTGCACGAATCGTCCTTCAACTGATCATTGCATTGAACATTAAAGGCCGACATTGTATCAAAGAATAACTTTTCAGAGTCCTGACTGCCAAGAGGTTTCAGTTCAAACACATCAATACAGTGATAGCTACAGAATTTGGTAGCTACATCTTTAACTTCACAAGTCATCATGATTCTGTTGCAATTATGACCCTTTGGAAAAGCACTCTTGATGATATCCCATACTCGTGCTTCCCATAAACCATCGATTACAATAAAATACCTGAGAAATAGTTTAGTATGTAAAGTTGTACTTTTTAGAAAAGTAGATCATGAAAACTTGTACGAGGTGTATGATGTGTCAAAACACTATCTTGACTGTAAATTGCCAAGTATGTATTTCACAATGAAGAATATGTAGTAGTATTTAGAAATAGCCAAACATGTTGTTTCCTATACAAATACTCAAATACAAGTGTCTAAATTCAAATTTTGTGTCTCCTAAGTAACCTCTAGAGCTAATAGTTAGTTGTAGTCCAGGGAACAAATAAAAATCATACCTTTTATCTTGGAGGTGCTTCCTTATTTCATCAATGATATTTGGCACTGAGCAGGTATCAGAATTTTGTTTGGGTCGCTGAATTTGTGAGAGTATTCCCAAAAGAAGTCTGCTCATGTGAGGCGTCCGTGACACCCGGACAAAAGCCCGACACTCAAATTGACTCCCCAGTTCACGGTACAGTTCTTTAGCAAGGGTGGTTTTGCCAACCCCTGCTGGCCCAACAATACATAACACTTTCAGCTGCTCTGCTCGGGCAGTGAGCCACGTTGTAAGTTCATTCCTTGGGGCATCAATACCAACAAGATTGCCAACAACTTCACGAGCCTCTGGAATCCTTCTGTTACGCCCAGAGAACAGAAAACTTGGATTGGAGATGCAGACGTCGAGCTCGTACCTTTGGTGCCGTTCGCTCGCCTCACACAGCAGAGTCCTGAGCTCTGTGACCCTAGCAATCCTATTTAATGGCTTAACCATATTGGGAAGCCCTTTAATCTTAAGTCGGGGAACCCTGTGGCCATGGACTGGCCTCACTCTCACCTTTCCATTGCCGGCGACGTGCGGCAACATCATGGTGTCAATGGCATCCTCAACGTCATACGAGAGTTCACGGACCTCATGCATCCAGTATTTCCCCTTATTGTTGGGGGAATCCACCATCGACTGCTCCACGAGGGTGTCGTTTATCTCTTGCAGATCCTCCTTGAGGAGCTGGATTGCGTGCTTCACTGACCTCTGGAGTGGGTACTTGGGAGTCAGCAGCAAATCGACCTTTCTCAGAAGGGGACCCATGGCACCCAGAGAAGAACTCACCGGCGTCTCCATTGTGCCCCCGGAGGGATTCATCGTCACCTGAAAAGCACAGTAGAAGGTGCCGCTTAATCCTCTTTGCATTTATATGCATGACAATTTTTTTTTTGAATCGAGGATTGCTCCTCATTCGCATGCACTTTGCACGGAAATACGGTGGGCACTGGGTTTTGAACCCGGGGTGGCTGAGAGCACAACTTTATGAGTCAGTGCTACGGACCAAACGAGCACTTGACAAATGAAAATGCATTTGGTATGCATGCCACTTATGAGTAAATCTTGCCAGGATGCCATACATTGTGGATACCCTCCTACTCACTGCACGATTATATCATCACATATAGTTTTTAAGGACAAAAAGAATTAAAATCACCTTAGAACCAGACGGCAAATTGGCATCGAGATCTCCAATGCAGACGGCATGTGCCCTCTGTAGCGACTGGCTGATCTCAGTAGGTGACTCTTGCATCCCAGCATCCATTTGCACCCTCTTTGTTGAAGATGGAGACATTTGTCCCTCGGGCTCCCAATCTTCGGACGTGTTTCGATGATACACGGAGACGGAGCCACTGTCATCACCCGCCTGTGGAATGCCAAGTGGTTCAGTTTTGCCGCTAAAATGCATTTGCAGGTAGCAAAAAGGTGGCGGACGTGATTTGTGAACGTAATTCATGGTTATTTAACCACTTTTTGTGATTGCAGATGCTGGTAATTTAGACGTACATTTGGGCGAACATTTAGTTTTTTAAGAATGACAAAAGTTATAATACAGATGCAATTTTAACGGGTTACGTACTATCTATCATAAGTCAGAGCTAAACTTAGCTGGCGTCGGGCGGGTGGCCGCCACTTGTAGAAAACGGACCTTCCGTTTTTTACTTTAGTCCCCCGGTTGTCTTAGGCCCAAGACTACTCCAAGGATCCAAGTTTCACAGGCCCCGTTGGTAACATCAATCCGGACTAAAGAGTGACCCTATAGTCCGACTAAAGGGACACTTTAGTCCCGGTCGTCCTTTATCTCGGGTTGGTTTTACCAACTCAGACTAAAGGGTCTTTCACAGATTAGTTCAAAAGGAAAGCATCCCATAAGAGTCAGATATGTTGTATAGGTGGGGTAGAAAAGTACGCACGAGACAATCCATGAGGTCTTTGGTTAGAGTCCCACGTATCACAGAGTGCCCCCAACACGGCAGGCCATGGCTACAGCCCCGGTGTGGGTAGCTACGCGTGCAGTGGCAGTGGGTCCTCGTGTACAGACCTTGGTCATGCCCCCAATGCTCTAGTTGGCACGAGGCAGGTGGCCACACCCATGCCGTAGCGAGGGTGCACTCCCTCTCCACCACCTTCTCCAAATCCGGCGGCAGAAACCTTGTCCCCCTCCACATTCAGCAACAACACTGCCTCCACCTCCACCTCCACCTCCAGATCCAATGGCAATGCGTCCGTTGCACACACAGGATCTGCCGACAGAGGCGACAACATGACTAGCGGGTCCCAGATCAACAGCACGAAGCCTACTCCCTCCGTCCGAGAATAGATGACGTTATGGGATGCGTGCTGATCAAACTTTCTCAACTTTGATTAGATTTGTAGAAAATTCGTACAACATTTATATCTCTAAATAAATTTATTATGATAGTATATTTAACGATCTATCTAATGATACTAATTATGTATCAAAATATTAATAGTCTTTTATATATAATTAGTCAAAGTTGGAAAAGGTCTTTTATATATAATTAGTCTTTTATATATTAATAGTCTTTTAATAGTCTATCTAATCAACTTCGCCTATGTTGATTGGAAGACTTTCTTGAGTCATTTCAACATAGCCGGTCCCAAGCCAGGATAAAGGAGGAGGGTGTGTTAGGTGCGGCTAGCCAGCATTTCAAAACCAGCCACTCTCATGGATATGAAACCCACAAGAGATTCGTTGGGGCGTAACCCTCTTAGCGACGCGCTACATCGGAACCCGGGTGTAGTGTCAAATGTGCAAGGGCCGGGTCGTCATCCCCTTAGTGGCGCGTCGTATCGTGATCCGGGTACGATGATAAATGAGTAAGGGTCGGGTCGTCGCAACCTTTGTGACGCGCTATATCTGCACCCGGGTGTAGTGAAAAATGAGCAAGGGTCTTCGCACTTCCCTCGACGGGTGCGAAGGGTAAGGAAGCTAGCCAAGCCAACTAGGATTCGTCTAGGTAGCTGGAATGTAGGGTCCCTAACGGGTAAGTTAAGAGAGTTAGTCGATACAGCAATTAGGAGGCGTGTAAATATTCTATGCGTTCAGGAGACTAAATGGAAGGGCCAGAAGGCGAAGGAGGTGGAGGATACTGGCTACAAACTTTGGTACACGGGGACAACATCAGGTAGGAATGGTGTAGGCATCTTGATCGATAGGAGCCTTAAGGATGGAGTAGTTGAGGTGCGGAGGCAACGCGACCGGATTATCCTAGTCCGGTTGGTAGTTCGAGATTTGGCTCTGAATGTGATCAGTGCCTATGCCCCACAGGTAGGTCTTTGCGAGAGCACCAAGAGGCAGTTTTGGGAAGATCTCGATAGCATGGTTAGTACTGTGCCTATCAGCGAGAAACTCTTCATAGGAGGAGACCTCGACGGCCATGTGGGTGCGACTAATGTAGGTTTCGAGCGGGTGCATGGGGGTTTCGGGTATGGTAGTAGAAATCAAGAGGGGGAGGATGTTTTGAACTTCGCGTTGGCCTACGATTTGTTGATAGCGAACACCGTCTTTAAGAAGAGGGAATCCCATCTAGTGACCTTTCGTAGCGGACAACACCTGAGTCAGATCGACTTTATCCTTGCAAGGAGGGGGGATAGACGTGCTTGCTTAGATTGTAAGGTGTTACCTGGGGAGTGTGTTGTCCCTCAACACAAGCTTGTGGTGGCGGATTTTCGCTTTCGGGTACGTGTCCATCGGGACAATCGGGCCAAGATTGCGAGAACAAAATGGTGGAAGCTTAGGGGGGAAGCTGCGCAAACATTTAAGGAGAGGATGTTAGATGAGGGGCCGTGGGAAGAAGGAGAAGATGCAGATGACATGTGGCTAAAGATGGCAACATGTGTTCGGAAGGTGGCTTCGGATGTGTTTGGAGTGAGTAGGGGAGGCAAACGGGAAGCGAAAGACACCTGGTGGTGGAGTGACGAGGTGCAAAGGGCTATTAGGGAGAAGAAGGAGTGGTTCAAGCGCCTCCATCATGACAAGAGTGCAGCCAACATTGAGGGCTATAAAATAGCGAAGAGGGCTGCAAAACGAGCGGTGAGTGTAGCAAAAGGTCAGGCGTATGATGACCTTTATCAGCGATTAGGCACGAAGGAAGGGGAGAAGGACATTTATAGGATGGCTAGGATCCGCGAGAGGAAGACGAGGGACATCAACCAAATCAAATGCATAAAGGATGGGACGGATCAACTTTTGGTGAGGGATGAGGAGATCAAGGACAGGTGGAGAGAGTACTTTGACAAGTTGTTTAATGGGGAGAATGAGGGTCCTACCTTGGAGTTGGATGACTCATTTGACGACACCAACAGACGTTTCGTGAGGAGATTTCAGGAGGCAGAGATCGGGGAGGCTTTGAAGAGGATGAAGGGAGGTAAAGCGATGGGCCCTGACGGTATCCCCATTGAGATGTGGAGATGCCTAGGTGCCAGAGCAATAGTATGGTTAACTAAGTTTTTTAACCTCATTTTCCGGTCAAACAAGATGCCTGAAGAATGGAGGAGAAGTATATTAGTACCGATCTTCAAGAACAAGGGAGATGTTCAAAGTTGTACTAATTACCGTGGGATTAAGTTGATGAGCCATACGATGAAGCTCTGGGAGAGGGTTATCGAGCATCGCCTAAGAAGAGTGACAAGTGTGACCCAAAACCAATTTGGGTTTATGCCTGGTAGGTCGACCATGGAGGCAATTTTCTTGTTACGACAGTTGATGGAGAGGCACAGGGAGCAGAAGAAGGACTTGCACATGGTCTTTATTGACCTCGAGAAGGCATATGACAAAGTACTGAGAAATGTCATGTGGTGGGCCTTGGAAAAGCACAAAGTCCCAACTAAGTACATCACCCTCATTAAGGATATGTACAGGGATGTGGTGACGTGTGTCCGAACATGTGATGGCGACACCATTGACTTTCCAATTAAAATAGGACTACATCAAGGGTCGGCATTGAGCCCTTATTTATTTGCTTTGGTGATGGATGAGGTCACAAGGGACATACAAGGTGATATCCCTTGGTGTATGCTCTTTGCTGATGATGTGGTGCTAGTAGATGAGACTAGGGCAGGGGTTAATAGGAAGTTAGAACTATGGAGGCACACGTTAGAGTCGAAAGGGTTTAGACTTAGTAGGACCAAGACCGAGTACATGAGGTGCGATTTTAGCGCGACTAGGAATGAGGAGGGAGACGTTAGCCTCGATGGGCAAGTGGTGGCCAAGAAGGATACTTTTCTGTATTTAGGATCGATGCTACAAAAGGATGGTGACATTGATGAAGATGTTAGGCATAGAATTTCAGCCGGTTGGTTGAAATGGCGTCAAGCTTCAGGCGTCCTCTGTGACAGAAGGGTGCCTCAGAAGTTAAAAGGTAAGTTTTATAGGACAGCGATTCGTCCGGCGATGTTATACGGTGCTGAATGTTGGCCTACAAAAAGACGACATATCCAGCAATTGAGTGTAGCAGAGATGCGTATGTTACGATGGTGTTGTGGGCACACAAGGAGGGATAGAGTCCGGAACGACGATATTCGGGATAGGGTTGGGGTGGCACCAATTGAGGAAAAATTGATTCAACACCGGTTGAGATGGTTTGGCCATGTCCAACGGAGGCCTCCTGAGGCACCGGTGCGTAGTGGGGTTCTAAAGCGGGTCGATAATGTAAAGAGAGGTAGAGGTCGACCTAAACTGACTTGGAACGAGTCGGTTAAGAGAGACCTTAAGGAGTGGAATATCCCTAAGGATTTAGCTATGGATAGGAGCGCTTGGAGACTAGCAATTAACGTGCCTGAACCGTAATCTTTTTCTTGTACCATTTATATGTTCTTTGTTTTCATGCCTCTTTTGGGTTTCATCTCTAGCCTACCCCAACTTGCTTGGGACAAAAGGCTATGTTGTTGTTGTTGTTGTTGTAGTCAAAGTTGGAAAAAGCCGACTTCTCGGTAAGCAAGAATGACTTCTATTCTAGGATGGAGGGAGTAGCACGAGGCCTAGGCTCATGTTTGGGCAGCGACCAGTATGGCGGAGGACGATGGTGGCCTAAGTATCCACAGCCAGTCCTTGGCAAGGAGGAGGATTCGGCAGAGATGGTTTCATAGGCAGGTGTGTGTCCTATGGATAGCCTATGAGTCCGGGCAGAAGACCTACTTGGCAGTGGCGGCAACCCTAGGGGAGTGGCGGCCTAAGCAGCAGCAGCCCTAGGGGCAGCGGAGGTGTGGGAGTCCAGGCGAATGAGGATATGCTCGGCAGTAGCGTCCGAGGACTCCAGCACAGGCAATGACCATGATCCCACTACCGGCAACTGCCCTATGGACAGCGGAGGTCGTGGAATCCGGCGAAGCGGAAGCAGATCCTATCGGCTCACATCTGATCGACTAATTCTAATTGGACAATGATGACTGACGAATATGGGCTAACCGACGACATGTGGCGTCACCTCACTTGAAACGGTTGAAGATGGCACCAGCGGAGGAGCAACTAGAGGACTTGGGCCATGCCATTTGTGGGCGGGTCATGGCACCAGGTCTTTTTGCACGACCTGAAGCATGGCACAACACGAAATATTTTGAGCAGTGCCGACATGACACAAACATGTGGGCAGTGCCTGCACGGCACGAAATGGGATGTAGACACTAATACAACTACAGAATGTAATTTTCTAGCATTTACTATAGTACCTCTCATCTAATTCTTGAACAGATTATGAAAATCATTAAATCTTTCATTAAAATAGTACACAAGATGTATATACATGAGAGGAAAAATTGTAAGTGCAATCAAGCCTAATTGTGGGTTTTGGTGTTGATGACCACTTAATTAGAGGTTTAATGAGCTTTACAAGCATGACATGCAGGGAATCACTATAAAGAGGATGTAACAACGACAGGAGGGTCCCCCAATCACTTGTTAGACTACTGCCTACTCTTAGAAGGTTTACATTTCTTTTTGCATTTCAAAATTGAGTATAGGCATGACGTACTATCAAGAGGGACACTTCATCTGGACAAAATTGTGGCACCAAATGTTCATATCCTATCTTTAATATACTCATACTTCCATAAAAGAGCCAGCAAAACAGTTTTCCAATCTTCACTTTCTGGTGATTGCGAGTGCGGCACTGCCGCACTTAAGTGTACCATTGGAGCAGGGGGTATAAAATACCTTTCCTGCCCCTCCCAACGGTCACCCCTTCATCTCCAACATTCCATTCGTGCTCAGAAACAGCAGAGTTTTCTCTCTCCTCCTCCATTGGCACACCTCAAGCTCCCAAGCTAATCCATTGATTTCTCCATCAATCTTTGAGGGAATTAGTGCCAAAACTTGATTAGAGAGCAGCTCCTTTGATATCCCAACTCAGAAGAGCATTTTGTTCATGTTTTGGCCGGCGGTTGTGTTTGTCACTCTTGGAGCTTTGCTCCTAGCCGGCTAGAGCGTCGCCCAGCGAGCTAGCCAATCTTGTGGCAGCCCTGGGAGGTTTGTAACGTTCCCCTTCAGCTAGTAATCACCAACCGGTCCTTGTGTGGACACCTCAACAACGTGGAGTAGGCTCAGCCTCTTGTGGCGAAGCTGAACCACGGGATAAATATTGTCTCTTGTGCTTGTGGTGCTTCACTTGGTCTCTTTGTGATTTCTAGAGTTTGAGCCCGATCTACTTGTGTGTGGTGTTCCTACCACTTTCAGCTATCGATCTGTGATCTACAACCTTGCAGGAAGCTAAGACATTTACTCGATCTACTTTCCCTCGGGCTTATTCACCCCCTCTAGGCCTCCAAAGATCCTACAAAAATAAAACTAGCAGACATATTATGAAGGCCGTGCTTGTGCCGGCACGACTCGAACGCGTGCTTGCGTGCCATAGGCTATGCGTGGGCCAGAAAAATGATTTGCCATGCCATATCGACATAGCCTGACGTGCCTCCTGTGCTTCTCCTGCGCTTATAGGGAATAACCGAAGCGACATAGAGCACGAGACATTCGTACCATGCCGGCCCAAGTCCCACATCTAGCAGCGGTGCACTAGAGGCAGCGGCAACTTGGTGACTTCCGCCCACCAAATCTGACCGTTTTAGGAGAATGTTCGCAAGCAAGATGTGCCGAGTCCCCAATTTTGTGGAATGAGCGCTCATTATATCTATCATATCACAAATTTTTATTTCTTCTTTAGTAAGAAAATAATCTAGGTCCCAGACTAAAGTCTTCGTAGACTATAACGACATAAAAAAATCATCTAGCCGGCGCTACTCAAGAAGATAAAATTTGTTGTATCGGATAATTATACGTGCAACATACCTTTTTTGTTAAAATAAAGAGTGACTAAATTAAATAACAAATATTGATATGATATAATGTTGTAGTCAAAACGTCAAATTGTAAAATAACAACTAAAACTATTATTATGGATATCTTAATTAATATGCCAATGGTAAATACCATAGTTGAAAAAAATAAAGTTGTATCATGCAATGGTCGAGTTTGCTTACTCCAGTTGCTTGGCCGAGAGACGCTAACTTAGACAATTTCTCTTCATCATGTATGTGTGCAGGGATGTCTTTCTCTGAAGATACAATGGTAGGTCGATTGGTGAACTCAATTACAATTACATGAATAGCCAGATCAATGTACGAAACTTAAAGAATATATATCTAACATTTTAGCCTTCTCAAGAACTACAACTAGAAGAAACTGTAAACAGGTGGCCAATGATAATCCGCTGACCTTGTAAGAAGGGCACTGAAACCTCACCACCTCCCACTCTAAGAACATTCTCCTTTAGGTCAATCATGCACTGCATAGGACCGTGAAAAGCATGAGGCACAGTCATGTCAGATGCATGAAGTGGTCCAAAAATTACCCATGAAACTACCTGATGTTCTCGCAGCATATCAAGCCCAAACAGGAATTCCATATTCGGGGCATCCAATACAGTGAATGAACAAGGATAGAAGTTATTCCCGATCTGCCAAATATGAGCTGTTAGTCAAATGCATATATTGAACTAAATTGTATGATAACGTATCAAAATTTTCATAAACATCAAAGCTAAAGCATGTTTGTTCCAAAAAGAGTTTTCACATGGCTTCTACAAAACATGGGACAACCATCTTAAGTAAGGAAAAATTTAATTTATTTTTTCTTCTCGTGAGATGGATTTAGTAACAACGCTCTTCGAATTTCGTGAGATGGATTTAGTAACAACACTCTTCGAATTGCATATATAATGCAGCCATTCTCAAATGAAATTTTGTAAAACCAGTGATACCTTTATTGGGGCTACATGTATTCTTCCCAGTATCTCTGATTGACCAACTCCAACAGCAACCCCTCGGAACCGCTGATCAAGAAGCCTCAGCAACCTGCACAATGCAATACAGTATGTGATGTATCTTACATACTGCAAGCTGCATATTTCAGTTTACTGTAAATATAAATATAGAATAGAATGAATATTTTTTATTCATCGAACTGTAAAGTTTGCCTACTCCTTCTGGCCCAAATAAATCAACCTGTAGAGTTGTCCTAAGTCAAACTATTTTAAGTTTGACCAAATTTATACAAAAATGCACCAATATATTTATGACACCAAATTAGTATGACTAGATAAATCATGAAATATATTTTCAAAACTTACTTATTTGGTGTTACATACCCTTTCCTATGAAGTTGGTTAAACATAAGATAGTTTGGCTAAGGGTGCTTCTAGGAATTGATTTATTTTGGGAAGGAGGGAGTACTTGATAAACTAAGATTAACCCTAATATTACTGTTCTTCAATGCTGAAAACACAAAAATAATGGTGCTGCAAATATGAAATCTAAACAGCTCAAATCAACTAAATTATAATAATACCCGCAACGTTCAGCGCAACTTTTTGATATAATAGTCGATTGTGCCCCGCTGTCAACAAAAGCCTGCAGATGAAAGAAGAGTTAAGAAAACCTAAGCAAAACAATCCGCAGGAAGCAATCCAATATTGTGTAAACTGCAATTATTGATATATCCTAGTAAGTTCGTAAAGAGAAGACCTAACAAGCAAAAGTTTAATATGACGATAAACGTTTTATAGTTGATACATAAGCCTATCAGTTAGATGAACACCAAATTCAGAAGTAACCAGAAAAGTATATGCTAGTTTTCTTATATTTTGAATCTCATACAAAAACAATGTTTGAAGAACAGAACATTGGGACACAATTGATTACAGGCAAATGTATGCATGAAACAGTTTAATACCTTCAAAGGTACACCATTGACCTCCATATCCACATATAGCATTACCTGGCACAACAACAAAAAATGCCAATGATTAATAAATACTACAAATAATAAAACATTTGAGTAGGAGAATACTCTTTCAGGAGAATTGACAAAATAAGAGGAAGATCCTGAGAGTAAAACACACCACACGGGCAAATGATTCAGGATTGTGCTCCAATGCAGCCTCCCAATTTTCATCTATGCCTTTCTGAAATATTGAAAGATTAACAACAATATCAAATATTTGATTGAAACAAATTTGAACAGGTGGATGAGGAAGATAAGATAAATTACAGGCAAGATTTGAGACAGAATAAAGCTTTTTGCATGCTCAAAACAGTATATAAAACAAAAATCTTCTGATACCAATTCATGAATCTAGCAGAAGTAAGATGCATAACGAAAGCTGCTTTTCCTGTAAGCACCTTCCCTATGCTACATCCCATAAGCCTGCAGATTTGTTGTTTGTTTATTATTTTTTTAGTGTATGTTCAAGCCTCCTTAACACAGCAGAATGCAGATGTTCATGTAGTGATGTCCATCATATGTCATTTTACCAGTGATATATGAAAGAAAAGAAAATGTTGCCATAATCAACTTTTGCTATCCTGAGAAAAGTAATGCCTACCTGCCGGATTGCAGCTTCAATTTTCTTCTGAGCTTTGACATCAAAAGGATCAGCATACAATAAAGCCTGCAAAAAAGGAAAATGTATTAGCTATGTGACCACACTATCATTTAACAAGTTGCCAATGCAACATAGGCAACACAATGGACATGAAAAAAACAAGCCGCAAAACATTGATATGTTTCTGATAGACACTTGCAAATATGTTTTCAATGAAATAATTTGGGAAGCAGCAAGGTGACACTTTTTTAAAAAGAAAAATACATGTAGTGATTCGACAAATTTTCATGTGAACCACTGAAGATTAAAATCACAAGTAATCTATACTACTCTGTATGAAGTCAATGCATGAAAAATCAGCAATCCCGTATTTCATTTGACATGATCTGTTGCTGAGCAAATAAATTCAACAGAGATTCTCACAAGCTCTGCTTCTTGTTTACGTTTCAGTTCCGTTTGGCGGGACCGCAGGATATTCTGTAGCTGATTGGTGTCATCTCCAAGAATAGCTTGTGCTAATCGAGGATCATTCTGCAAATAACGGAAACAGTGTTCTCAATGAGCATGCTGGCGGCACCTAACACACCTTGGTAAATAAATGAGCCACAAGAAAAGTTTACCTCAAGGAGCTGTGCCATAAGGCGTGAATCAGCACGAGCATGTTGTTGAAAAGCTTGAGGATTCACAGCAGTTCCATCACCATTTACCCTTAAACCATCCTGAGATTGCCTGAGATTTTCAACCGAAACAATTAATTAGGAGGAAATTGGTGCTTTGGTGGTACCTTGAATCTCGAGATTAGTAGTTAAGCTAAGAAAAGGTCCTATATGTCTTTGGATATGGTGACAATTTAAAGTTTTTAACAAGATAAACTAATGCATCCCTTTCAATATGATGTCAATAAATCAAAAGAAAGCATTTCTAGTTTGGTGGCAGCAAGAGCACCTTTCACTGGTGGGAAACATCATGACGAGGTCGCCATCCTGGACCCCAATGGCGCTGAGCTTCTCCGCGTTCTGTATCTCTTTCCCATTGAAGTGAAGCAGCTGCTGCTGCAGCGGTACTCGAGTCTGGCCACACACAAAAACACACGCCCAAAACCAGCAATGTAAGATCAAAGCAGTAGCAGCAAAGCTTCAGAGAGGAAGCTCAGTTGAGATCTCAAGCCCCGGTCAGTCGCTCACCTCCACCTCGAGAAGCGCCTTGAGATTTTCCACCTGCAAGCACGCGAGACACTCGATTTAGCCAAAAAAGCTTGCAGCTTTTTGCGTCGCAGCTCATTGTAGCTCTACGACGCGGAATTCCAGGCGAGCAAGGGGATCGGACGGACGGATAACTGGGTACCCAGGCCGCCACACCACCACCACCACCACCAGAATTATAGCAAGAAAAAGATCCCCACCAAGCACGAGAAAACACGCTATGTAATGACCCAATTGTGGCTCATCTAGGTTAAAGCACGCGTTACTCCCTCCCAATTCCAGATTCCCGGCTCTCTCTCTCATCGCGGATTCACCACCAAAAAAAACAGCGAAACAGAGCAGCCTTATTTAACCAGTACAGATTGAGATTGAGATGGATGGAGGGGCGGCGGGGACCGGCGGGCTTACGGATTCGTCGGGGTCGACGTCGAGAGTGAGGATCTGCTCGTCGGCGGTCATCACTGTGACCTTCATCTCGCCGCCGCCGCCGGGTGGAATCGAAGTCGCGGTGACCGGTGAGAGAGGAGAGAGAGAGAAAGGGAGCCGGGGGCTGCGGGCGAGGCGGGTTGAGTCGAGTTGGAGTCCACGGTGTCAATCATTTATGGGCTTTGGCTGCTTGACCGCTCTACCCTCTGGGGGTTTGCTCGGAGAGTTGGCAAAGAATCACCACTAGTAGAAACTCCCAAAAAAGTGGTTATTTTCCCTCCTATACGAGTCGGAATTGGAGAAAGAATCCTGCATTTTATATAGTCCAGCCCCCTCCAAAAACACGGCAACACGAGCACCATATAGTGAAGTCAATCGCCAAAAGCGCTTCTTGGAGTTCGTTGGTTTTTTTTTTTTTTTCTTGCGAGAAAGACCAAACTTGCACGGTGTTAAAGAAAAAAAAAACGAGTTGTTTTTAGCGAGAAACAAAGAAAACGAGTCACTGCCCTCTCCAAAGCGGCCCACCAGGCCTATGGCCCATTGGGCCATTTCTATTTTCTAGCATAAGCACCATCCGATTCTCTTCCCCAAGTGTGCCTACACCGGGACGAAGGGAAGGAATTGAAGGGAACGCCTGCCCTCCCCGGCAGCTCCAGGTGGAGGGACTGGGCAGGTCTCGACGAGGGTCCGGCCGGCCTGATCGCCGAGCGCGTCCTCGCCAACGACGTGGCGGACTACGTCCGCTTCCGATCCACCTGCCTGTCGTGGCGGCGATGCTGCGCGGACCCGCGCGCGCGCGGCGTGCTCGAGGACCCGCGCCTGTACCCGCGGCACTGGATCATGCTCCGCGACGACTACGAGAGCCTCAAGCCCTACGCCGCCCCGCACGGAATCCGCCGCCGGTTCCTCAACACGGAATCCGGCCAGTGCGTCCAGGTGGACGTTCCAGAGCTGCGCGATCACGGCGTGCTCCGGGCCGCCGCAGACGGCCTCCTCGTCCTGCAGTGCAAGCGGACCGAGGCTGTCCGCCTGCTGAACCCGCTGACGCGCCAGACGGCCGAGCTCCCGCCGACCACGGGCGTCATGGAGGGCACGCCGTGCTGTGCGGGCCTCGTGGATCACAGCACGGTTTGCCTCTACGCCAGATATGCCAAGACAATGGCCATTGCCCGGCCTGGCGACGATCGCTGGGCGTTGCTCGACGCCGAGCCATACCTGATCATGTCCACGGTATTTTTCGGTGGCCGCTTCTACGGCGTCACCGCCGGTGGTAGCCTCGTGACGGTGGACATGGCCGGAGACGGAGACGGCAGAGGTCCCCGCCTGGTGGTGGCGGCCGAGCCGCCCAAGCCGTTAACGTTTAGGATGATGACGGACACCGTGCACCTGGTGGACAATGGTGATGGGGATCTCCATCTGTCTCTCCGGACATGCTTGCCATAAGTGGATGTACAGGGTGTACAGGGTGAACTTGAGCACAGGGAAGACGACGACCCGTGGCCGTCGCAACCTTGGAGGTCGTGCCATCTTCATCGACGTTTACGGTGGGCTCTCGGTGTCTCCTCGGGTGTTTCCGTTCCTCAGCGCGGATACAATCTACCTGGGCCTGCATTGCGGCGAGAGAGGCATCAACTATGGGCAGATTGGTGCTTATCATGTCAGAGATGGAAGCATTGAACCCCCGGGTAACCATGATAGTGATAACCAGAGGCGCCGGTTTGCGCATCCTTTCAGTATTGCTGATAACCTAATTGCGTATGTAAGCGGCTAAGCTAGTTAAAAACCTGATGCCTAGTTAGCTGGATATAATTTGCGGCTCGAAGATTCAGATTATGTCTTGGAATAAGATTAGACACGTGTTGTTAATTAGTATTATCTCCCACAAATAAAAAGAACAAAGAGTAGATACTTTTTTGGTGCGACAATTGATTGACTCTGTCATCCGTCTGTCCCGTCCGCACGCAAATTAAGCCTCCCTACATGCGATCCATAAAAAGAGAAAAGAAAAAAAAAAATCTCCCTCTCCCACAAATCGCCCGCGCATGCATGCGAACCAAGGTGCCCTGCAAACACCACGCAATCAACTGCCAATCCGCTAATCTGCTAAAAACAAAAAGAAAGAAATTAAGACTGCCAAATTGTGCGTAAAATTTAATCAAGGCATCGGTCTGCCTAATCGCGTGACATCTCTTTGGTCTGCTGTCCCCTGTGCGATCCTTCCATCGAGCAGACGTTGATTGCAGCTCCTCTCCTCCCCGCAATATTCCGGTTCCTCTGGGTCTTTCCACGCATGGCTGCATGTATGGTTAATGTGGGTTCCTTTCCTTAATTCATTGACTAATAAACGCACGGCAAATAAGAATGGAAAGAAAGCATGCATGATCTGTGTGAAAGAAACAATGCGGATGACACATGCTCGTGCGCTCCCTCTATTCTACGCGATTTCCGTCTCTCTTCCCCCAAATCATCATCAACGCTGCGTAAAAAAGGACACTATCGCACAACACATGCTCTCTCCACTCGCAATCCTCTGCCCCATCTCACAGGCTCTCGCCGGAGCCGACACATCCCCATCGCACAGGCTCTCGCCGCCACACTCCTCTTCATGCGTCCGACACCGAGATCCGGCTCGGCCGCCTCCGACGTCGAGACGGCACAACACCCTGCTTCTCAGCTGCTCGGCCGCTCGGCGCGCCACCCTGGTTCTGTGACGTTCCTACACTCCACCGATGAGCGGTCATGTACTGTCCGTGAAGAACTGACCAACAACATTCCATCATCATCCTGTACTTCATCCATCGATCGTTTCCAGGTAGCTTCACCCATCCACCTTACATATTGATCACGACGAGGAAGTAAAACCTTCTTACTGCAGGGTATACTTCAGAATGGAACAATCGCTGTGAAGAAGCTATCACAAGCAGTTGATATCGATGAGAAGAACTTCAGACTCTGATAAGAGTTAAGCATAAGAACATAGTGCGATTCCTAGGATATTGTGCTGACACACAAGGGAAAGTCGAGAAGTACCAAGGGAAGATGGTTATGGCAGATGTACGCCAAAGGTTGCTATGCTTTGAGTTTCTTCCAAATGGGGGTCTCGATGGGTGTATCAGCGGTACGCGCTTCTAATCTAGCTCATTGCTACATACTGTAATATTATTGGATGAAAATGAGGACTAACTCCCCAAACGCCACCAATTTTTCTCTCCACACATTGCAGATGTATCCCTAGGACTTGAATGGAGAAGACGCTATCAAATAATCAAAGGGATCTGTGAGGGTCTAGACTATCTTCACCAAAAGAAAATGGTTCATTTAGATCTCAAACCTGCAAATATACTCTTGAAATCTAACATGGTGCCCAAGATTGCTGATTTTGGTCTCGCAAGGTGCTTTGATGAAAAACAAAGCTGGACTATAACTTCAAAACTAGTGGGATCATCGTAAGCTAGCTAAAAGCCTTGAAAGCACAAGATTTCATTGTTCGGTACAAAATTATTGCATTCTAATTCTTCTAAATTGCTTATATCAAAAAATTCTATGCAGGGGATACTTGGCCCCAGAATTCTTTAGTGGAGTAATCACGCTGAAACCAGACATATACAGTCTTGGTATTGTGATCATAGAGATTCTCACAGGACGAAAGGGTTACCCTGGTATTGAGAATGTAAGAAGTAAGAAGATGACTGCTTAGCAGAGAGAATATTGTTGTGTGCACTACACAGTTAGCCTACTATAAGATTCATCATAAGGCTTCAAAAATTGCTCTGTGTTGTTGTGCTTTGTTAATTCGTTATTTTAGACTCAAGAAAAATCCACTACGCTGCATGCCTGTACTAAGGATGTACCATTTCATCAAATTAATTGATATCTGATAGGATCCAACTGATTGGCGTCCCTTTTACTCTGGCGCCACCAATTAAATGAATTATCAATGAGACACAAGTACCTTCCCCGTTTTGTTGTCAGTCTTTTATTAAAAGGCTTGCTTGCATAGCAGCAACTGCTTATATTTTTGTTTCTCACAAATTACACCACTTACCTTTTTTATGTACGTAAGAAAGTATGAAAAGACAGAAAGACTATTCACTTAAAGTTGTAAGTGACATAACTATATAGTAAAAATATAGAGGGAAATGTGTAGAAACAGAAAGAGAGATAAAACTGAAGATAGCCGCACATGCATGTTGTCATTTGCTCATAGTATGCAATAGAGTTTCTCCTTTCGTCAAAGGTATGGGCATGCGGTTCACGTATCACATAGCATTATTATTGTTAGTTTGAATTGAATGCCTATACTTACTTTATATGTGTGCATGCACATTATCTTTCGAGTATATATTGTTTACTGCATTTTTTTTTTATTCCATTTCCTCGATCAGTTAGGCCTCAAGGCCTAGCCGTGTAGTTTTACGGGCTCATGGTCCAATTTAACTAATTGTACTTACTGTTGCTGGTGCGCGTGAACACATATGACTCCTTGCTGGTGTGTATAGGTGCTTGTGCATGCATAATTAAGTGCGCGTAGTGTGGATGGAATGTCTACTTTTTATCTCCTATGAAAATATATAATAAAGAACTTTATAGTACAATTTTTATACATGTGCTATCTTTCAATTAGTCTATGTCTAAAATTAAATCGTAGTAATCATCATTTTGTCCGTCACTCTTCTCTTATCCGTCCATTCCTTATTTCCATTCCTCAGTCTCTCGTCCTCACTTTCACCATTCTGCTTTTGCAAATTGCAAACGTTGACCCATAGTTATTAGAGTTAGAGGCCAGGTAGAGCCGTAGAGGTAGACTGCATCCTCCTCCAACATGGTATAAGTTAAAGAGTTTTAAACTACAACACGCCTTTCTTTGTTGGTTGCCAAGCCCATGGAATCATGGCTTGACCGGACGTTTGTGGCTCACCTTCCACTTTTTTCAACCAAACTTCCAATCTTCTATCTATTTCTTATTCTGATTTAATTTATATTTTATTACGCCAAGAATTATTTTGGGCCTTGGATTGATTAAATTGAAATAAGGTTTGGCTAGTACCAAAATAAATCTAATCCAAGTATCTAATGAAGATAGTAGGTCCTTGTCTCGGCAAGGGAGCAGTAACCTATACATTGTCCCGTTGTAATGCACATACATAGTTACTAATTACTTCTAAACTATGTTTTCCAAACCTGTTTTAGGAACCTACACAAAAGTGTCACTAACATTCACTACTGAATTAATCTTGAGCGGTTAAAATGACTTTCAGTGAGCAGAATTCAAACCTTCCACCATATGTCTCAAGATTTTTGTCAGGGCGGCTTACTAATCACCCATATAAATTGAGTTTCAACATTACCTAGAAATCGCTTTTTAGTGATGGTAATGGCCTATAAGCATGCATGTGTGCCTTTGTCAGGATTTGAAAAACATAGAAAATATTTGAAAAAACATATTGCCAAAAAAAATATTTGAAAAACAGTAGGGAAAAAAAAATCTTAGGACTATAAGCATGTGTGCCTTTGGCAAGATGTTTTTTGATAACTCCTTTGTCGGGATTTGAGGACCTCAAGCCTCATGTGACACTTGCAAACCACTACATCATCACTTGTATGAGTCATGACTACACATGTAATGCTTGCTATTATTTTATAGTAGTCCCTCCATTCTCATTCTTTAGGTGCAGAGGACATATTTTTATACACCACGGAACTTTAGAGAGCTAGGCAGAGAATCGTTTAGTAGCCCCGGTGAAATAAACCAACTACTGCAATCAAGCACATGCAAAATAAAACGCTTCAGGTTGTTACAAATGAGTAAATGCAGACGCTTGCTCTTTGACTCCTGCCTCGGAAGCTATCCCACGCCTAGCTTTCCATAAAAAAACCCTGGACATGCCTGAGAAAAGAGAATGGAGGGAGTAACTTTTATGAACCTTTTATTGAATATTTAGTCCCCTAAACCATCTCGAATCGAAAAATTGCAACTAGAAAGTTTTAGATTTTGTAGAGCACAACTTTGATAAAGATCGTGTCTCCATCCAAAATCGTTTGCAGAGTTCAAAAATTTTAATTTTTAGAATTGCAAAATTAAAATGAAAAAGTGAGACATATAATCAAAGTACAGATGGGGCCATTTTCATTATTACCGTACCATCTATTAAAATTAAGTCCACTTGTCTAGGACTTGATTTTGGTACCAATGCATAACAATAAAACTCGAATCGTTAGCCTCAGATCTGAAATAAAAAAACTTATCAACTGCAAGGTTTAGATATCATCAAGATCCTCAATTGTAATATAAATTCTGTTTTTATTCTACTCCATTCGAAAATGTTATGAATTTTTTTTACAACAACTATTCATAGAAAAATGCCACCTTAGGAATAGCTACTACCGCTCAATTCAAACAACTCTTCATTAGGTGGCATGTCTCCAAAAATTTCTCCTATATCTACGTTGACACCTGAGGTCGCACACGGGATTAACCGCAACCGGACGGCTATCAAATTAGTCTTTAGCTTAGAGTATTCCAAGATCAGCGAATCCACAAGGAACGTGAAGTGATTTATATTCCTAGAGGTCAGGATTTCTACTGGATAGATAAATTGTGATATTTAAGATTAATGTTTAACAAGTAAGGATAGATCAGGTTCTCGTCTACTATGAGCGTACCTGCTCGGAGCTCACCACAGCAAATGGTTTCGACACGAAGGACCTGGAGCCCTACTCAAGTCTAAACCCAACGTGGTGGCCACGCGTTGTCTGTCCCTGGGGTTGTTGAAGATGGCCAGGAATTGCTCGGGGAAGTGCTTGAGCACCTAGAAATCGTTGTAGTGGATGTCGAGCTGGTTGCAGAGAGCATCCTCCAGGTGGTGAGGCTCCGTGTTGTTGTTTTTGCTGTTGAGCCAGCACACTACGGCCCGGTCCATGAGCTCATTGCGACGCCAACGGATGTCGCTAGTGGCGGTCACCGTGCAGTAGCCACGGGATGGCCTAGCCCGCAGGTCCCCAGGGTACTGAGCGGCTGCCAAGGACCCTTTGCTGCCTTCTTCGCCGCGCACCACCTCCGCGAAAGAGTGGTGGTCAGTCTTGTGTGTGTTGCGCTTGGGGCTGAGCTCTTGGTTGGGGGTGAAGGGACGGTGTTCCTGGTGCCTCCACTTTTTATGCAACTCCTTCCTGGCGTTGAGTGTGTTGAGCGAGCAATCCATTGCTCTATGGCCAGAGAGTAAGCATTTGCAACATCTTGGAGGACGATGGCAGGAGTGAGCGAAGTGATTTGGGGGAAAAACAGGTAAAGCACCTGCCTTCCATCTTGCTCTTGAAGAAAGCAGAGCCCGTTGGTTTGTCTAGAGGTTGGATAGAGTTTTGAATGGTCTTCAAACTTCTGAATCATGCTTCTTGCTGCGATGCACCTTAGCTGGATCCCAGCCATCCTCACACATGACCTCGTCCAATTTATGACTCCTCAGGCCTATGCTCGTCGTTGCAGCTTCATCACGGAAGCACTGCCCAACGGTGGTGACAACTCAGTGGTGGTTGCCTGTGTCTTAGGCTGGCCGCCATGAATGCCCTCCTCCCTCAGCACATATTTCTCCTTTTGGTTCGCCGGAATTCTAGATCGAAGGAGCTTGCCTTGGGGTTCTGTATTTTGATGAGGATTGATGGCCGCCATACCTTCCACTGTAGCTGATTGCTTGAGCTTGTTCAAATCTTTAGCTAGATCAGGAAGAATCGCCCACGCCTGTGCCTGAAGCAATGGATCAATCGCAGTTGGGCTCTCCGGTTGCGGGCAACACCCCTGTACCACCGTCTGTGGCTGGGATGGCGCAGTCGGCTGTTGATTGCCATCGCTTACCTCGGGGCCGCCGGATGCAGGCTGCTCTGGTGCTTCACTTCAACCATCGGGGTCCGACGACACCGACGATTTCCCCGTAATCCCACGTTGCGATCGTTTTTTTCCTGGCTAAGACCCCACTAAAATTTTATCGAGACCCCAGTGGCCCAGCGGCAGAAGCAGTCTGCAGCCCGGCTCTCATCCCAGCGCAGCATTAGTCGGCAGTCCATGTGTTTGGGCGTTCAGCCCATAGGATCCATCAAAGGCCACGTATGTTAATTGGAGAAGCCGAGATGCATGGTCAAGCGTTGCCTTGCCGCTTGCATCTGATTCTGATCCAGCGTCAGCCGTCACCGCACCCTTTCAGTTCGTATCTGACGCATCGCAAACTCCTGCCGCCGGCGTCGCCCCTAGAGCCGGCCGGCCCACCGCTTCTCTGGTCTCAAATTCTCCGGCTTTTCTACATCCCCTGCCATCTAGACAAGACAAGGTACTCCTCAAATACCTAGTTATGCAGTTTGCAATTAACGATCAATTTAAAGTCTGCATTTTGCGTTCTTAGGGTTTTTTCGCACCTATATAATACACAATCCAAACCTAGATTCTCAGCATATAGCTTCGATGGAGGATGATAATAATCCTCGAGACACTTCAAGAATAAGTAGAGATGGAGATGACACTTCACGAATTTAACGGGATGATGTAAATTTGATGAGATTCCATATATATAATCCCGCAGATAGGAGAATATTAGATTACATACGTAACAAATTGCAAAATAACATAAGGCGAACTTTTTATCACAATATGCATTATCAACTTGATATTTTGCATGGCATTACATTATCGGAACCCTATAAATTAGCACTCAGTAGTGTGAGTACGGACCCCCGGCTCCCGTTTTTCCTGGCTTCGCCATTGAGTATGGATCGATGGCTTGGGCGTCTGCAGGCTGATGGTGGCCTCGCACTCGTTGGAGCTCGCCGGCGACCCAACCCCGCCCAGGGCGGTCTCGGTCAGCGACGGGATGCCGACGTCAGTTGGCTCGGGAATGGTGGAGCAGGGCTGCGGCGCGAGCTGCGACCCACCACCAAGTAGATCAGCCGACGGTGGTGCCGGATCTGATGGGTGGTGGCCACGGGGTGTCGTGGATGCGGCGGATCTTGGGGATTTAGTTGTTGCGACGGGGAGGACGAGGAAGGATGAGAGCGGGTCTGTGTCGGGGGGCTCGGGGTCTTCTATCTCTCTCACGCGAAAGTAGATATCGAATGCACAACTTACGTGACATGTTTGCTGGCAAGATGAACAGATGAACGCTGTCCATACTCTCTAGTATCTAAATGCCTTATACTCCCCTTCCGAGAATATATTATATATTAAAGCTGAAAAAATAAAAATAAACATAAGCTGCAAGCATCTCACGATTCTAGCAATAATTTAGAGATAGGATTTGGGATTTAGGTTACCTCGTATAATAAATAATACAGGCAGGGGGTATTCCGTGCTTGAGCAGGACCGAATCAATGGAGGAGGGTAGTGGTGACGGCGGCGGCCGCCGCTAGCCCGTCCGTCGTCCCCTGTAGCACTGAGCGAATGCCGACGTGCCAAGTGCCGACGCGGGAGTTTGTAAGGTCGGGCAGAGGGAGAAGAAATGAAGAATGGTCGAATGTTTCTGCGGCAGGCCACCGGCAGTCCGGCACCGACTGAGACTTCGGGCCTTGGCTGTGGGCTCTTGTCTCTCCTGCGTAGGCCTGCCATGGTTTTACGAACTGGGCTGCCTGTTAAAATTACCTATGTTGGGCTGCCGTTGGTGATGGGCCGCCGGGTCAACCCTATTTTTCTAGTGGAGTCATGTCATGGCTGGTGAAAGAAAAAAAAATTGCAATGGACTCTTGATGGCAGGCGGCCCCGACGAGAGCTCGTAGATTTGCCAGTGAACGCTGATAATGAGGATACCATATTGGTTCGGGTTTTGCCTCTCTCGTTAAGGGTGGTCACCATAGGACCGTGGCCTGGTGTGGTGAATCTCTTTCGCTGGCTCACCTTGACGTTCGCCGAAAGGAAGGTTCGTCAGCTGGTCCTTGAACCTCGATCTCGCTCCAGGAGCTAGTAGCAATTCTACCACTAGTAGCATATTTCGATGGGACCACAGAGATAGGAGCTTCGCGGATCTAATGAAGGCCGAGCAGCGGTTCGTCGATATGTCAGCAGTTAGCAAATTACCAATAATTAACTTGATGACAGGATGGTAAGTAATGCGCCGAATATGCTGATCAATGGAGGCACTCGCAAGTAATAGTCTGTCAGGAATGCCTGTGAGCACGAAATCCAGGAACAAGATGGTGCAGAAAAGCTGAGGAGGCCTCCAACTCCAAGCCGTGACACAGGGGTGTGAGCTCGCCGAGCTGGCACTGAAAGTGGGCCCTCCACAGTCCTCGGCCTCTTTCTCTCTTCGAGAACCTTCCCGAATCTGTACATCTGCTGACAATTTTCCAGGAGTCGTTCCTCGCCATCCTGCTCTACTAGCTTTGCTGGCAGCAGGTAATATAACACGGAGTTTGGAACACGCCTTCTTGTAAAGAAGGGGGAAAAAAACCCACTCCTTACCATTTTGTGACCAATGCTGTCATTTTGTGACCGATGCAGGCTAAGGGCTTGCTTGATTGGGTATCAATTTTTGTCAACCAAAATCATGACAAGCTAAAACTTAGGCTAATCATACCAAAGTTAAAGAAAAAACCATATGTATGTATTTGGTTGGTTGCCGAAACAAAAGATTTGCCAAATTTCTCTATTATATGTAGTTCAAGAATATTCTGGAGACTTATCAAAATTTTGACATAAAAATTGATAGTGCCAATTATTTAACAACAAACCAATTAATGACCTTAAATTTGAACATGTCATGATTTTGGTTTGGCAAAATTTAAATGCCAACCAAGTAGGTGCTTAATCTATTTTCTTCGGTTCCCATCTTCCACCTTGCCCCCACTTATTTGCTCTATCATCAATCATCTTAGTTACGCACGTGCTCACCAAATTAAATTTTCCTATTCAATTGTACCCTCGTCAGGTTATTTCGACCTCGGCGTTTGCGTTCCAGCAACTTTGGTCAGGTGCACCGATAGTCAACTGGTCCCTCTCTTAGCTTGGAGATCTCAAGAAACTTCGCAAAACCTAGAGTAATCCAAAAGATTGTGTGTGTGCTGTCCTCTCCATGTGACCATGTGGAAGACATCTTTGTGCATGGAATTATATTATTCGTATAATTATTCGTATAATTGGCTGGTGTGTCTCCAGTTGTAGTCGTGCTGTCTTTCAGCAGTAGCAGTGCCGTTGTATTATCTGATTTGACAATGCCGGCGGTAATTCCGGAAATAAAGACAGCCAGTGAGTAGTTCGAACATTTTTTACATAAACCTTGAAGCTTTGTCAACTAGACTTTGTTTCAGGCAGGCATCCAAGGACTACCACATATTTGTCAACTAGACTTTGTTTCAGGCAGGCATCAAAGGACCACCACATAACGACGCCAAAAAAGGGGGGGAAAACCCCGCTTCATTGCCATTTTGTGACCCATTCAGGCTTAAATCTGTTTTCTTCAGTCCCACTACCTTTGTAACGGCATCCAAGAACAGAACTCTGAATTCTATTCTAAAGAACTCCACCTCACAGGTTCAGCTTAGCTCTGGTCGTTTGGGTTATCCGATTTTTTTGTGTCGGGTAATTCACGTGATAAGAAATTCTGGTAACAGAGAATGCTATCCGATTTCAGCCTTGAAAAATCACTACCAGCAATTTTGGATAGCCGCAATTTCAGGTTCGGGTATACACAAGATACCCACAACTTCTCTCTCTCCATGAGAGGTCGATGTGCAGCGACGGCTAGCAAGGGCAGTGCCGATTGCTTCACCACTGCCACCTCGCCAGCGGCTGCCCGCTTGAGCTCCTCGCGTTCACCGTTCACGGCGCCCCCCCCCCCCAGATGCCCCGCCCCTCTCCTCCCCTCCGCCGCTTCCCTCCAGATTCCCCGAACCTCTCCCACTCCTCAATGCCGCCGTGTGGGTGAGGTCAGCCACAGCGTCTGGCACGAGACCACGACTCCGCTTCCACGAGTCTTGATGTCACCCCACACCCTTGGGTAGTCGCGGCAGCTGGTTTCCTTCGTGAAGGAATGAGACAAAGAGAGGGAATGACTAAAAAGGTCATGTCGTGGCCGCAGAACGCAGAGGATAGCCTGTTGGGCTCTGGCCTCTCAGGTGGCTGTGGCTCGCTCACTGCAGGTTATCGGTTATTTCCCGAATTACCTAAATTAATCGAGTAATAGGAATCATTGTCCAAATTTTAGATCGGGAACCGCGGGTTCAGACGGGTTCAGGTATTTTGGGTTCGAGCAACGGGTAACGGATATTTTGCCCAGGGTTGAGTTCAGCCTTTCTCTATATCTGTTCTTTCCAATTTCTTGCTACCTTTCCCTTCCTTGTTCCATTCAGTTACCTTGGATCTTAACAAGTTGAGCTGAGCCGACGTTGAAGTGTTGTGAATCGACGTTGAAGGCGTCCTCTTGGTGCATGCGACGGCAGGCTATTCGTCATTCGTGTGGAAAGGCCAGTCCAATTCGACAGATATCATTGTTGAAACCGGGCCTTTTGACTATTTCCTTTTTATATCTGGTCCAAAAGTTTCACTAAGCCACGAATGTGTTACGGTGGCAATAATAGCTTCGTCCTTCACACCAGCGGGCTGCCTAGACGGTGCTGGTCATAGCGGTCAGGCCTACTATATGTACGTACTACAGAAATGTATATCGGAAGCTCTATACAATATACTCAAAAAAAAATACTTGAGATCGTTTTATAATTTTTTTTTGATTATTACGTACATAATGTCCTCCTTGGATGGTAGAGGAATTCCAGATCGAGACTTGATGCATATTAATGGCCATCACATGATGGCAAGATGCACGAATTTTTTTAGTGTATTTGTTTTTCATATACGAGGACCGCATCCAATTTATATAAGTATATATGTTAAATCTCACAGCTATTATATTGTGGATTAAATAACCCTCCGATCCGATCACATGTTTTGGGAAACCATATACGAATCTGTCTCCAGCTAGCCGAGCCAATACTAACCGATAATTCAGTTCGCAGCTAGTCAACGACGCAGACGAGAGCCGTTCTTCTTTTCTCCGGTGTGCAAGCCTCCATCTTCTTTCAGGTTAGCCATCAATGATGCCATTGGTTTTTCTCCATCGACGCCAAGTAAGAGTACGTCTCTGCAAATCCTTCTCCATATATACTTGCGACAATAGCAGTTCTGTACCAGTCTCTGTTGATTACCATGATGACGTTCATCAACCATGTATTCTAGATCTGATTCTCTTTTAAGAGAACATATTAGTCCTGGACTTCTTGTTCGGACTGAAGGGTAGTCATGTATACTCTTGGAGCTAATATGGACTACCTTTTGGAGCGCGTGCAGCTTGATCCAAGTGTCGAACCAACAAACCTGCCAATGTCGCTTCTAAAAACCATCACGAATGATTTCTCCGATGATGCGAAAATTGGCAGTGGTGGGTTTGCGGCTGTTTATAAGGTATGATGACTCTCAGCTGTCTTTGTTCTTGACCACAGTTGATCTAAGAGATTTATGTTCATGCTGACAATGAAACTTTGTGACTTTAGGGAGAACTTCAGAGTGGAGCAGTCGTTGCTGTCAAGAAGTTGCTCATCAAATCCTGATATTGATGACAAGAAATTTACTATAGAGGCTGGTTGTCTAATGAAGGCAAAGCACAAAAATATAGTGAGGTTTTTGGGGTACTATTCTGACACCCAAGGGAAGGTATTTGTGAAGACCAGCTCCAATGGGCTTATTTGCAATAGCATAACAACCTCAAGGGCTCTTTAGAAAAATGGCCAAACCAGCCCAAAGGGCTGCGTGCTCCCCCTTCTCCTTGCTGTAGCACATTTGCTTCTTCTTCCTGTGTCCAGAAACAGAGAATGAGAAGGAGAGAGTTAGGGTTAGGGAGAGATTGAGAGAGAGGGCTTTGATCCACCAAATCTACCACTAAAAGAGAGAGATTTGTGGGGGATTTGAAGTCTCATCTCATTTGTTGGCTCCCACCTCGTGTATTGCTTCATCTCATAGTGGATTCGTCTCGCCGTCGTCCGTGGTTTTTTTCCGCAAGGGGTTTCCACGTAAATCTTAGTGTCTCCTCATATGTGTTGATTAAGTCACCATCAAGCTTGTTCTTGCAGCATATGTGGAGTGGTTGCTTGTCTGGACATGCTGGCACAGGATGTATATTTGTGTTCTTTGATATATTGAGTGAAGATGATGGGGAATGATATTCTAGTGAGCTAATTGATGCAAGTGTATTATTATTGAATATTTGGACAGCCTGTTGTTGGTCAGATTCATATTTAGGGGCTGTTTTAGTTCATGCACAAAAGGTGTTTGATGACATGCTTGTGAGAAAATTAGTTTGTCAAATTTGATTATTCCGCTGCCCCTCTGTTGTCACGGTATTGAACCATGAGGGGAAGATGATCCATACTGAAGAACGACAACGATTGCTCTGCTTCGAGTTTCTGCACAAAGGGAGTCTTGATAAGTATATCACTGGTATGTTTTCTTTTTGTTTTGTGTTTTATCGGGAAATCCAGAAACCAATGTAAGTTGAATTTCTGTTCCAAGCACTAAAATTATTTTTTGGCAAAAAAAATTCAAAATTATAGATATCACTCAACGTTCTGTTTATACGTCTTGTTCATTCCTCATTTTCTTTTGTATGAACGGATGGACTAGTGAGGATGAAATGCGAAGGACGACAAGTGTATCCTAATAACCACCCCGCACCCCTCTAATTAAAAAAAAAAAGTTTCTCCTCACTTTGCAGATGTATCTGAAGGACTTGAATGGAGGACATGCTATAAAATAATCAAGGGAATTTGTGAGGGTCTACGTTATCTTCTCGAAAATAGTATTGTTCATTTAGATCTTAAACCTGCAAATATACTATTGAATGATGACATGGTGCCCAAAATTGCTGATTTTGGCATCTCAAGGTGCTTCGATGAAAAGCAAACCCGGGCTGACATTTTGGGGGGGAAGCTAGTGGCCTAAGATCTCAAATATACAAAACAGATATTTGCAAGATTCACTGTCATGTCTTGGTCTTGGACCTTGAGTCCTTGACTCGGTAGTGGGAAAATAACAGGGGCAATGTTGCAGTTTCCCTTGCCAGTACGTCCATGGACTGTCACTTCATATTGGGCAGCATCTCCCAAGTTCCAAGATGGAAGGGTTGTCTCCTGACCAAAAACAGGGAGATTAGATTTCAACTAGTTCAATCTCTGTTGTCGTTCATAGCGACTCATCACATGTCCATGCCTGTTCACTCTCTGAAAATGGGCAGTCAAACAGATGCAGAATGAAGTTAGGCAGTTTGTGCGGCTGTGGACCAAACTGCATCCAACCGGCTCACCTGGCAACAGAACTAGACACTTGCAAATCAGCAGCTAGAACCAAGAGGTGGTGCTCTCGCTGACACTGATCACCCTTGTTGGTCTCGGGACCACACCCCCACGGCCTGCTCCGGCTCCACGGTCCACGCCAGCGGCTGCCTGCGAGCGCCGGCCAGCGGCTGCCTGCAAGCACCGCCCGTGACGACGGAAGGGGCTCCACCGCTCCTACTCCGCATAGAGGCGGACGCGGCATGCGGCGGGGAACACCGGCGCCGCTGTGGCGAGCTGGCGGCTACGGGCCAGTAATGGGCTCTGTGAGGAAGCCCCAGTAATGGGCCTCGGTCCGCGACCGACACGTGGGGAACAAGGGGATGGTAAATTACAAGCCCAAACTGCCTAATGAAACAAACACACCGCCCCTAAACCGTGCTTAGGCTTCAGTTTATAAGCTTCAGTTTAGTTAGTCCCACCTTGACAGTTTTGAGCCACCAGAGCCAAAGGAAGGGTATAATAGAAGACCTATGGCCTCATAGCAACTCATACCTTTCTCGACTTTTTGGCTAAGATCAAGTATCTGCTCTTATCATTTTAATATCATCATTTTAATATCTGATATGTGGATCATGTGTCCATCTCGATATTAAATTTATTTTTTATGGGGGAGGACTCGCTATAGTGGCTTGCCACTAGGACCCTTAGTTTTATTTTTTATGGGGGAGGGCTCGCTATAGTGGCTTGCCACTAGGACCCTTAGTGTTGGTCAAGCGTTGTACTATTGCTTGGGTTAGCGCATCCCCAACTAAGTCACAATAAAATTTATATTCCAACAAGAAAATCTCAAGCTCATTTTAATGTGCTTTGTATGTGAGACAAATAATGTATTGATTTTCTAAAACACAAAAACAATGATTTTTGGATTTTCAAGTTTGTAGACTTTACATTTTTTTGTAATAATATATGTAACATTGTAAAAAGTAGTCATGTTCATGGAACACAGTCAGAGTCATGTTCATGGAACACAATCAGACTTACTTCATTTATGTTTTCGTGATGGGAACACGAGCACATGTGGGGTGGTAAATACAATCCAATATGATCCAATAAACCAAACAAATTGTAGCTAAGCCATGCTAGTTGCTAAAAAAAAAATAAAAAAACTAACCCCATCCTTGGGGCCATGTGCCCCACCTCCTCAAAAAAAATATGTAAAATATTATATTTTTTATCGTGGCTTGCTTTATTAATAAAAATTCTTTGAGAATAATTTAAATTTGACTATATTCTCAAAAAAAAGTTCTTGTCTCTTTTATTCTATCACTGGGCAGAATGGTTAGTTATTCTTCTTCTATGAATATCCAAAATTTGACACCTAATACTCCATAGATAGTTCGAATTGGATAGCAGCAATAATCAATTTTAGCGTGAATTGTTTGGAGGGATGGTCTATCCTTTTTTATGCGTTCGGCATGTGCAATTTCTTTTCCTGCTAAACGACCCGTAGTTAGGATTTTTATTCCCTTTATATCTGCTTTTTTTAGTTAATTGAATAGCTTTTTCATTGCTTTTCGAATGTAACTCTTGGAAAGTTATATATTTTAATAAAAAATCAAATGTCTTATAATTTGGAACAGATTTAGTATTGTCTTGTTGGTTAGATCCTCAGGCGTGCCACCACCATAAAGTTGACACGATAGTACTAGTTGTGATCGTAGCTGGACTAGTGATTTGCAGCGTCGGCGTGCTCTGTTGGATATTTAGTCATTTTACAGCATGAATTAATCCATAAATGTAATAAGCAAAATACTAACGCTAGTATGATGCGAGCGACAGCCTCATAA